>CM040619.1:76651864-76673660 GCA_022817965.1 Solanum lycopersicoides
TTCTTCTTCAACTGCTGGTTCCTCAAATTCTGCAAAGTTAGCAGCATCATTGTTGGTATTGCATGGAAGTTCATTCTCACTTTTGTCGTTCGAGTCTACAACTTGGATTTTCTGCAAGAAAAAATTTGAAGTTTCAGTTAGTCTTTCAGTAGATAAGCAAATGTGAACTGTTACACATTCATAACTAATACAATTGATAAACTTTGTGCCAGTGCTTGGTCCTCACCTTTTCCAAGAAAGTTACCTTCTCAGGTTTTTCTTCAAACTCTAACTCCTTGGATGTTTTTTCCCGTGTTGGTTCTTTTGGTGTTTCTTCAACCACTAGTTCTTCGGGCTTCTCTTCAACCACTGTTCTTTCAAATTTCTCCTGAACCTCTGTTTCTTCAGGTTTCTCTTGCACAACTGGTTCTTCAGTTTTTACTTCAACTGCTGGTTCTTCAGGTTTTTCTTCAACCGCTGATCCTGCATGTTTCTCCGTAACTATTGGTTCTTTAGTTTTCTCTTCAATAATTGTTTTTTCATGTTTTTCTTCAATTTCTAGTTCTTCAGTTTTTTCCTCTACTGCTAGATGGTTAGCAACATCTTGGTTTCCCTTCTCGATTGAGTTGTCCCCATGTTTCCCACTCGTATCTGATTCAGCATAATCTGACCTGGTTTCTTCTACAACATCAACAAATGAGTTAACAAGCACATTCCTAGCACCCTCTCCATCTCCTGTCTCTTTTTTCTCGTCCTCTCCTCTTTGGCACTCTGATTTGGGGGATATGAAAATATTTCTATCGCCATTGTAGTCATTCTCATCTTTGACTGATTTCTCATCGTTAGCGTCACCAGGTGATTTGATTGCTTCAGCGTCTGCCCCCTCCGTTTTATATTTTTCAGAGCTAACATCTCCTCGGACGGTCAAGGGGATAGATGTGTTTTTCTCAACATTGTTCATTTCACAAGATGTTTCACTCTCTTCACTTGGATTCTGTGTCCCCGCAGAAACGATATCTACTCTTTTCTCTTCTGCTTTCTCCCCCTGGTGGAATGAACTCCCAGACATCTGTTCATCTGATTTGTTTGGTGTATCGACTGATACAGGGACTTCCACTGAACTACCATTTTCTTCAACAGCCTTGGAAACTAAGGGTGATGCATAAAAAATTTCACCCTCAGTGGTTCCATAACTACCTTTAATAAGATCCTTGACATTTTCAACCTCTGAAGTTCCTTCAAACTCAGATAGTGATTGGTCCCTTTTGTCTTTCTCCATCTTCAGTTTGTCTGATATTGTGTACACTTCCCCTAGCAAATTCTCTTCCTTTATCTGCATAAAGAATGATATTTGCTATTTTGTAACGGAATTAAGAAGATGTGTTTGAGTTATCCAACATTGACAGAGCAGCACTGAAGTTACAATATGAAATTTGTCAGACTAATCCTGCCCTATTGGAACTATATAACATTAGCAAGATCCCTGTTTTATCATTGAAATGGAGTTACTAACCCTAGCTTAGTGGTCAAAGCCTTAAAGGTCCCAATTCCCTACACATAGGTGATAGGACCTTCTCAGGACCTATTTACTCTTCGTATTATACATCAGATATTTTTCATTGGCGAAAGAGACGGCAGTGCGAAACAATAGAAAAGAATGCAGGAAGACTTCTACCTACAATATTTGAAGTTGTCATAATAAACCTACTAAGTTTGTGAAAAGCTGGTGAGATGCTGTTTGTTGCATGTACAAGTGATTTCGTTAGTGGCTTCAAAAGAAAGATACATTTGGAGTTTTCAGTTGGGTAAATACAGATTAGTCCGTCAGTTCGGGGCTTAAATCTTTTAACTTCTGAGAATATACACATGAATTAGCAGTAGCATGTTTCTAGATTAGCTGTATTTGACAAACTAATCGTATATAGAGAATTTTAAGTGGTGATGTCAAATAGTCATGATAAACCAATTACCTCTTAACATTTTTCTCAAGTGTTTCTAAAACATGAGAGGATTTTTGCCTTTCAGGGCTCGCTACAAGTTTGTCTCACGCAATTAAATTGAGGAACAAGTCTTTTGGGGAGAGTCAAGTTTTTCAATACTAATTTATTCAAGAGAAGTTTAAAAATCAGATTTTATTGATTTGTTTCTGTGCTAATTCAAAGAGGTATTCTCTTTATCAATAACTATAGTCTTTTGGAGAGAGTCAAGTTTTTAGTATTACATTATTTCATGAGCAGTTGAGGATTAATAATTGTGCTGATATGGTTCTGTGCTATTTCTTCTAGGTCATATTACCTCCAAACACATATATAGAAGTCAAGTTGTTATTACCTAAGAAGAAGATCAACTATATCTGAACATTCAGCCATGGTAGTCAGGATGCTCTTCAATTAGCCAATCCAAGAAGGATCGAGTTTATTATAAAATAAACAATTTGATCCAGTTGAAAATCTACTAATTCGTAAAAAATAACATACAAGTTCCTGAAACTAGGAAACCTCTACAAGTGATAAGCAAAACCAAAACAAATTTTCTTTTGTCATCAAAGATTGCATGAAATAAATCTTTACATGAAGATGGTAACCTTGATTCGGTTCTTTACTGACAACCTTTGCGTTTTGAAGAAAATTGGCAGTGATCTGGTGAAGTTATTTTGTTAACGCATACTTCACACAAAATCTGTAGATCAGGGGCGTACTAATACTAAATCTACTATGTAACATGTATTTGTACTTCTTAGGGACACACTGTTCCTGACCGATCTTTATGGAACAAATGATAACATCTCTTTTTCACACAGTTGTTTCAGGTATGATCTCTGATCAAGCCGTTGCTTCTTTTGAAGTTTTTTCACATACATGGAAGAAAGCTTGACTACTATAATAAGCTATGGAAATAACTGCTGCAGCTAATGAAATGATGAAACACGCAAAATGAAGAAGTATCATGCTCACATAAAGTAAAAACAAGTGAGTTAACTTACACTTTTGTTCTCTGGTATTTCAGCGTCATATTCCATTTATCATAAGCTGATCGCAGAACTGCTGTGTTACGTTTTCTTTTCCACTCCCTAAAGACTATCAGAGTGTGTGTTGTGCAATTGAACTCGACTGGCAATTCTCACAACTTTAAGTAGAGATCCTCTATATATGTCAATGCAGGATTACAATAGTTATATAATAATTAATTGATGACCATGTTGTTAAAGTAGATAGAAAATGACAAATCCCACTTGTTAATTCTACTAATATTGTGAGTTGGATATAGATGCCTGGTCCTTTTGAATGATGAGTAGTCACATGCCCCTCTAGTGTAGCTTTAGTCATCAAACAGCCAGGTTATTGTTTCTTATGACTGTAGGGATTGTGCTGCTGACAAGGAAAAATTGCCAGAAGAATATATTTTTTACTTGATCCCAGGGTGGTTATAAACTAAGTAGCGCAGACTCTTCATTTTCGATAATGCACCCATGTCTGATTCTCCAAAAATACACTACTTTTGGAGATCCGACAAAGATTCGTTGACACCTAGGTTAAGAATTTATTTATGGTCCTAATATTTTATTTAAAGGAGAGTAACATGCCTTCCTAACATTCCTTAGATCGATAGGTGTTGGGTTATCAGATTGTTACATTTCACAGTGGCTTGAATTTCCCTACAAAGTGGTTTAATTGATCTTGGAAAACTTTGGCTTGAATTTTAATGCATTTTACTAGTGATCCTATAATATGTTTGACCAGTATTTTAGTGAGATAATTTTGGGCGCTCAAATGGAGCAAGGTAAACGATGAGGGATTTATATAGCCGGTCTCAACTTGCTTGTAGTTGTATTTGAACCTAGAAGTATGATATATCATAAGTGAGTCTGTTGATCACAATCACCCAATATAAATATAAATGATACAGGTAATGGAGAGTAAAAGAAACTAAGCAATAAAAGGGCATGATAATCATTTCTAAAGGTAAAAAGATGTTAAGTTAAAAAGGCCAATTATATTTTCCTCCTGGTCTTGAGGTAAATTAAAGGGAACCTGTGTCATGTGATAAAAATAGTCAATAAGCAATAAGATGGGCACAAAGAGAAAGGAAAGAAAAGGATATAGGATTTTAGATCAACAGTAAAGGGTCATTGATAATATACAGTTCAAGTCAAAAAGCAACAATAATTTACTGATGACTGGGTAAACAATAATCAATAGCAAGGAGAAAATTACACAGTAATTCATTGTTTTTTTACTTTGAAGTGTTGAATCTTCTTAACTTTATATTTGAATTGAATTTTTCATAAAAATCTTGACTCTATCACTGTCCGAAGAATCTGATGAGATGTAGGAAGAGGAAAGTCCCATGTTCCATGTCACTAATCGACGTGGAAAAAAACTGTTTTATGATAAAAATATAAAATAATTGATAATAAAGTTTAAAAATATGACTAGGATCAATGGATTAAGGGATGCATCATGCATGTGTGGAGAGTAATTTGGTTTTAAAACAAAGAGTTGTCCCAATCAATCCAAGATAGATCATTTGTCTTTTTTTGCCGCCCTTTTACGTTTAGACATAAAGTTGTAAGCAAATAGCAATATTTATTCTATTTTCTTCCTGCAATAATGTATTGCAAGGACCCAAAAACAAAAGCAAGATCATTATATTATAGGGTCTTAACATTCTACACTGATTATATAGTATATAATAATAGAAATTGTATACTGTCAAAACTCCAATATATTTTACTTGGTATAAAATAAAATAAAAATTTGATACATTTTTGTGACGGCTTATTGAGTGCTACAATTAACTGATTTAGGTAGAGCCATGTCTTATTGATATTATATTGTGGCGTTACGGAATTTCTGACAAGGAGGGGTTCAATAGAACTCGCACACCAAAGTTGTATAAGTTTGGTCGAATCAAAGTAATTTTATTTTAAACTTTATATTAATAACTTTGATTCGATAGAATTCAAAATTCATAAAATTTGTTAATTAATCATAACAAAATTACAATCAACAAACACTTTATTATCATAGAAGAAGATGAAAACCAGACTGTCCCACAGCCATCTAGCTAAAAATAGGCAGTCATATAAATAAATTAAGAAAAAGATATTAGTGCCTAAGTGTCACGTTCAGTAGGCCACGACATCATTCATCAATTTTGGATGGACGGTTCCCACTTGCTGCTTGATACGACTTCTTGTTTCTTTCTTACTTTTGAACTTTAGTTTTACAAATTATAGTCGAATTCTGAATTTGAAATTTTAAGAGGTTATATAGCACTCTCAAGTCAAAGGTAAAGGAAATACTTAGTATGTATACAACATTTGTTTCATCTCACACTTCAATTAATATACAAGATCTGGATAAAAGTTATTTGATTGATAACGTGAATCTATAGACGATGCTCTAAGATATGTCCACACTAGGCACGAGATGGTTTCAAGATACTGAACTCAATAATTATTGAGTTACTAATTTGAAACATATAAGTATATTTCTCTTAACACTTTGAACAATATCTTAAAATTACCTAGAGTAGTAATTTCTTTTTATTATAAATTTTAAAGCATTGCAAGTGTAAGAGTTGTTTCTCAAATTTCATAGATTAATTTGATAAAATAAAAATGGCGAGTCAATGAAATATTTAATTTGATTTGGACTAAGGATTAGGAATAAATGAGATGATTTGTTGATGGGAATAAAAAGGGGCCCAAATAGAATCTTAAGGTCAGTAACGTTGAGCTGGCGCACTGTCATCTCATTGGGTGGTCCAAAATAGGCCGCCTCACCGCCCATTCGACCCCGGCCCCCACCACGCTGCTCCAATAATATAATTTACCTAAATTTCATAGTGTCATAATTGAATTATTTTTAAACTTTTTTTCAAAATTATAAAAATAAAATTTTCATTAAAATATAAGAATTTTGAATACGTCATCGGACTTTCGGATACATAGAATAGGGATGTGTCAAAGAGAGGATAGTACAATGTATATCCTAATACATAGAGTAGAACCGAGAGAAGGATAAGGATGTATCAACAAAAGGGGAGTGATATACGTGAAAAGGATTTTTTTTTTTAAAAAATAAAATCTTTTAGAAATTATGATAAAAATAAAATGTGTATTTAGACAATTTTTTTCCATAAATATTTTCTGCAAAGCTACGCAGAAGAGGTGGTAAACATTTTTATCATGTCTATATTAAATTGTTATTATAAATTAAGAAGATGTGTAAATTGTTACCTATTTTTATTTGAAATCGTAAAATAGTATGAAAATCTATTCGTAAGCAGTACTTTAGTTTTATAGAACTCGAGCAAACTCAAATTACATGATTTAAAAAGTGCCCCTTTTTTTATGCAGTTCAAAAAGTATCTTTTCTCTATTTCTATTCCCATCTTAAAAATCTCAAACATAGATTAATTATTACTCAAATTCGTTTTAAAAATAATGTCTTTTATTTTCTTTTTAGTTTGTTTAAAAAAGAATGTTCTTTTTTTATAACACTTTAACTTTTCACGTGGTATGTCTAAAATCACAAGATTAAAAAGGCATTTTGATACATTTGACATAATTTTAACTTAAAATTATAAGATTAAAAAGTTTTTTTTTCTTTTTGAAACGGAGGGAGTATAATTTAATAGCTAGAGTGATAATTGAAGTATTTGTCATCTATTTTTCAATTTTAGGAAAACCCCTATTTAAAATGTCTGACCTCACAATTGAATATTTAAAAGACTTATTCATCATCATTAAAAATTATAGTGAACTAACCAAAGCTAATATGTAATAATATTTTCTGCAAATAACACTTAATATTATTTTAAAAGAAAATATTTATAGTATATTATTGCTTTAAAAAATAGGCCCTCGAATTAGGAGGCTTAAGTTAACTGTCCTTTTTTTAAGCTTGTAAAGCCGTCCCTGAACTACCCTACCACCTTCACGGATACGTAGTTCATTCACTTATTATTTAAAAAACTTTTTTATTTTTTAAACTTCGAATCAAATTAAAATTAGATAAACAACAAATAGTATGCATCTACATAAATGAGATGTGATCTTGGTTTTCAAACCTACACTAATAGGACGTTTCTATCATAATCACCAGCTGGTAGTTGTATGAAGTTAATGAGGTATCATCGTTATTTCAATAAAAAATTTGATAAATTATATATGATCTATGAGAAGAATTTCGAATCTAAAAGTTTATAAAATTATTATAACGATCTCAAAGTAAATTCATATATCACTCCACTAGATAGATTCACCTATGTAGTCTGTAGATATTCAAAATCAAAATATTTTAATTAATATTCTTTTAAATACGGAGTATTTTTTTGTATTCATATTAAAGTTTATTTAATTGTTAGTATTAATTAAAAGACCTTAATACTTAATTTGTTCCAATTTACCCGATATTCCTTTTTTCTTAAGTTCATCCAAAAAAAAACAATACATATTCATACTTTTTTTTAAAAAAAATGATATGCTTTTCTATCCATAAAAAATTATCTGTAATTATGGTATAAAGAAAATTACACGATTAAGTAAATATATATTAATTAATTATTTAATGAAGCTATAGTTTTGATGAATTTACTTTTTGCCACTAATATATAATCATATTTACGTGAGATACGTTTGAAATTTGTATGATTCGGCTTCTAATTACATAGATTCAGAATTTGTATAATTCGATTCCTAATTATATAAATTCAAAATTTGTATATGCTTACCCTAATGTGTATATAATGATCATGTCGATACATTTGTGTGGTATAAGTTTTGAAAAATTTCTAAATTTCTAAAATGTATAATAAACGAATATAGCTATGGAGCGTAAGAAAACAAGATAATGAGACTTATTAAGCCTTAAGTCTAATATCTCTTTGTTATTTATGGTATATTACCAAAAAATGTTCTCTTATAAAATGAAAACTTACATAAATATACTATAATAAATTAATTATTTACCATTTATAGCAATAATATTTTTTTTTCACTTGATCACTTTTAATTCATTTATAATACAAGTTTAATTCATATTACAAAGAACATTTATTCACATACAATACAAATTTTAATGACATAATTAATTTATAACACATTTTAATACACTTATAATACAATGGGTCAAATTTTTACCAAACAAACATAATATATTTTAAAAACCAATTATAATTCATATATAATTCATATCTATTGCATACATAATTCACTTTTAATATATATTGAAAATTTAACATAGTATTGTTATAAATAATAATACATAAAAAATATTGCTAAAATCAATAATTATTTATTAAAATATATCAATTTATGTAATTTTTCCTTATAAAATTGTAAGAGGCCCCTTTCATTTGGACCTAACATTAAAGGGCTTTTATTTGGGCCTTCCAAAAAACAATTATTGGAATATAGGCGGGAAAGAGAGCCGTTGCCCCAAAATCATCAAATTCTGGCGCCAAAATCTAAAAATTTTATTAGATTTCATCTGCCCATTGCCCGAAATTCTACGGGTATCCCAAAAAAAAATTTAAAAAAAATCACGTAATATTCTTTATTATTATATTATTATATATTCTGTAGAATATAATTAGGTTTTTTTCCCACCGTCTTCTGTTTATAAAAATCTGCCCTTTATTTTGCCGCCTTCTCTTCTTTTTTTCCTTATTCAAAGTCTTCATATTTATACCCACCCTTTTTTTCTCTTCTTCTTTAAAATCTTATTAGAAAAAACAAACAAGAAAGGTCCTTTTAATTCATTCTAGTTCTAAACTAGACGTATTTTTTCAATGGGTTTTTCGAAGAAACATCAATTAGTGGATGGAAGCAAAGAAGAAAACAAAATGTGGGTAATTGCTGGAATAGCATTTAGGCCTAATAAACTGAAATCTATATCCACAAAGCCAAACAGAGAAGAAGATGAATCTGAAGAGAGTTCAACAACTCCGACAACAAGAGATTCAAGGATACCGGAAAAGCTAACATGTCCACCGGCTCCGGCGAAACGCCGACCAGTATCAACATGTCATTATAATGGTGCTAGAGAGTTCTTTAATCCACCAGATCTTGAATCAGTATTTATTATTCGACATGTGTAAAGGGAAAATTATTAAACAAGAGTTAGCACAGGGCCAAAAAAATAAATATAGGCCCCTTTTGCTCTTGTTCTGTTTTTTTCTTCTAAGTTTTATTAGGTTTTTCAGATTTAGATAATGATAATGTAATATACAGAATAGTCAGTAGATTAAGCTAGTTTAGTTCAGTTTCTATCTATAAAACTATGATAATTCTCAGTATTATGGTCTTCAATTTGCTCTGTTTTTTCCTTCTTATTTGAGTTATTACTGTGTATCTTTTGCTTTGGGAGAGCTGTATAATGAACAATATTCCAAATAATCAATACATGTATTATTTGTTTTAGACTATAAATTTCTGTTAAGTTAAATAATATATCACATAAATTAGAACAGAAGAATCGATATGGTCTTAGTAGATTAGCTTGTGTAGTTCAATTTCTATGAATCTAAAACTAAGAAAAATTTTAAGTAATTTACAGCCTTTTGATTTGCTCTTGTTCTGCTTCTTTCTTGGTTAAAAGTAATGTGATTTTTAAGTTAGATTACATTTGTTTGATATTTTAAATAAAAAATTATACGAAAAGTATCATAAATTATACTAGATTTTTGTATATTAATATGATAAAAAAATATATCGTAAAATATTAATCAAAATTTTATAATTTAACTTCATAAAAGAAAATTATGATAATTAATTAAATGTAATATATACAGAAAACTGCTAGTCCCTAGATATGATTTCTGCAAATTATTTACTGTACTACACTTGTTTTACTTAATGAAGCAAGAAAATCAGAGCTCTTTATGGTGTAATATTTTTCTATTTCTTTGGTGTATGTTTTTTAAAATCCGACTTTCGTATATATACACAAAAAATATTTTTAAATATCTTAATATACAATAATTTTTTTTGTTAATGAAATTTAAGTAAACCCCTCAATATCCTCTAGGTCTCGCCATTACCCGTCACGGCCCCCTACTGAGTCTGAAACCTGTATTTGGCAAATCCAATTTCTCCTCACTGGTGATTAGAAGACAAAAATATGGTACTGTTTGAGAATCCTATGTGGGGTTACTAAATTTTTTAGTACATATTTCAATTCATTGCTTTTGATAGAGAAATTAAATTTTGCTTAAGGATAAAATTTTGGATATGTTATTAATTAATTCCAAACTATATTCCCTTAAAAAAAAATTGAAATAAATAAATTATCCATTCTACATTAAAAAATTGTTGGTCAAACTAATAATTTAGATTCATGTAGGGTAAAATATACTTTTTAAAAAAAGGTTTCATTCTAAAAAAATTGTAATATATTCTCAAGGTTTAAATCTGGAAATTTTAATTTGACTACGAATATTCTCATAATAATTTTTCTAAGAAAAGATTCTTAATTTTTATTAAAATAGATAAAGTAAAAAAGGAAAATATTATTTTTGGTGGACTTGATTAATAAAAGGAAACGAAAGAATGGAATATGAGGGGGAAATTCTCCATCAACAAAAAATAAATGTTTAGCATAAAGTTTCCTAGGGATCAGCATAGTTTTGAAAATAAAAAAATATGAAAAATACAATCAACAAAGTTTCCACTAATTAATTAATTAAAAAAAGGTAGTTCCATCAATTAAAAGGCAACAAAATCCCCACTAATTAAAATGGAGAATTGAATTTAACATATATTTCATTGGATTCTTTAAAGTTTATCCTTTTCCCCTATTGTTACCTTATCGGAAACAGCACACTGCAGATGCAGCCGTAAGATTCCACAGTTGATTTTTTTCAGATGCAAGTTAAAAGAAATCATAAAAAAAAAAAATTATTTTATTTATAGTTTAAAAAACCTTACAAATTTATAGACAAATTTGAATATTTTTAAAAAAAAGTATTAATTACAATGATAATATAGAATAAATTTAATTAATGTTTTCTTAATTTAGTAAGATGATAGACTAATATAAAGCGAAAAAGATGTTACACTTATCTTAATCTTCTTAATTAATACTCCATATCGATTCATTTTTTTGTTTTACAATGTTCATATTAATTGATGTTAAGTTGTAAAAAATTATATTAAAAAAAGTAAATCATGTTGAATATAAAACATCAAAAATAATCTTCTTTTTTTCTTAATGTGCTAAAAGTAACAAATATAAGTGAAAATATAAGTTTAGTACAATGGGCAAGTAGAAGTGAGTGAAAAATTTATATACATCTTTTTTAATTTTCTTTTACTATAATCAATATTTATATTGAAGCTTATAAAATTTGAATTTGACTGATAAAGCACATATTAAAGGTATCAAAAAAGCTTATTATTAAAATAAAAGACTTTATAACAAAGATGAATATATATTCAACTAAAATCAAATTCAAAATTTCTAATTATAAATAAAATAGTAAAGTATTCCGATGAACTACTCCGCTTTAAAAGTAAATTGCAAAGTTACTTTTACTATTTTCATTGAATGAAGTGATGGTAACAAAATGAGATGAGTGATTCATACGAATACTCCTATAATTAAATCAACTTATTATGGTTCGTAGTTCGTACAATAAATGCTCTATTTGTGTTTAGACATATTTAATACTAAGGTTTCTATCTCACTCCAATAATGCCTATACGTACTCCAAACACTTATCTTTCATGGCCCAATATTTTGTACTCCTTGCATCATAATTTATTTATCGAGATACGGACTTCAAAAAATAAAGCAAAATTAAATTTTATGGTTCTAAATTTAGAATATTTATAAGTGTATTAAAATATTTTTTAATTTTATAACTTTGAACAAATCATATGAGATATTAAAATCATAATTAATTTATCGAGATACGAAATTTAAAACATAAAAAAATTAAAATATGCGTAAGTGTATTAAATATTTTTTAATTTATAACTTTAAACAAATCATATGAAACATTAAATTTTAAAATGTTGTTAGATTAGAAAGGACGTATTTTTGAATTGAGAGAGAGAGAGAGAGAGAGAGTTGAGTGTGTTTCGTATAAAGTTCACTAAAAGAAAATGTGAGTCAAAATTTGATATATAGTTTTTTAATTTTAAATTTTCTATTACTATATTTTATGTTGAAGGTGGGAAAATGAACCAAATTGATAAACAAATTATTATTTGAAAATAGAATCCCCCCTGGTTTGAAGCATACAGATTGAACTACTATTGGGCTATATACTCACTAGAAGAGTAGGTCAAAAGTTCAAACGCTATTTGTAGTGGAAATTTAAATCAACTCCTCCGTTCATTTTAACTTGACATGTTTATTGTTATTTATTCATTTTAATAACTTGACTTACTTCTTTAAGAGATTGAAAGTAGAAAGAGCATAAAAATTGAATAAAATTTTCAAAAGGATAATAAATAAGTTTAAAGCCAAAGGTAACATTCGAACGAATAAGAAGGCGCATCCCCTATGTGCCTTGCAAGACCAAGGAGACAAAGCCTTACAAGTCTTTGCGACTTTTTATCTCAATTTAGATGTTATTTTTTTCACCTTTTAATTTCAAAAATATTGTTTTTTTAGTTCAAATTTATTTTTATCAACCTTTTGAAAACTCTACTGAATTTTTGTTGCTCTTTGACTCTGAACACTTTTTAAAAAGTATACTTAACTGAGTAAATTTGAAAGAACTATACATTTAATACTTAGTGAGTGTCCTTGAAGTAAGGAACATCATATCATATAATCCTATAACCTATTGAGAAAATAATGTAATTTGGTTGGATTATAACTAACTAGTAAGGCGTCGATTAATTCAAAATTCAAAGAGTTTATACGTTTAAAATTCAAGTGAAACCTCTTCTAATAAAAATAATAATCAATCTCTACGTTCTAGAAACTGTTAACTTACTCTATACCTGTAGATTTAGTTCTGTTCTTTTATTTTCTTATTAGTACTAGCATGCATATTCTATTAGGCATTATAAAAATTAATGAGTTCAAGTAAGATTTTCAGAGAGACAGTTATAATAAGTACATTAATTAATTAATGAGCATATATATATGTATATATATATTGGATAAAGGAGAAGAGGAATCCAATGAAATATATGCATGGAAAAATGTGAAAGAAATAATAGAAAAACATGTACACATGGCCCCTACAAGGAATCCTATGAACTTAATTAGTTAGATTCATATCCGTCGATTTTGAATTTATGAATCGTACTCTCGCCGTCTCATATTATAAGTCATTTTTTTTATTTGTATTTATATTAAAAAATAGGTAATTTTATCTCTATGACCTTATTTAATTAGTTGTAGATTCTAAGAATAGTCAAAGTAAATATATTTTCAAGATTAATTAATTAATCAATATGGATATAATAAGCAAAATATGATATTTATGTTGGGTTTAGCAAAGTGTGAATGGGAAAAGAAAAGAGAGAATACGAAAAGTGAGGGAACTAATTTGGAGGAAAAATGAAAAGTCATTTGAAAAGTGTAAATGAAAAGTCATTTCTCCCATATCGGCAAAAGAAAGGGAAATTGTTGTCCTTATATAAGGAAACACTTCCTTTACTTCTTAAAGAGCTAAGAAGAAGGTGCCCCCTCGCGTCGCTCGGCTTCGGCTTCGGTAAATGATTTATTTAATCAATTTTTGTTAATCAAATAAATTATTTATAAATTAATTCAGAATGTTAGTTAAAAAATACAATTCACCTCTCTTCCACTCTCTGCCCTCTCTCGCTCGCCTCTCTCCTCCCTCTCTCGATCTCGCTCGCCTCTCTCCTCTCTCTCCCAGTCTCTCTTGCCATATATACAATTACATATGTATAATATACAATTATCTAACCAATATACATATACAATTCACCTTTCTCCCACTCTTTTCCCCCCTCTCTCTCTCCTCTCTCCTCTATATAACTTGTAGCTACAAATTGTAATTATCAAACTATAGCTATGGAGAGTAATTAATTATTTTTAAGTGGCTATATGTGAAAGTTTCCCTTAATTAATTAATCAATAAGGATATAATGGATAAAATAAGATATTTTTTCATAAATTTTATAAAATAACATATATTGTGGTTCAACTATTTTTAGAAAGAGGTGACTTATAACATGAGAAGGAGGTAGTATAAACTACCAAGTATCTCAATTGGTTTAGAAAAATATGACCTATTTTTTTAATTTTTTTACAAAAATGTTTTTTTCTCTCCTTTTTATCACTTTAATTTCAATTTTTTTCCGTCCCCCCCCCTCCACATAATTGTTTAAAACTATAAGATTCAAAAAAATTTGATTACATCTAATATAACTTTAAGTTAGGACCATAACATTGAAATTTTTTCTTTACGAGTATAAAACAATACTCTCTATATCTCAATTTATGTGGTACAAATTGAATTTCGAAAGTCAAATTATTTTTCAATTTGATCGTGAATTTGAATATGAAATCTTAAATTTTTTTATTATAAGTCATAATAAATGAAAATTAAAAATATTTTTAAAAAACTTGATTACATTTTTAAAATTTAAAAATGCCACATGAAGTTATGACACATTAATACAAATTTACATAAAGAGTAATGTTTATAAATAAACAAATTACCCTATACTGTTCGTGACGTAGTTATGAAAAATAATTTGATCAACTTTTCTATTTGGTATCCACTTTCAACATTGTTATTACTTAGTTCATGTTATACTCTAATATAAGAAAATATTTGTTCATATTTAAAATTTTAAGAAATGCATAGAGATTTTTTAATACATAAAATGAATATATACGAACATTACTCAATTATTTTACCTTAAATACTTTTCTAAGAAAGAAATTTCAAAGTTCAAACTCAAATTCTTTATTAAAAGATTGAAATAATGAATAATGTTAAAAGAAACACTTCATTTATTTGGTCCTGCCCGAACTGCCCGATTGATAATTCGAGTGGCGGGAACCTTAAAAGGAATATTTTGAACTCGCGCCTACAATGAGCCCGCAAAAGGCGGTGCTACACTACAACTCTATTATTTTTTCTTAATGTACTTTTTTTTTATATAAATTTACCTGATATCGCTCGACTTAGAAATAAAATAAAATAAAATAAAATAGACAGCTTTGTGTCAAGTTAATTAATAAGCAAAATTATAAACAAATCATATTTCATATTTGCATGAATTAATTTTGTCACCCCTAAAGCCTATCTCACACTTGGATAACAAGATAATAAAGCAGATAATGAATAGAGTATCTTTCTAGAGAGAATAGCTTTTTATATCCTTTACTGCTCCAATCATTTTATAAAGAGAGTACAACGGAAGAGACGCAATAAGAAAATACTAGCTTTACCAAAGAAAATGGACATTGTTTTCATAAATTTTAACTTAGAAGCGATGGTATAGCTTACTATGTCTGTACACTGCATTTCAAAGAAGAAGATTGCATTAAGATTTGTCAGAAAAACACTCAAAGCAAGGCGCCAAATCGAAACACCTACTCAAGAAACGATCCAAAATGCATAATGTGTGTGTGTATGCACAATTCAATTCCACAACTCATCCATCTAGTCAATCATGTTCCACGCAATCCGTCTTTCATGGCCACAATGCACCTTAGAGGCACAACATGACCATCGTTTGTGTATAGTAATAAGATACGCCATAATGCATGAATACTTACTCCAAGGAACACAGAGCTGCTACAGAAAGACTGAGAGAAAGACTTAAACTATGTAATAAGTAGAATCTGAATTAGTCAAGTTACTTGATACTTCCATTTTTTTTTGTCAAAGTCAAGGCCATTTAAGTTTTTCGTGTACATGTTTCTGTACAGACAAAGAGCAATGTCGTTGATACTTTAAGTTTCCTAATATCTTTGAAGAGCTTATGATCTGAAAGCCTTGTCTTTAAACCTATCTCCTCATTGACTAAGCAATTCAACAACACTCTTTTCTTTTTAATGATCAGTAGAAAGCCTGCAGTAAAAAATAGGACTAAAAGCTTACCCCTATATATAACATCAGCTCGAAAATACAGAGACAAGTCCACAGTTCTCCTATACCTGTAGGCAATTTCCAAAAATGATTACAACAAGTATAAAGAGCTGATGAAATAACTCCTCAAACAATAGATACATATTATACTAAATATGATCATTGGTTAAGCAGTGAAACATATCACGTGCAACTAAACATTGATAAAAGTATGTATACGCCTTTTCTTAACTCAATCACACACATTGGTTAAGCGTCACTAATATTAGAAGACATCCAGATTACATTGCTTGGATTCATAAAATATGCTGCTAGTTGCATGTCAAAGAGTGTACTTTTGGCTTAATGATTTAATAAAAGTCTTCATAAGCATTCACTCACATCAAAAGTTGAACTCTTTCTTCACAATATATGTCTTCAACAATAAGTAAACAATGAAACTCTAGAGCTAAGGAGATTACTCTAGATAAACATACCCCAGCAAAATTATCAAACTCGGGAATATCAGACAGAACAGTATTCTCGAAAAACCTAGTCCCTCTATATACCATGTTGATGGGGTCTCCATATCAGAACCAACATGCCCAATAGATGTTGCTAGGTCAGGTGTTGGGAGCACCTCTCTTTCCGTAGGTGCTGCGACAGGAGTGCAATCATCTCTTCTGCTTGGGGAAGGCATGGACCTTGGTGGAGGGGAAAATAATTTATTTGGTGAAAGCAAAATTTCAGACAAAAAATCGGTGATTTACCACGTAGTCTTTCGATTTCAATCCCCAGATCATTCCTAGATGGAGGGGAGCGGTTACCAAAGTATGATCCTTCTGTGAGGAAGCCATCTTGACTTTTGCTGAATGAAGTCTTCCTTGTAGATGTTGCTGAGATCATCACATAATCCTACAAATTTATAACAGCTGAGTTAGCTAGTAGTGTCAAACCTCTCTATAGCAATATTTCACTATAATAAACATGTTTTTTGTGGAACCGATCTTTCATGATATGTTATATTATGTGTTCTCTATAACAACATTTTGCTATAGTAATCCAAAACATACTGGAACAAACGACGCAGTTATAGAGAGGTTTGACTGTATTAGATTAAAAAAAAAAGTTTTGTTAGATACACCAACAGTTATAGTAAAGGCTTGAATAACATACCACCTTTTCTATGCCTCTTGTTTTGTTCCGTGTGACCAAAGAGACATGATCCTTCTTTTCCTGGCATTGCAATTCACTGGTATCTAGTCTACGTGCATCTCTAGTTACCTTTCCGTATGATCAAAGAGGAAAGAATGTGTCCTCGAGAGGCTTCCATCTATTCCACAACTAGGCTCACAGTTTCCTTAGACTTCCATGATCTATTCCTACAGATTTCTATCTGGTTCCATCACATCATTGCGGTGGTCTGGTCATAAGGGAACACTCTCATGGACAGGATCACACATGATTTAGAGCTGTCTGATTCTTAGGGGAAGAAGTTTGACATTGACAAAAAAAAAAAAAACATTCAAATCTTGGAACTAATCAGAAAACAATCTACATCTACAGTCAATTAGATCCTTACTCCGTCTCCACAGGCATGGCGCCTAATTCAGAAACTTCACCCAATTTTGACAAATTCTTCCTTGTGTCCTGTAAAAACGAACTCTCTTAATCAAAATGTTGTTATAGTATAAGTGAATAAATCTAGAATTCCCTGCAAATATAAAACAAAAGATGAACCTGATCCACCTCTCATCAATCAAAATAGCTACATACTGATCTTCACGCGTTAGTATTTGATCTATCTAAGTATCATTACTAATGAAAATGAAACAGAAAAAGGTATTATAACAGAAAAAGTGTCCACGAATACAACATTCTAATCAATTTCGTTTAAGGTTTTGGAATTCAATTCCGGTATATTAAAGGGTTTTAACTTTTAAGTTTTCGAAATCTTTGAATTGGATTGATTATTTCATATTCAAAATACAAGTAGTAATAATTTGGGAACAAGTAAATAGTGTTAAAAGAGTAGTAAAAGTGATAGTCAAATGCATTTAAGCTTTTTTATTTATTTATATAATTCGGTTATGTGAAATGTGTTGGTAATGCTTCAACCTGCAAATGTTTAATTCATTTGTCTCCACAGATTTATACGGAAAAGGTAAGGTGAATCCATTGAAATTTCGGCCCACCTTTCCGTTGAGCTTGAACGTGAAAACGTGTTAAGAGTGAGTTAAAGTTTCACATTTATTGAAGAATGGACGGGCGGTTTGCTTGTATCATGAATTGGACAATGTTTGTGCTAGTAGCATTACAACAAAAACAACTTTTAGCGGCATTAAAAATTGACATTAACAAAGAGTGCTAAAGTCTTTACCGATATTAGTTAAATGCTATTAGAACCAATGTCGCTAAAGGCTTTAGGGACATATACGAGTAACAGTTGTCGCTAAAAATACATATTTAGCGACAATTGCAATTAAGAATTAATTGCGGTTAATAATCATTTTTGTTGTAGTGTATATAACTACAAATCAAGTTATTCAAATTATCATTTCCAGAAATTTAATTAGGATTACATCAACATATATAAGAGATGTTTGTAATAAATAAATGCATCTCTTTAATACTTAATGGAACACACAAGTGAGAACAAAGTAAATTGCAAACTACTTAAATTCAACTGCACTACTACTCCATCCTAATGCTTGTGATTCCATAAACAGCAAAATAAGCAAGCATCATATTGTTATGTTCTGTACAACAGTTTTATTTTATTTTTTTGGCAGGGGAGACATGATTCCTCTCTGCTAACAATGTGATAAATATATACAAAACAAGTAATCAGCATTTGTTATGAACAATAAACACCTTATTAGCTAAAACAATTATCAACCAACAACTTCAATGAATTTATTTGATGCCCATCTCTTAGCCACATCAGAAACCTTATTTTCCTCAACCTGTAACAGTCTCAACTTTGGTGAATTCAACACAAATAACTCAACACCCTGTGCCTCAATCCCACAACAATACATTGCATCAACACTTTGTAAATTCTTGCAACACTTGGCCAATGAAACCATAGATAAATTTGTCAACTTTTTGCAACCCCTTACTTTCAATTCATTCAAATTGTTGCAGGATACTAGCATTGATATGAGTTCTTTATCAAGTAACATGTCATTAAAAGACAAGTCTAATTTCCTTAATCTTTTCAAATCTTGTCCTAACGTAGTCAACAAACCTGATTCTCTTTCCACTACATCACAATTTATCAAAGCCAATTCTTCAAGCCCATCAGCCATAGCATTTCCAAGAATCTTTAGCCCCTCACCAGTAACAAGACAGCAACTTTGTAACCTTAAACTCTTCAAACTCCCTAAATTTTCAGCAGCAGCTGTCAAATGATTGTTGTCAAGATCAAGAGGCAACCTTAAATCAAGATTCTGCAAATTACCACATTTGCTTTGGGTCAAGAAATGAAACAACCCCTCTTTACTACCACCATCATAGAGCAACAAAGAATTCAACACAGCACAATTCTCAGCCAATTTCAACAAAACCCCATCAGCAATTGTCCTACAGGTTCTCAATTCCAATTCTTGAAGACCCTCTAAACACTGAAGAAATGTTAAAAAAGAACCTTGATCACCAACCCCTTCACAGCTTATCAGCTTCAAAGTTGTTACCTTTTTGCAATTCCTCCATAAAAAACCAACCCCCTTATCCCCTGATTTAATTCCAGTCAACAAAAGACTCTCCACATTCAACTCACAAGAACCATAAAACTCACCATAATCAAATTCCCCTGAATTTCCAGCTGAGTAAACAGAGAGTTCTTTAAGACAGCCAAAAGGGGTTACCCAGAGAAAAGAAAGGGGTCTAAAAAGAGTTACAGCAAGAGAAACAAGATTAGGGCAAGAAACAGAAAGAGAAAACAGAGATAAAGTAGAAACAGGACCATTCAAGAATCGGAGATGTCGTAGATTAGGACAAGAAGAAACAACGGAATTAAGCAATTGATCGGAGGAATCTACTGTATGTGTAATGGTAACAGAAAGAGTAGATAAAAAAGGATGAAAACTGAGAAAAGAAGAGAAAAGAGGGATTAAAGGGGTTTCAATAAAACAGATAGAAAGAGAAGTAGTTGAAGAACGAAGAAGATGAAGCCACCGCTTACATACTAAAGAAACAGAGGCGGCAGACGGCGGAAGAAGGCGGCGGAATATTTCTTGGAGAAGTTCATCACAGAGAATAGAATCCATATTCAGCACAAAAAATTTAGAGAGATAGAAAGTTGAATTATAGGTGTCCTTATTTACCTACCACTCATTCATTTTGGCTTACTTTTTTGTTTTGTAGACTTAAGAAACAGAGCAGTTAGCTGAAGTGGAACACACGGCACAATGCCTTACTTATTACAGTGAAGCAATGCCCAGATTTTCAATATCTTATGCCGCCCGAGATTCCTAATTACTTGTTTATTTTGATAAATTAAAAAATTATTTAAGTATTATATTTTTTAATAAATATATTAATTTAAAAATGAACAAATAATTAAGGGAAAAAATATTAATAATCTAAAGTCAAAATTTAACTTAAAAAATAATGATTTTTTATATAATTCATTTCTTTTATTCGCTGATAAAATAATCAATATATTATATTTCATGAAACACATTACTATAAATATATCAAAATTTTAAAATAATTTTTATATTTTATATTTGAATATAATAAATTAATATTTTAAAAAGTAATTATTGTTAATAATAAAAGCACATTAGGAACCAATCCATAAATTAGTAGTTTATATTATAGTTAGTGATGGGTTTGATTTCCAACTTAT
The DNA here is from genome assembly GCA_022817965.1 of Solanum lycopersicoides. Lineage (NCBI taxonomy): Eukaryota > Viridiplantae > Streptophyta > Magnoliopsida > Solanales > Solanaceae > Solanum > Solanum lycopersicoides. Next base: position 76,672,719 of record CM040619.1, read on the forward strand.
GACTCCCTCTCCATGTCCAAAAAAAAAAATTATCACTTGATTTTTCAAACTCGATAAATGAAAATAAAAAAATATTTTTGGCATAATGTATAAACATATTATATAATTTGACTATGATTGACATTTATATAAGGACTCTAAGTTTGGACGTGCATAAATAGATATGTAAACTTATTTAAACTTGAATATAAATAGACTCATACATTCTACATGTCAATTCATATCATACATGGTAGATTATGTATATTATATTACATAGAACACGTGTATTTATTTATTTAATTTTATACAAATTTAAATATCTATTTATATACCTATAAAATTATGTTAATCAATACTAAATTACAAAAAATACATTTATATATTATATTGTATTTTATAGTCCACAACTAAAAATGGATGTGAGGAGTTAATATCACACGAATAAATATAGAAATAGAGAATGTGCTAAGGCCTAAGCAATGACAAGAAGCACAGAGTCTACAACTACTATTATTTGTTTGTATCGAATTTTGTATGATCGCCCCTCACGTTTGGTACCTTGGATCGTTTCTTGACCCTTCGTTTTATTTGCATCGCTTTCATCTTTCTTTATTTATGTCGCATTATTATAGATCTAAAATGAGTTTTTTCTTAAAAATAAAATAATTTTTTTCAAAGTGTAATTTAAAAAAAACAAAACTAAACTGGTCTTAAATTTGAGTAATATTCTTTTAAACTAAAAAGAAAAAGATACGGAAAATAGAGACTTGTTGGGTTTTAAAAGTGTGAATAGAAAATGAATGGTTGTGGCTTTATCGAAGGGTTATGATCTTTATGAAAGATTGTGTCATTTCTAGAAAATTGTACTGTTCTGTTGAAAGGTTGTGCATTTTTTCAAAGGATCGTGACCAGGGGCGGCTCTATCCTTTGGGAAACAAGACATTTTTGGGGGCCTAAATT
>CM040619.1:76674215-76695491 GCA_022817965.1 Solanum lycopersicoides
CAAATTTTTGTTATATTAAATTATGTGTTTAAAATTTTTATAAAAAGAATTATGTATTTTATGATAAACGATAATTTTCTAAATAAATATATTTTATCCACTTTCATATATTTTAGTACTTTGTAAAAACCTAAGAATTTATTCAGTAAAAGTGGTTGAAAAAGTAAAATTTTAGTGCAAGCAATACTATAAGCATATGAAAATGAGGATATACCAAATTCATCAAACTTCTTAGAATTTATAATCTATTGTGTCTACATTCATTATCTTTATGTTCAATATTTACCCAATTTATTACTTATCGCATTATGATTAAGGGCCCTAATCCATTAGATGACCCCTTAGAATTGACACGAACTTTCACTTAACACCTTAAGCGTTGATGGTGATTTCATTTTAAAAACACCCCATGTACCGAGTTTTGGTTGTGTATATTGACCCTTTTATATGGTTCAACTTCTTGCAATTCAAGTGTGAAATTAGATCAATTCTTTTTTTTTCTTCTTTTCTTTGTGTGTGTGTGTAATTTCTTTTATTTTTTAGTTTTATTTTTGGGGGAAGGGTCTTTGTGCAGATGTTACAGGAAGTATTGTACGATGATCTAGTAAACATTGACAAGAAACACATATGATAATGTCCATTTCACTTGAAGAGTGTAGGTGTCTCAACTAATATCAGTTACGCACTTTCACAATGACGTATAATTTTGAGGTCCGAGACAATGAAATAAACCTGAAGCCATATATGCTGCAAGAGTCTGAAGACTATGTATTTAGGTGTACTAATGGATGGAAATTTCATTCCTTTTGGCTGTCCAGTTTTTTGTGCAATAAGTAGCTTACTCGAAAGCTTTCCCAAAATGTGAAGCAAATCGGTTGCTACTTGTTTTACTGATTTAGATGGAGAAGAAAGAAGGCTGATAGCAGGGAAGATGAATAAGAGCTCTTCATTCAAATCATATGCATCTCTAAAGACATCATTCTCTGCAAAAGTAGATTAACAATTTTATTTAGTTACTGATGAAAAATAAGCAACAGAGACAGTTATTTATCCAGTAAAGTGTATAGATATCCTCAAAAGAAAATGTGTTCATTAATTCACTATTTTACTTTTGAAATATTTGAAGAATCTTCAAAAGATTTACTTGATAGTGCAGACTGAGGTGATATCTTCCAGGCAAATAGGATAAGAAATAGCACCTTAGTACTCAAATGTATACAGCGGGAAGCAACTGTACACCGGTATGTGCCTTTGGTACTAAATACATTTTTGTTCTCATTAGATATATGTAATGCATCAGAATTATTAACCTTTTTCCAGAAAATCAACAAAATTAGTAACCATACCGTTCTCATGTTTCCACTTCAACAGAAATAGAATAAGTTTACCTCCAAGAATTGTTCATGTTCAAGTTCAGACTGCATAAGCACCATAAATAAGGACAGCGTAATTGTTGATAATTCAGGTATAAAGCTCAAACCAAGATCTTTTTGCACAATCAATATGCGCCTCATACTTCTAAAATGTTCTCAATTGAACTCGTGTGCTTTGGATTTGTACATAAGGAAACATAACATCCAGTAGCTCCACACCACATAACTGAACTTCATGAAGCAGCTGCTAGCATTTATGATCCACTTGCAATTAGTAAGTCTAGACCACAATATAAATCTTAAAATGTAACAAAAAGTAACTTTAACCCAAAAATACAATAAAATCTAAAAAGCTGGAGAAAAAGGAAAGGCCAGTTTGAATACCGATCCCATTTCCACCAATTGTTGCAGGACCACCACATATGCATCTACAATGCATTCAAGGCAGTGCGAAATATTAGTAAAATCCTGCACATTAACCACAGAGCTTAAGCACTTAAATATTGATGGCGAAACATCTATCAGAAAGCAGGCATCTAACGAACAAACAGACGCCACAGAAAGAATAAGAAGAAAAAACATATTTTGCATAATACATAGTACACTTACTTCTGCATTATCGCATGGAAAGAACTTCAAACGCCCAATGAGGAGCTTAATAACAGGAATGGCCTCTAAAGGAATTGAACAACAAAGTCCAGCTAGTGACGATACCAAACTTCTTATAAATGAAGAAACTGAAACAGATGAGGGCATCCTAACAATTGAATAATTCAAGAAAGGTAACAAGAAATCACAAACTTCAACCACTCCCAAATTCTTGCTCTGCATTATGAAAATAAGCACTTGTTGCACTAGCTCTGTTTGAACCTCCACTCGACAAGAAAGCACCTGTCCCGCCATCAACCAATTCACATCAGAACCATTACCAAAATTAATTAATAGAGACTTTAAAGCAAAAAACACATCAGACACTAATTGCTCATAAACTGGCAGAATGAGCACATGACTGTTCACGACTATCTGCTAATATGTTTGTTTCTTGCTGAACCCGAGCACCACATAACCAAACTAATATCTATACCACTTCACAATCCAAGTGCTTTTGTTGGGTACAATGTTATTTCCCTAGGTAATCAAGTCCACTGAATCTTTCAAAAATAGCACAATCAAAATCCATTCCAATAACAAAACTTAGCCCTGTCAGTAATATCGACAATCAAAACCCATTGTAATGACAAACTTAGCCCTTTCAGTAATATTGACATAGAAATAGTTGGATTTATCACCATTCGTATACTTAAACTAAAAACTGGGAAGGTGCACATTCTGATAACTTAGCATAATGTTGCAATTACCTTGACAAATGGATGAGTCTCTGAAGATAGAGACGGCAATGAATTGTTCTGGAAACCCAACCGAACAAGAAAACCTATTCCTTTGACAAAAAGACTGACAAAACGAGAATCGGATGCTTCGAGGGCAGACTGGAGCTCGAGTAATCCGCGAGATAGGTCCAATTTGGAGTCTCTGACGAGGCGGCATAGCTCTCGAACCGATTGATCAAGTACAGAAGCGGAGGTGGAATGAAGGCACTGAGTGATGGCGTCGGTTCCAGGGGCGGAGTCAGGGTTCAAGTAAGGCGGAGCCGATCGAAATTTGTCGAAGATCGAGATGACTGCAAATTTCTGCAGCGACGGTTGGGGGATTCGAATTTTCTCCAGCAGTTGAGAGTAAGAGTCCATTAGGGGCCAAATAAAGTACTTAGAGGAGAGAGAAACAAGTGTGGCGGGCAAGTACAGTATCAGGGGCCAAAAGAAAATTTATATGCAAAAATAACACAACAAACGTTTATATGTTTATCGACTGTTTCTTATAAGTTTTAAGTTTATGTTTTTCTTGAACGTGTTTACCAAAAAAATCCGTTACTGAAAAAGATGGCTAAGCCTTTCCCTTTTCTACTTAGGACATCTCCTCCCATTCAATCCTCTATTTTACTCGATACTATTTTTTCACACAACCAACTTCAACTCAATTCTCTATTTTACTCTGGAACTTTTTTCTCTCTCCTTAATATTATATTATTATTTTTATTTCATTCTTATTTTCTTATCTCATATAAATCATTTATTTCTTTTTTTCAATGATTACTTTATATAATTCTCATGTGATAAAAAAAATATTCAAAATTTTTATTTAGTATAAATTATATTTTATTCTAAATTTTTAAATGTCATAAATTACATGAAAATATTATATAATATTTAAATTAATAAACAAATTCAAATAAAAGTAAAATACGATTGCATAAACATTATATAAACACAATTTTTGAAATTATTACGTTGCTCCCGTAAATGTTCTATTAATGCATTACGGAGTTCAAAATGAGCATTTTTGTCGTTAATTTTATTATGTCTTAGCTAAAATTGTTCAAATCGAAGATTTTCATCGACCACCAATTCTGTCGTTGCCGTTGGAGCCTCTACGATACCTTGAATTGGTGCATTAAGATCACGTCCTCAATTATCACGTTGTGTAGTATAATACATGTAGGCATTGTATCATGTAGCACTTTCTTTCTCCAAAAACGTGACGGTCTTGCAATAATTGCAAAACTCCGAATGCACGTTTCACATCTTTTCAACATGATTCTTGTTTCATCGCGAATTAATTATTATGTAATGCATTGTATTGTATCTTGCATTTAAATTATTATGTTATGTATTGTTTTGTTATTTGTATTTAAATTAATTTTTTCATCTTACCATTTTAATTTTGTGTATTCTTTATAAGGAAAAGTAATAATAAAATAATTATTTAAAATATATTAATTGAAATTAAAGTAGTATATATTAGATAATATATTTTTTAAAATAGTATATTACATTTAAAAAAATCATAAATATTAGATATTTAATTAATGAAATTATATGTAAAATAATATATTAATTGAAAAGTAATGAAAATAATAACAAAATATTGAAAAAGTGAAATAGATGTGAATAGTAGTTCTCTAAATTTGGAGAACTACTATTCACCTCTCTATGACCATCTCCAACCCACCTTTATTTTGCTCTCCAGATGGAGAGTAAAATAGAAACGGGGCACTCCAACCCACCTCTAAATCACCCTCTATTCTTCATTTATAGAGAGGTGAATAGTAGTTCTTCAAATTTGGAGAACTACCATTCACACTTTTTATTTCACTTTTTTATTATTATATTATTATTTCTATTATTTTTTAATTAATATATTATTTTATATATAATTTTATTAATTAAATATCTAATATTCATAAATTTTTTTAAAATGTAATATAATAGTTTTAATTTTTTTTAAATATATACTACTTTAAATTCAAATTAATTGTATTTAAATTTTTTTCTAATTTTCATCAATAATAAGATTTTATTTTATTACTAATTTTCATTTTAAAGAAGACAAAAAATAAAAATGGCAAGATGAAAAATTTAATTTAAAAATACAATACAAAACATAATAATTTAAATACAAGACAACAATACAATACAAAACATAATAATTTAAATACAAGACAACAATACAATACATAACATAATAATTTAAAGACAAGATAAAATACAATACATAATATAATAATTAATTGATCACAATAATAATTTAGTAATCCGGTAGATCGTTTTCAGATCTAGCACTATTCGGAAAAAAATTAGAATATGATTCCGAAAATTGTAGCGATTGTGATTATTGATTTCATTTTTTATTCGTTATTGTTCTCGTTGCATGTAGTCACGAACATTTTGGATCACTAATAGTTTTTCAATGCATCAATTCAAGATGTCGTAGAAGCTCTAACTTCAACTGTAGAAGTGATGATAGATGAAAATCCCCGATTTGAATAATTTTTAGCTAGACATAAAAAAGTTAAGGACAAAAATGCTCATTTTTATTTTCGTAATGCATTATAGAGCATTTATGGGAGCAACGTAATGATTTTGAAAATTGAGTGTTTATGTAATTGTGTGTCACTTTTATTTGAATTTGTCATCCTAATTTATGTATTAATATTTTCTTGCAATTTATGTTATTTAAAAATTTAAGATAAAATATAAATTTATATCAGATTATATAAGGTAATTATTTGAGAAAAAGAAATAAAAAATTTATATCATGAAATAAGAAAGAAATAGAAAAAAAAATTCTTTTTTAGAGAGTAAAATAGAGATTTGAATTTAGAGTTGGTTGTCTGAAAAAATAGAAAACTCTATATTTGGAGAGTTAAAATAGAAGATTGGGTTGGAGATGCCCTATAAATGGAGTATAGAGAATAATATGGAGAGGAATTGGAGAGAGCATTCTCTACTTTACTCTTCAAATATAAAAAATAAAGAGTAAAATAAAGATGGGTTAGAGATGATCTTAAGAAAAGAACTATTAATTTCGTTTCCAAAGTATTGAGTCGTTTATTCCCGAGATTAGTTATTCTAAAATTAATTATTGTTTGTATCCGAGATTAGTTATCCTGAATTAGCTATCTTGAATGTGAGTATACCATCACTATTTTCCTAGTCATCACGCCAAAGTGAGCCCTAAAAAACTTAAAATTTAGATGCACTGTCAAATTCTTACAGGAGTATAGACCTTTTAATAGGGGAAAACACTCTTTAAAGTTTCCGCAAAATAATTTAGAGGTATATTTACTCAAATTGATCGAACATGTATCTAGTTAATAACTAAGTAAAGAGGTGTCATTAAGTCTATTTATAATTCAGAAATAATTTACCTCGAGATTAGAGGTATTTTCCATACTCTCTCTTCTAATAGTAACTCTTTAATTTCATTTATTTATTTTTTAATTTCATTTATTTATGTTTTCAGACCACAATGTTAATGGATTGATATATTTGAGATATCTTCAATTTAGACCACTGAACATTCAAGAATTTATTTACTTTCTTAAATATGACGAACTAATAATCAAGAACAGCCAAAGTACACATCACATTGCATTGTATTACATCGCACACAAAACACCAAAAAGCTTAAAGAGAGCAAAAATTAAAAATGCACATTAACTTTAGCATCATTTTTTTTATTTCCAACTTAAAAACATAAATAAAATTAACTAGTCTTGGTTCCTTCTTTCCCTTCCTGTGCTTTGCTCTGGATTGTTTGTCCAGCATCCTTCGTCTTTTGCCCCAAGTGCGCTGCAGCATCCGCCATGCGCCTCTTTGCCGCTTCCATACCCTCCGGGACCATCGATTTACCTATAAATTCAACAAATCAAAAACAATGATACAATGTAGGCAAAGTTTAGCGCTATTGATAAAATAAAATTAGTTGATATTTAAAATTTGATACCTTGTCTGAAATAATTGAGGATCCAAGAGAAAGATGAAAGGCCAGTAATACCAAAAGCACCAGAAGTCAAAAATCCAGCAACAGCAAGGGCAAGAGTAAGAGTAGCAGGTACAAGAACTGGGCTAAAGAGTAGAAAAACTGGAGTTGCAATAGCAAGACCAATTAAAGTGCCCACAAGAGTAATGCCAGCAAGGCAAAGAAGTGTCCCACCAACAGGTAGAAGAGTTACAATAGCCAGAATTTGTGAAGCTGAAGGACCTTTTTGACTTTTCATCCCACCAACATCATGATGAAGGCGCTGCTGGTGTGGCTGAACGTGGAGTTGAGTTTGATGTTGGCCGTGTGCGTGGCGGTCACCCATCGTCGTCAAACTGATATCAAATTTGAATATTTTTTTTATTTGATATGAGAGGAAAAGGGGTTGTTTTAAAGGAGGGGAAGAGTGCAACGTGTTGGAATGCATGTGAATTAAGAGTGCATGAAGAACAAGTTGCATTGCAAAGAAGAAAGTTGGTGTCTTTTACCTCTATAGCTTTGTTTATGTTCATATTGTGAATTGTAACGCCTAAACTAGCTGTCTTTTTTTGTTTGATTGACACCTCAAAACTTTTAACAACTACAAATTGTCATATAAACAACCTTTTTTTTTTCTTTTCTTATTATTGATTGAATATAAGAAATGTAACTTTCGAGTTTAATTAGTACTAAAATTAAATGATTAATATCAATTTTAGGATGCGAGAAAAATATTCTTTTCATTAGATTGATCAAAATTTTGAAAATATTTGAGCTTCTTAAAAAAAAAAGAACTTTTTTAACAAAATTACGAAAAATACTAAGCTCTAAGTAGTGACATCTACATCGATATGATCGTGTCCTCCCTACTCCTAACACACTCCACATAATCCCCAATTCCGCCACCCCACACCCCTATTGTTCAACCCCAACCTCTTATAGTATTTGTATAGATGGTACATAAACATTTTAGATTTATTTTTTTCATATATAGATTTATAGTGAATACAAAAAAAAATTAATAATAAATTCATTTATTTTCCGAAAAAAAAATATTTTAAGCTTTTCCTAGTGATGAGGTCCATTGGGCGTATAGAATGTAAGGGCCTTATAGTGTATGGAGCCCAATATGGCTTTTATTTGAAGGGCGGCTGAATCAAAAGCCCAAGTACTGAGGCCCAATGTTCATGTCATAATACGCAAATTCCCAGTGGGAAAAGGAGTGTAATTACTTGTTACTAATTATTACTCCCTCGGTCCACAATTGTTTGTCAGGTATATTAAAAATAAATGTCCAAGATTAATTGTCAATTTAAATAATCAAGAAATAATTGCTCACCTTTTTCCAAATTTGCCCTTAATGATAGTGTAGTTCAATTGAAAAGTTATGTAGACTTTTGATATTCTTGATATAGTAGGGTTATATTAAGGGCAACTTTCACATATAACAAATAAAAAATTCATATTTATATGCTATAGCAAAGTTTGCATAATTGCGCTCCATAGCAAACATAGAAACTGTATAATTCGCTATACATATACAATTGAAGCGAAATGTATAAAACGAGAAAGAAAAAGACACTTGGGCAGAGACTTGTATAAAAACGAATTGTATAAAACGAATTGTATGATTATAAGTGTATAGAACGATTATATACAATTTGAATTTGTATAAAATGAGAAAGAGAGAAAGACAAAAGAGACTTGGCAGGGAATATACAATTGAATCCAATTGTATAAAACGAGAAAGAGAGAAATTAGATACAATTTGAAATTTGTATAAAACGAGAAAGAGAAAAAGGCAAAAGAAATTGGGCAGGGGAGTATTTTGATTGTATAATTATAAGTATAGGACGAAAATATATGTACTTGCATGTGTATATACAATTTTCTCACGCTTTATACAAACAGAAACGCAATTATACATTTCGCTTCTGTTTGTATAAGTGAGAAAGGCGAGGGTGGCGAGCGAGATTTGGGAGAGTGGCGAGCGAGATCTGGAAGAGGGGAGAGAGGGGAGCAAAAATATGTGTATTTATACAATTTCCTCTGCTTTATACAATTAGAAACAATTTTTATACACTTGTGTTTGTATAAAAGTGAGGAAGCGAGCGAGAGATTGGAGGAGAGTGGCGCCTGACAATTTTTTGCAAACGTTTGCTATGGAGCACAATTAAATCAAACCCTAGTTACTCTATTTATTTTAGGTTATTAGTTTGCTATTATATACAATTATCCCTTATATTAATCACATTACACCTTGTATTAAATTTTCCTTGAGTGGTGTGCATGACTTTAACATGAGACGGAGGGAGTAGTACTTGGGTGATAATAAATCTAAAAAGTAGGTAAAAACTATACTTATAATGTAGAACAATGTTGTTATAGGATAGCCCTCGTAAGATATAGTTAGTCATATTGTTCTAGCGCTCAGTGGTATAAAATTACACTTCATCCATTATCACAAAACTCTATACTTATCTACCATGGCTACTATTATGCTCATATTCAAGAAAGGGAAAGAAATAAGAAAATAACGTAAATTAGACCCAAATACTTGTATCAGTCGTCTCACTAAACTGTAACCCATAGTGTAGCCATTTTAATTTGTTCACTAGTTAAAGGAAAGAGAGTTCCACTAAGACAAAAGGCAAAAAACACGGAAGGCAAATAGAGAAAGGCGAAGCGACAGGGAAAGGGCTGATAGCTATAGATATATTTTTATCTTTTTACGAAACATAAGTTTATATTTTTATATTATTATTATTATTATTACTATATTATATAAGTTAGATGTTTCATCCTGCTAGTATAAATTTATTTTTTATCGACAAAAAATTATAGAGTAATTGTTGTGGGGCCTATAACCTGTCAAATCAATCAAATCAAAACATGAAAATTTTAGTTTGGGCTGCAGATCCTTTTTTTTTAAGTCCAGATAAGGGCGGTTGTTTGGGCCCACTAAGGTAGAAAACTTAAGTTAATTTCCTAATTTGTTGAAAGTTATTGACCAAAGTCAAACTGCGCTCCCCCGGAATGATTGATTGGTTGGGAGGTGGATTTTTCGTGTGAATCGAATTTTGTTTCTATCCACTATTTAGCTATGATGAAGATTGTTTAATGCGATTTACATCTCTTTATGATTATATTAATTTTTCTTTAATACAAGTTAAAACTTTCTAAGGAAACAAAGATAAATTCTTCATATACGATTATAAAACAATTTCATTAGGAATAAAAGGATTTTCTTTTTAAAAAAAATAATTAAGATATTTATTCTTTTTGTAATAGGCTAAAATAAATATATTTAACCCTAATAAATAATTTTAAATTAAATAGAAGCATAATTAGGATCAAGGGTGTGACTACTTTCTTGTTTGTCATAGTTTCTATTTTTAGAGTTAAACTATAAAAAATTTGATTAACATTTTAAGATGTATTTTTTCATCATATTAATATGCAGAAAAATTGCAATTTATAGTATTTTTCATATAGTTTTAGAATATCTATTTTTTTGTTTAAAATATCAAATTAATGTGATCTAATTTAACTTTAAAAATTAGTCAAATTGACTTTCAAAAAGCGCAACATGACAAACAATACCTGACAGAAATAGTATAAAATACTAGATAATTTTTTTATTTACCCAAACCTTGATGAATAGAAATATTTATTAGCAAATACTCATGAGATTAATCAAAATATCTACCAATTAGATACCAAAATTTATCAAAAAATGGAACTATTATTTTATTATTAAATATCGAATTGACGGATAAAATGCTCTAATATTTTTATGACAAGGGCACCAAATTTAAAAGTCCAAAATACAACAAATGATATTTACATGTCATTTACGATGATTGGAATATATTTATCTCTTTTACTTCCTCCGTTTCACAAAGAATGACCTACTTTGACTTGGCACGGAGTTTAAGAGTATAAATAAAACTTTTGAATTTTATGGTCCTAAATTAAAGTTAGATCAAATGTACAAAATTGCCCTTTAATCTTGTGTCCTTAAATATGCCACGTAAAAATTTATTACCAAAACAAGAAAGAATTCATTCTTTTTTAAATATACTAAAAAAAAGATTATCCTTTTTAAAATGAATGGAGTACTAAAAAAAGCAGTAGGACCTATAAGGTAAAAAAAAAAAAGGTCCCCTGAAATGTAGAAGGGGATCTTTGGACGGTTAGTAGGGGCCTATATTAAACAGTAGGAATCGAACGAAGGATGTGATGGATTCTTCAATTTTGAAAAGATTGAAAGTCTTTCATTTCTTTTTGTGGTAATTAAACTTTCTCTTTAGTCTTTACCTTCATATATAATAATAATATACTCCATCTCTTCATATTTAGTTGTTCACTTTATAAATGACATATATATTGAGGTATCAAATATTATTGTAGGTTAGTTACAATTTTATTCTTAACTTAAAAGATTATGTCACTCTTCAACTATAATAAATATATTTTCTAATTCCAAAAAACATGCATTACAATTTAATAGTACTAGAAATTTTCTATAATTAAATAAGGGCATCTTAGCAAAAAAATTATTATCCTTTCTTGATTTGTTAAAATAAATAAATAAATAGAGATAAATATAAAAGGAAATATAAACAAATAAATAGAGACAGTGAAAGTAATATATAGGGAAGGGCCCTAACTTAACTTTTTAGTAGTTTTTATATTACGTGCGCATGCGCCTGAATTTCCCTTTTGCATGACACCTCCCATATTTCGATGAATTAGTAAAGGAAAACTTTGATTTTTAAAACAAAATTGAAAGATAATAATAATAATAATAATAATAATAAATGTCCCCTAAAAAAATTTCGACACTTATCCCTTTTTCAGAAAGTATTAGATCATGTTTTTAAAAAATTGTACTCCTAGTATTCTATTAGATGTTAGTCTGGTATCCCTTTTTTTTTTAATGGATGAAGACCATATTATATTAGATAATCTAACGTTGTTTGAAAGGTTATTTTTTCAAGTTATATTTTGGAGGACATTTAATTTCAAATAAGAATAAAATATTAATGTTGAGTCAAAAAAAAAAAAAGTGGCATTTGTATAAGCCAACGTACTATAATTATTTGTTACCTGAACCTACTGACCCACTTATAATTTTGAATATTGTCTAGACACTTGAGGAAGTACGTACTTTGTCATTTGTAGAGTTGTAGACACAGTACTCAACCACAGAATACTTTGCTCATCAATTTTATTCTTTTTATTCCGTATTAGTTGATTATTTTACCCCTATTAATTATAAACAGGGTAAATTAAAAATAGAAAAATCATATAAAATAGTAACTATCAATTCAAATTAAATGTTATATCCATGGTTTATTTTATTTCTAATTCGCAATAAACATCCCTTTTTTTGCCATCTGACTCGATATACAATTAGACATTTTCGATATACAATTACTCATTCGATATACGAATGTATAAAATCCGTTTATGTTTGTATAAAGTGAGATAAAAATATATATACAAATACAAACACATATTTTACCTCCTATACACTTATAATTATACAAATACAAATATTCTCCTGTCCAGAAAAAACTGAAACGTTTTATATACAAATTATCCAATTGTATCTAGCAAATTATACAAATCAAAAGGTTCATATCAAACACAAAATTATGAAGCGTAATTATGCAAATTATAACTATAACATACCAATATGATTGCTATATGTAAAAGTAAAATTTTTTCAAGAAGTTCTACCTTTTTTTATAGTAATTAATTGAGGATATAATAAGTTAAATAATATTTTTTTTATTTGTCAAAGTAATCAAATAATTAAAAAAAGAAAAAGAAAAATAGAGTGAAGAAAAAGTGTATAGACAGTTGGCCAGGAAGTTGTCATTTGTCCACCAGCCCCCATAAATTAAAAGACACCTAAGTTTCCTTCAAGTTGCATTGATTGAATTGTGTACGAGTAAAATTAAGTGTTGGCAGACACATTTATACATACACTACTTATTAAGAACTAATATTATATTATGATAAAATAATTTCATATTCATCATTATTTTAAAAGACGTAAAAAAAAAATCCATAGAATGTAAAAAAGATTAATTGAAAAGGAAAGAAAAATGAAGGAGGGGACAAGAATTAGAATTGTCGCAAGGTGCTAGAAATAGATGTGGAGTGGTGGGTTCATCTCACATGGAACAACAATATTTTTCAGGACCCTATAAGAGTAGGCAACTGTATGTTATAATTAGACCAGGACAGTGCCATATTTGTACTATTTAATTCAACATGACAAAATGTTACCATCCATATATTAGTCCGAACTCGTAAATATATTTTTAAATTTGTTAGATTTTTCTCCTCACGTATCTTAACTACACTATTTTCCTATTAAATCATTAAATCACCCATAATTTATTTTTTTTGAAACACTGTTGACTGATTTTGATTGACTTCTTTATTGTAAATGCCTTCAATTGTGTTCGTATTGTGATGATTATGATTGATTCTTAATTGTCGCTAAATATGTATTTTTAGCGGCAATTGTCACTCTTTGCATATGTCCCTAAAGCCTTTAGCGACATTGGTTCTAATGACACTTAACTAATGCCAGTAAAGGTTTTAACAATCTTTATTAATGTCAATATTTAATGCCGCTAAAAGTCATTTGTATTGTAGTGCAAACTGTGTGTTAGTCTCATTTATTTTCTAATCTGTTCAAATGACTTGAAGTAAAATATAATTATTCTCAAACATTTTCATTATCAATTGAACTAATGTGTTCTGGAACAACATGTGTATCCTCTCTATCAATACCCTCACAAAATCTGGTTCCACATCAACCAATAATGTTTAAAAGGAACAAATTATGAGTGATTCAATGATTCAATAGGAAAGTAGCATAATTGAGGTACCTAAAAGAAAAAAAAAACAAATTTAGGGATCTGTTTATGTATTAGCCTATCATAAAACATTCCCATCATACTATATCATCACAAATTTTAATATATACCATTAAATGACATAATGCTATCGATAGAAATAAAAAAAGGAACAAAATAAATTGCTCTTATCGAAGTAGCTACTGTTTAATAATGAAATTTTTTTCTTACCTATCAAATACTAAACATAAAGTAAAAATTTCACTTGTTTTCTTTCCTACGTACCAAACACATCCAAAATCTATTGCTACAAGAGGTTGATTATTTAATTTAAGTTATAAGTAATAAAATAATAAAAATATAAAAAAGGAAAAAAAAAATAAGAAGAGGAGGACAGATGTTTAAAAGAAGAAACAAATTTGCTTTTGGGATGATTTATTAGTGTAAAAGATTCTGACGGCTAGTCTTCAACTTTACTAGCAATGGGCCACTACGGCACTTTGATTAAATTTAAATTAGGTTGAATTAGTTAAATTTTGATTAAATTTAAATTCGTGATAAAACATTCAAATAAGAATATGAAATTCTAATGAAGAATGATTAAATTTGAATGTTTCACTATAAACCTTATTGATAATCCTAACGTCCATCTCTATCTTTTTTATCTAGTAGTTTTATTAGGACAAGTGAAAAAATAATAAATGTATCATCGTATGTAACTTTATATACTATAACGTTTTACACTATTAATATATTTAACCAATTATAACAAGTTATAAGTTCCTCTCTTTTTCCCTTCGAAAACATATTTAAAATTTTCTTTTAATACCTTACGTGTGTGTTATGCTATGTCAAAACTAACCTAATGATATATGAAATATTCGAAAAATTGATTGACACATATAAACTTAGAATTAACAATACCCAAATCACATATAATTATTGAGCTTTTGTACACAATACAGCTGCACTTAATTGCCCATTCAAAACGGAGCAATTAATTAATATAAAAGATCAACAAGTAACTATATATATATAGCATTACACAAATAGATAATTGATAAAATATGATAATTGGTAGATGCTACTGTATATCATCATCAACCTCAGCCTCAGGGTTATTGTTCCATGTAGTATTAGGAGAATTATTATAAAATCCATAATTATTTGTCCCATAATTAAAATTATTAGCATTAGCATTAGCATTAGCATATCTCATCAAATCCGCATTGGTAGCATCAAGTTCTTTCTGAAGGCGTATAACTTGTCTTTGTAGAACAGAAATAGCTCCAACACAACCATAAACTGGATCTTTCATACGCGCTTCAGCTTCATAAGCAAGAGAATTAACCGCGTCTTCTCTTTGATGAGCTTCAATTTCATTTAGCAGTTTACTTACATTGCTTGCACCAAATATTTTGTGTACATTTGCAAATTTTTGTGGCTCTTCTGGTGGAAAATAAGGACCAAAGATGCAACCTGGTAAACACTTTCTTCTCAAAAATTTACAAGCTGCGCATGGAGGATTGGAGTAGCTACTCGAAGAAGCCATTGCCTGTATACACCTCTAACTTGTTATAACTGTACATAATTTTTACATCATCAGATCGTTTTTTTACTTTATCGATTATGTAAAATATCATTTGTGTAGATATCACTTAAACTTATGGTTTTATTTGAACTTTGATTCTTAATGAAGTGGGATTAAGTATTTAGATGAATTCTCAAGGACAAGAGTGGTATTTAAATTAATAAATTTTTTAAAGTATTTTAGGATGAGGGAAGAAATAGGTTTCATATGATCATAGATTTAAAATTATAAGGTAAATTAAACTCATGACCGTTTCTTTTATGTTGAAAAAGTCAAATATATCAAATTAGCAAAAGCATCAAATGATATGCATAAAATCTAGCTACTATATATATCAGTCTAATCAAAATGACCCTTTATTTTGACATTATATAAAAGGAAACATTGTAAATTAAAAAAAAAATGATCCTCAGTAATCTTGATTTGTCAATTTACTAAAACACAGACTATATATTATATAAATTATATAGTTAAATTTAATTTGGAGCAAAACAGTAAAACATATTGTAAACTTACTATGCTGCATGCCTTTTTAAAGTAAATTTCCGACATTCCACCTGCAAACTTCCGCAAAACATGTCTTTTTTTTTTCTCACATCAACTAATAAAAAGTCACACTAATTTTCATATCATTGACCTTCAAATATGTTGACAAAAAAATAAACTTACTTTCTAACAGATCGATCTACACGTTGTAGGGATTTTTATAGGTATCTCAGCCCTATATATAAATTGAAGAAAAATTAATAAAAAAATACCTTAAATTTTCCTTTTGGTAGTTGCAAAGTCTTCCAAGCTATGTTATAACTTGATTCTTGTTAAAGCATGCTACCAATTAGTAGAGTTTTTTTTTCTTCTTCTTTTTTTTTTTTTTTTTGAGAGAGAGAGAAAATTAGAAACCCTAGAATTAGAGAGAGAGGAAAAAAATGAAGAAGAAAACTAGTGGGAAGTAAAAGGGACTAAGCACATTTAAATAAGTGAGTATTTCCTAATCAAGTAGTAAAACTTATGGGACACATACTATTATTGCTTTCAACAAAAAAAATTATGTACGATGTTTAATGAATTTTTACAGTAGCTATACAATATTAATTATGAATATGATTATTTTTAAAATTTAATGAAAATTGTAAGTAGATATAGTAAGACACGCTCTGTTGTGATATTAGTTTCATTCTAGTTTTTTAAATGGTTAGTGTATATAAGGCGATTGAGAGTATATATATATATATATTAATTATGTAAAAAATATTTATGCAATCAATTATATATGTGTAATAATAATTTAAATAGATTGACTTTAATTTTGACTCTTAGGTTCAGCCATCATTTCTTTGCACATATATATTTGTAATTATTATTCTATGGGAACACTTGCCTAATTTTCTGTCGGCATGACATGTACATGCATGGTAAAATTAATAATCATTTTCCACCACTTCAGTTTATTACATGGAAATCATCTCTTGTGACTATTAAAAAAAATTAAATAGAAGAAAAAAATATAGATTCTTTTTAGACTTGTTTAAATGTAAAAATAATCTCTTATTAAAAAAAAAAAGTTTATAAAAGAACTATTAACCCTAATCTCTTCATTTATATTATTAAAGGTCGATGGCCATATTGATCATAATGGTAAATAAGGGACAAAACAAAAGGAACCTTCAAGATTTGATTATTTATTGATTCGTATAAATAAAATAAATGTTAATAATTTAATTTTCAATATATATTATGTTTGTTAATGCATATATATATATATATATATTATTTGAATTTATATCAAAATCATATATTTAAGTTTAAAGCTTCCATGAAAAAATATTGAAAAGAAAAAGTACTTTAGTTGATGAAATTGTTCCCATGCATGTAGTCAAGAATCTTTTATAGTATCGAATTGAAACAACATGTTCTTTCTGAATTATTCAAATTTAAGGCTAATAATTTCCTACAATTACTACATAATTTTCATCTCTTTCTCATAATAACAATAAATAAAGCGCGTATATATATATATATATATATATATATATATATATATATATATATATATATATATATATATATATATATATATATGAAATTGCTCGAATCCGTGAAAGAAAGCAAATATTAATTGTCGTAGGTCAAAATTTCATATGAAAAATTCCCCCACCTACCAAATAAATGTAGGATAGAAAATATTCTGAAATTCCAGAAAATATTACTGTTTGGCTCATTATTGAAACAGTAACTAAATCTTTGTAAACAATAATTCAATACTGAAATAAAATCTTCTTGAGAGGACGGATAATTTAATATGATGCTATATATATACTGTTTCATATACTTCATGTCTTCATCATTCTTTTTGCTCTTTAATTTTATTCTCAACCTCTACTATTTAAAATGATAATAAAAAATAAAAAAAAATCTTAGACAAATAATTATTCCATATGTCATCAGCACGCAGTTGCTAGAAATTTCAAATTTTAGGTAGTAAATAATGTTGTGTTGTAGAACTATAAAGCATTATTAAAATTATATAGAAAAAAGCATTTCATTTTTTAAATTTTATTTTTAAGATAAAACTATAAATCACACCAAAATAATGTTGTGTTGTAGAACTATAAAGCATTATTATAATTATATAGAAAATTAAATATTTATTTTTAAGATAAAACTATAAATCACACCAATCATTATAGTAAATATTAGAGCAGTATTTTAAAAGGCGGGTGCGTGAGGCGAGTCGCTTTATACAGTACGCGGCGAAGCGTAAGCCTCGAGACATGGAGCGTAAGTCCCATGGATCTACGGTGCGTACTCTCATGTATATTCAATTTTATTGTTTTATTACTAATTAAATTCCTTTCAATGATTTTACATATAATGTTTTATTAAAAACCTATAATATATAGAAATTATATTATGATTGTTATTTGCAATAAGTATTGATAATCTATAGTAAAGAAAAAAAGTATCATAATTACTATTTGAGAAATATCATTACACCAATAACAATAAAACATGACTATACAAGTATAAATAATCTAATATCTTTACTTTCTAATAATAAAAGAATCATTATTTCTAAAAAATATATATATATCGTACTATACAATTTATCCTCCCCCTAATGCCCTAAAAGAAAATAATCAATAAACTTACAAGTATTATAGTATAAACATCATTGTTTCATGAATAAAAATAAAATTATTTTCAAATAATTAAATAAAATATGATAATTTTGAGACATATGACAAAACCATGAAGACCAATGATAAGTGAACAAGTAAAATTTCGCTACATATTTTTAAGAGAAATGTTACGTAATATATAATTACCTTCATAGTGTTACTTAATAGTAAATATGTAATACTACATTTGTTGTTTAGGTTACTCTCAATCTTGTTATCTTATAGATTAAAAAGTTGTGCATCATTCATTTATTCAAGAATTATGAGGGTCAACAATGTTAATTAAAGATTTTAACACATAATTTGTGTAAGATCTGTTAGGCGAGTCCTGAGCGTTGGGCGTTGAGCGTGCTTAGGGCGTACAGTCGGGCGTTTAGAGCGTAAGTCTTTTAGAACTAAGTCTCAAACTTGAATTTCGAAGCGTTTTACTAGAGCTCCGCCCCAGATCAAGCCCTGAGACGAGTCCCAGAAGAGTCTTTTAAAACACTATATAAGAGTAATAAAAGGAATGATCTGGACTTTAAGTTTTATTGTTAGTACTTTATCTTTTTACATGGTCGAATATTATTATGTTTTAGAAAAATATAATATATAAACAGACATTTAGCGTTGATACGATTGGTCGATTATATATTTAATAAGACAAAAAGGACTACATTAACGTGTCACATTTGTGACATATTAATAGAGTATAAGTATATATCAATTAATAAAATGAATGTAGAGAACAGGCGTCATTTTTTATGATTTCATTGGATAAGAGACTTCTTTTTGAGGTACATGAATCTATCTTTATTTTCTAATCCATCAATATAGTATTGCATGCTTTATCAAAAATTAAAAAAGAAAAACAGAGTTACTCAATTATAAGGCCAATTCTCTTTTTTTAATGTTCTTTACCCATATTATATATATATATGTAGAGCTTTAGCTCATAAATAAATGGGATAATGTACAAGTACTCCATTAATCTATATTCGAAATTTTAGAGACACACTTATAATATACTAAGGTTCTATTACCCCTCAACTTATTTTATTATTAATTTTTTGACTTTTTTTCAAGATAGTGTCACGTAGGCTCAAAAGAGGTAGAAAATTACTTATAAAATAAGTTTAGGAGAGTAATAGGACCTTAGTATAGTAAAAGTGTGTTTCTGAAATTTCAAGTATAGATTGAGGGGGTACTTGTGCATTTTCCCTAAATAAATTAATATAAAGAATTAATGTTAGATTCTCAAACTCTTTGGAAATTATAGAACTAATAATTAATTAGTGAATAATAAGTATGCCCAGTGCTAAGATTCTTTTCGTAACTGCTCAACCATTGCTTAGATTGCAATTAAATATTGATCAATAGAATAAAAAGTTGCAGAAGTTCGAATAATATTTGAAATATACAATAAAGATAAGATTCTAATGATTAAGTTGCAGATTATTGGTTCTTAGAAGTGAATATAATAGTACTGAGAATTGGTTTTGTAAGCCATTTACAATATTTTACTCATAATTTTTATTTTTTCACACATAAAAAAGTTAAAAAGACTAATTTTTTCCTATTCATAATAAAAATGGACAAAAAAAGAAATATTTCTATAATCCTTACGTTCACTTTTTCTTGTCACTATTTAACTTGATATATCCATTAAAAAAATAATTATATAAGTATTTTATCAAACTATGCTTATTAAAAATATTTCGTATTAGATCTTAAAAAATAAATATTTAATTCTAAAAATAAATATGAAAGAAAAATATTAAAAATAATAAATAAAATAAAAATCTATTTTAGAAATAACTATCAACTGAAATTGAAAAATGAGGAGAAAAGAATAAAGTGACTAGTAATTTTTTTATTATTATTATTTTGACAAGGCTAAGAATAAAGTTAATAATTATGCAATCCCCAACATGGATCCCAATTCCTAAAGTTGCGTCTTTTATGCGAAAAATTAGCGAATGATGTGAAGTAATTTGCGCGTGCATATCCTCTTTAATTTCTCTAAATTTTATTTACGCATTCTGACTATTATTTATTTATTTCTATTGGCTACATGATCACATGAAAAAAGTGTATATTCTATATTGTAGTTTTGGAAAAAAATATTGTGTATATTTTTTATAGAAAAAAAAGATAAAGATATTTTTGAACTATTATAAATGAAACGCAAATATCCTCCGTCATACTTTTAGAATATTAGTGCCCCTGCCGTCCATAAACTAGAGTATATATGTTCTTCAAAGACTAAATAGAAACACGTGGAGCAATATTATCCCTTGATAAATGACGGATCGATGGATAAGATTATGACACGTGTATGTCCGTTAGTATAAAGGGTTTATATGCTCTATTTTTTGGATGACATGGGCATCAATGTCTTAAAAATATGAAAGAGGGTATTTGCATACCTTTTACGATAGTTCAAAGGTATATTTATTCTTTTTCCCTTTTCAATATTCATACCTAACTATATAAAATATATTTCTTTTATTTTAAAATGACATTTTATATTATATTTTATTTATTTATTTGATATAAACACGAGTAGAGAAAAATTCTTTTTTTCCTCATAGAAAGACTTACCAATTTTTGCTGTGACATGCACCTGGTCGTTTCTATTGTTCATTATTTAAATTTGTAAAAAGTAACATAAATCGGATACATTATAGAGTATCTTGGATACATTATAACATAAATTTGATACATTAAAAATTAGTTCGGATATATTTTATACTAGCTCGAATACATAATATGTACTCGGATACATCAAAGAAATCAGGGATTTTAGAGATTTTTAAAAAATAGAAAAGAATATTGAAAATAAGGAAAATATATGACGTATTTTAGTAATTTTTCCTTTTTATTTAAACTTTCGACCCAATTGTATTTCATGC
>CM040619.1:76696220-76838720 GCA_022817965.1 Solanum lycopersicoides
AAATTTTGACATATGAAGGGATAATTACAACTATATTAGAATTGATTGCATATGAAGGATAATTACAACTATATTAAAATTGATATACTCATTTGATCTTGTAATAAAGAATTGACATAATCTTCATTAAAAAATGGCTCATATAGATTTATCGTTATAAAAATGACTCATATAAAATATAAATAGTTTGAATTATCTCACTTTATGTTGATCCATTTCAATTCCACTCAAATTTAACTTAATTCGTTCATTTATCACCATTATATAACACATAAAGAGATAGCTAATTGAATAATATCATAAAATAAGTATTTTTTTTGTAAATATCACTCAATTGTTAAGATGATCAAATTTGTATGTCTCAATCTCTAATTCTCTTGTTTTTTATCCATTAAGTAAGAATAGAGATACTTATGGACTAAATTTTTTACGATAGAAATATTTATAGACTAAATTATTGACTCTTAATAGTTTGATTTTTTTTTTAATATAAAGAGATATTATTTTAAAGAAAGTCGAAAGAAATTCAATTGATAATAATGAAATCGAGTTGCTACAGTGGAGAAATCTTCCAACTCTAATTTAGGATTCTGAATTTTTTTGTTTGAAGTAAAATTCCTAGAATTTCTTCAATTTTATCCCTTTTTCTTCAAATTATGATAGAATTGAGACGATCCAAAAAAGACCATTCATTTTTTAAGAACATTTTTTTTTTTGGTTTAAAGTTGGATGCACCTTATTTTTTAAAATCTCATTCTTATTTTTAGTGTTGAAGAAGATTTAAAAAAAATAAAATTGACGAAGTGATTTCTAAGTATTTGAAAAGGATAGTGTTTGTGATTCTAGATGAATATGATAGTGGTGAGAGAAAAAACAAGGTGCTGGAAGATAAGAGAGAAACGAGAAGGGTTGATGGTGGTGACAATAATAACGATTGTGGTGGAGATGATGGTGATGTTGGAGAAGTTAACATTGAGGAAGACGAAGACGGAATAGATTTTTAAAAAGGAAAATTACTCTCATGCATTGAATATCTGCGTAATGCACTTTTCATTCTATGTCAGCAAAAAATACTTAATAATTACTCATTTTGAACAATGTAATATTTAACGGTTACTTAGTTTGAATAATGTAAGTGTTCAATAGGTACATACTTTAATTTATATGTTCATTTGAAATAGGACAACTTTAAATAGTTATCAATGAATTAAGCGTAAAAACTTATTCCACAAGGATTTTTATTTACATGAGACTAAATAATATGATACTTCATAGTAACAAACACTCGTAGGAGAACAATACCATTAGCTACGAGGTTATAACAAAAGTCGACAATTCTGTACTTATCCAAGTTAAATTCCAACCACAGGCCAAAGAGGGTGAGGATTTAATGATAGTGCAAAACCAATCTCATAACTGTGAATTCATGACTCGTCTAATAAAGATAAATTTTTCACGATGAAGGATAAAGTGTTATGGCCCTAAACAAATATATTTAGGGCACAATATATCATAAGAGATTCTACCTAAAATTACAAATCAAAATTCAAAATGGACACGTCGCACGTGCCCAAAATTATGCGAATTGTCTTTTATATTGTCATTCACATATTTCTTGGAATGTTAACAAAAAAAAAAAACGTT
The DNA here is from genome assembly GCA_022817965.1 of Solanum lycopersicoides. Lineage (NCBI taxonomy): Eukaryota > Viridiplantae > Streptophyta > Magnoliopsida > Solanales > Solanaceae > Solanum > Solanum lycopersicoides. The sequence continues at coordinate 76,697,865 of CM040619.1, forward strand.
TCTAAAATTCGCCAAAAAGTGAGAGATTTTTTTTTATCCTTATTTTGAATTAGCTTGTTATATAATTTCACGCGAATAGAATCTTGTTATTTTTATTCAAAATTTTGAAATGTATAAATATTTTATCAATCTAATTTAATTATGTCAATTTTTATTTATTTTTTCAATAGGTCAACTCCCATAATATGATTTGTTTGATCCAACTATGATCACTTTTCATCAGAGTATTAACTATTACAAAGTTTATCTCGATGAATGAAGGGACTAATCTGTCATTATTCTAATTTCAAAGGAGTAAATCGCATTATTACAAAGGTGCCAAAATGAATATTATCCATTTTACACGGGCCATTTCATAATATATATAAAGCTATAAACCGCCAAGCGCGAAAATTTTCAAATTACTTTCCCGCCTTATGGGAAAACTAGTTCGCGCCAAATCCCAACATTAGCTTCATTAGCTAGTCTTTCTTCAACGCCACTCTCAATTCCATCTGCAGCAACTCGCCGGCTGTACTCCTTCAGCCAATTTTTTGTCAAACATCAACTCTCGTTTGTACTCGAGATAAGGCGGATCTAGAATTTTAACTTATAGAGCGGATCGAGTACTATTGTATTGTAGGGTTTCTCCTCGTCCAAAACAGATTAGGTGAATTTTTCTGTAAATGGACGCGTTCAAGAATCAGTCGTTCTTCCAAGATATCAAATCAAGGGAGGTTCATGGATACAGAGGTTTGCCCCCAAAACGCTTACTCGATTACTAGTACTTTCTTATATTACTGCTTTCTTTAATTTGGGTTGGGGGAAATGGGATAGGAGATTACAAGGTGGGTAATTGAATCACACCGATAAAGTGAAAGTTCAGGTAGCCAACCAATTTAGCTATTAAGTGTTTTTTTCCTCAAAAATTTGGGTAGGTGAACTTGAAATGACGAGGGGATTTGTTAATATCAACAAGTTGAAAACTCAGGACATTCTAGTAGATTCCCCATATTATTCTCTCTTACGTATTTGTTTTCTGACGACAAGTTATTTCCAGTGAAAAGACGACCTTACATCAGTTACGAATTGTCTAATTTCAATCAAATTGGAGCCGTAGCAGTTGACCACAACGGGTTCACGCCACCTCCAATGGCCCTATCTTTCTGCAAGGTTGGGTCAGCTTTTTGTCTCATTATTTCATTATGTGTGGATTGGGTAAAAAGTTGTGTTATTTCAAGTTATTTCGGTAAATTATACAATTGGGCGTTTTTTTTGGCAGACTAGTAAAAACTCACATATTGTTGCTGTCGCTGACGAGGGTGGCTACCTTAGCTTGTTTAACACCCGGGTGCAATTTCCTTCTTCTTTTACTCACCTGCAAAACGCAGGTAAATTATCAAGTTTATAGTTAGAGATTCTCAGTTTAGCATTTCAAGGTATCTTTTGTTGAGGGGTTCTTGATGAAAGTTTTACAATTTACAGAAAAAGCTAAGGTATCAGAGTGGGTTGCTCATGATAATGCCATATTTGATGTATGTTGGATCAAGGTACGTCTCAGCTTCCTAGACTTCAGAAGCTATTCCATTAAGGTTACTTTGTGTGTATCCAATATCATGCACATATGAAATTTATGCAACTAAAATGCAAATAGACCAAATAGATCAGGATAAAAGATGAAATTTTGAGGCATCTATTCCTAAGATGTCCACTTTAAGGGTATTTTGCATAGGAAGTATTTAATTGTTCAAACTAAGAACCTAAGCATACATGTATTTTATTTCTGTGCAGTATTTCAGTAATTAGTCGCAAGACTGATGGATGTGTGAAGCTATTTTATGCTAAACTAAACTTCCAGAATTGCTGTCAACCTTCTTAAGTTTTTTCTAAAAGAAACAAAGCTGAAGATATTACTTTGACAAAAAAGTAATAAGCTATTTGGAAACATAGTAAACATTGTCCCCTGTCTAATATTGTTGTAGGAGGCAAATGTTCATAATTGGAGTTTCATTATCCATCAGTGAAGAATTTTCACAATTAGAAAATAATCCAGCGACTAATAAGGGCCTCTTGAGTGTTGAATATTATCTTAAGTCAATAAAGTTGTTCCATTCATAACAATTTAAACTTTTACATAAGGTGGTTCACACAACTCAACATAAAGAAAGCTGTAGGAACCAATTTATGGGTAGAAATGTGCTAATTAAGTTTTTGGCATGCTTTATTTCTGTTTACCATTTGATTTTTCTCAACTCTTTACTTGGTTTTCTTTGCAGGAAGATACCAATATCTTAACAGCTTCAGGTGATCAAAGTGTGAGTTTTAATTTCACCTTTTTTTCTGTAGTATAGCTCATTGGTTTTGTTTATTTTTCTCAATCTGTTTTATGCACTCAAAAGGACAAATCTATGTTAGCTAAATATCAAAAACCATTATATAGACATTTTATCATTTTGAATGCTGTATTCATGTAATTGATTTCAGTTACCCAATTACTTTTTTTCTACATTATTAACAATTTTTCATGATGAACTTGAGCAGATAAAGGTATGGGATGCACAAGCAAAGCAATGTGTGAGAGCACTTACGGGTCACACTGGGAGTGTAAAATCCATTTGTCCTCATCCTACAAATCATGGTAGGTTTGAGGTTTTCTGTTTTCTCTCTGGAGCCATTGGTTTTCTTTATACTTTAGCAAAAGACATGATATGCCATCATTTTGATGTGTTATTAATTTCATTTTGGTTCGATATAGATATTATTGTTTCTGGTTCTAGAGATGGGTCATTTGCACTCTGGGACTTGAGGTGCTCCGACAGTAGCAGTGAAAACCTTTTCATACCGTAAGTACAGTGTTACTCCCACATCTGACTAGAGTGGTGATTCGAGATTATGCGTTACCATTGTTTTTGATAAACAGGGGCAACTATTTCAGTTTATCATTAGTAAAAAGAAAGAATTAGAATTATTCATACCTGACCCTTTGAAGAACTTGTCTTCTGTATTTAGGTCAATTGCTACCGTCCATGAGGCTCACATTTCTCCCTGTCAGAGGCGGACTAGACGTGGAAAGGTTAGTTTGATTATCATTATTTGAAAACACTCATCTCTCCATATTTTGATATAACCAATTTTATCCTTTATGCACACAACTATTTCAGGCTTCCTCAGTGAGCATTACATCTATACTTTACCTTAAAGATGAGCTTTCCATAGCTAGTGCTGGAGCAGTTGACAGGTGACTGAGAAAACTTGCCATGCTTTTCAAATTATGCATGCAACTTAGGCAGGGATTTCACTGTGAGATTATGCAATACTCACTACTTTTCTCCATGATAAATTTCAGTGTCATAAAGTTCTGGGATACCAGGAATCTCAAATGTCCTGTTGTTCAGGCATGCCCTCATCCTGATGTATCAACTCAGAAGGTAATAATTGATACTCCATTTCAGATGGGTGTTTTATAGAGTATTCAATTTCTTTAGTGTCTTCACTGTCTCTCAAAAGAATACAACAATGTCCAATCTTGCTTAAGATGAAACCAGGCTGCCAGCCTGCCACCACGTGACGTTGAGTTTGGAGCTTGGTTGGAATTCAGAGGGTCCAATTTGTTGAATATTTAGAAATCCCTGATGTGGTACAATTTTATTTCTCTTGTTTAGGTACAACGATATCATGGAGTATCTAGTTTGTCTCAAGATTTAAATGGAGCATTTATTTCTGCATCATGCATGGACAGCAGGTATTCCAATTCTTTGAAGAGCTTATTTCAGCTTGGTTTGTGTTTTTCTTTATCAACAATATACTCGGGGATTTCTTGATTATGTTGCCCCAATGCACTCTCAGGAAAAACAATATCACTATATTCACCATATAAAAAAACCTATAGACACCATGCCCAATGTCTGATAAATTTTTCTCTCAACTTTTGCTGTCTCTTTCAGAATCTACCTCTACAATGTACTTCAGGCAGAAAAAGGGCCTGTTAAAACTTTCAAAGGATGCAAAATAGAATCATTTTTTGTCAAGGTGAGTGCTATTCTCAATTTTTGCTGCTTGTGATTTGGATACAATCCCTGAAAGTTGAAACTAAGTGAAATGGCCTTGATTTTGATGTAATTGCAGGCAGCAATAAGTCCTGATGCAGCTCATATTCTTAGTGGTTCCAGTGATGGAAATGGCTACTTATGGCAGGTCAGTTTTTTCAACTATAAATGCTTCTCACTAGAGTTTTCTCTATGTGGTGTTAACTTATTAGCTCAATGTATCAGGTAAACAAACCTCTTGAAGATCCAATTATGTTGAAAGGCCATGATGGAGAAGTTACACACTAGATTGGTAAGTTTGCTCAATGCTATAGATTCTAAGGTGGTGTACCTATTCAATTCTAAACCTAACTTTTAAAAACTAAACTCTCTCAGGTGCACATCAGAAACAGGCAAAGTTGCTACAACATCAGATGATTTCACAGTAAGTTTAGAGAAATATAGCATGCCTCCATGATCAAAGTGTAGGATAAATGAACTAGGTTCATCCCAAGTACATGAATTAACTTATTTCACGATGAATCATAAAATGTAATGTATTCAGTCTTATGCATGCCTTGTTTTATTCATGAAATAAAAGAGAAAAGCTTAGAATGAAATTAAGATGCGTGTAATAGATCAAGAACTTGTTAGAAGAATTCCTACAAATACCTAGGTATTATATCTATTTTATTGAAGGCAATATGGAAGAAGCAAAACAAAAACTTCCGAAATAGAGTGCTCATCCTTCCCTAATTTGCAAACATTTGGTATTAGAGACAAATTTCTTGAGGTACCTGTGATAGAGAATTCAGAATTCTTAGAAGGTCAAGAGATTTATAATCTAACACTTTTGTCTTGCAAAATTTTGTGATCTTTGTTTTCTTATTGTGTTTTGCTCTCTTTAGGAAGATGTCAATAATGTGTTATTTCTATCAAATCTGTGTCAGGTGCGGTTTTGGAACATCCACAACAGTTGTTACTCAAACAGTCGATCTCCATCATCCATTCGAAGGAGAGTAACAGCACTTTCATGTATGCAACGCCGGAAGCTGTTTTCAGATGAAAAACCAGCCAGCATCAAGAATGTCTCTGCTGTCTGTGACTCAAACTTGACATGTCATCAAGACTTGCCTGATCCTATCACAGTCCCTGAAATGAGCACTCCAATATCAAAGAAGAGAAAAACTTTACCAAGTGTTGAACCTCAAGAAAACTTTGAGAAAACCCCAGAAGCTGCAAAGAGAAGTCCTTCATCTGTTCTGAATCCCCCTTCCTCCTTGAGAAAGACAATCAGAGATTACTTTTTAGTCACCCCTCCTTCAAGCTTACACAGTAAATGACAACCTCTATCTTGAAGAATGTAGCTTTGTTTATACATAGCAAATACATCCAGATATACATTCCGTCAAGGATTATGTGCTAAGTAAGACTCTTTAAGTAGCTCCAAGTTTTTGATCACATACAATTTACTTCTCTAGCTATGAGCAAAACGAAGTTAATTATGAACAGAACCAAAAAGTCACTATAAATAGAGTGAATTGCATTATGTATTTGATGCATTGGTCTTTTGATTACTAGTTAGATTAGTTCTCAGCCTTGGTTTGGATTAGAGATGACAAAATAAACACTTCTTTTGAGAAACATGTTTAATTTTGACTGTTATTGATCTGTTTTGATGTGACCAAACTTTGAGCGGGTTGTTAATTCATGATTTGTAACTGCTGCTCTTGGTTGGTGAGATATATATACTGAATAATATTATGCTGACACAATCTTCCAGTTTCTTTTAATGATGATCATCAAGTTAAGGACTTTGTTCACCATAACAAAAATCACATAGGATCATATTAGTCTATCATGTAGATCGTTAGCAATTTGTCGTACATACTGATAACAAAAGAAAAAGGTCTGAACTGTTTTTTAGTTATGGTGTAAAATGAGTAAAGAGTTCGACGGTGGGACTTGGGAGTGAAGGATTTGGGCTACTACTTCTTCTAACTGAAATGGAAGAACAAAACAATAGAAACGACCAGGTGCATGTCACAGCAAAAATTGGTAAGTCTTTTCTATGAGGAAAAAAAGAATTTTTCTCTACTCGTGTTTATATCAAATAAATAAATAAAAATAATATAAAATGTCATTTTAAAATAAAAGAAATATATTTTATATAGTTAGGTATGAATATTGAAAAGGGAAAAAGAATAAATATACCTTTGAACTATCGTAAAAGGTATGCAAATACCCTCTTTCATATTTTTAAGACATTGATGCCCATGTCATCCAAAAAATAGAGCATATAAACCCTTTATACTAACGGACATACACGTGTCATAATCTTATCCATCGATCCGTCATTTATCAAGGGATAATATTGCTCCACGTGTTTCTATTTAGTCTTTGAAGAACATATATACTCTAGTTTATGGACGGCAGGGGCACTAATATTCTAAAAGTATGACGGAGGATATTTGCGTTTCATTTACAATAGTTCAAAAATATCTTTATCTTTTTTTTCTATAAAAAATATACACAATATTTTTTTCCAAAACTACAATATAGAATATACACTTTTTTCATGTGATCATGTAGCCAATAGAAATAAATAAATAATAGTCAGAATGCGTAAATAAAATTTAGAGAAATTAAAGAGGATATGCACGCGCAAATTACTTCACATCATTCGCTAATTTTTCGCATAAAAGACGCAACTTTAGGAATTGGGATCCATGTTGGGGATTGCATAATTATTAACTTTATTCTTAGCCTTGTCAAAATAATAATAATAAAAAAATTACTAGTCACTTTATTCTTTTCTCCTCATTTTTCAATTTCAGTTGATAGTTATTTCTAAAATAGATTTTTATTTTATTTATTATTTTTAATATTTTTCTTTCATATTTATTTTTAGAATTAAATATTTATTTTTTAAGATCTAATACGAAATATTTTTAATAAGCATAGTTTGATAAAATACTTATATAATTATTTTTTTAATGGATATATCAAGTTAAATAGTGACAAGAAAAAGTGAACGTAAGGATTATAGAAATATTTCTTTTTTTGTCCATTTTTATTATGAATAGGAAAAAATTAGTCTTTTTAACTTTTTTATGTGTGAAAAAATAAAAATTATGAGTAAAATATTGTAAATGGCTTACAAAACCAATTCTCAGTACTATTATATTCACTTCTAAGAACCAATAATCTGCAACTTAATCATTAGAATCTTATCTTTATTGTATATTTCAAATATTATTCGAACTTCTGCAACTTTTTATTCTATTGATCAATATTTAATTGCAATCTAAGCAATGGTTGAGCAGTTACGAAAAGAATCTTAGCACTGGGCATACTTATTATTCACTAATTAATTATTAGTTCTATAATTTCCAAAGAGTTTGAGAATCTAACATTAATTCTTTATATTAATTTATTTAGGGAAAATGCACAAGTACCCCCTCAATCTATACTTGAAATTTCAGAAACACACTTTTACTATACTAAGGTCCTATTACTCTCCTAAACTTATTTTATAAGTAATTTTCTACCTCTTTTGGGCCTACGTGACACTATCTTGAAAAAAAGTCAAAAAATTAATAATAAAATAAGTTGAGGGGTAATAGAACCTTAGTATATTATAAGTGTGTCTCTGAAATTTTGAATATAGATTAATGAAGTACTTGTACATTATCCCATTTATTTATGAGCTAAAGCTCTACATATATATATATAATATGGGTAAAGAACATTAAAAAAAGAGAATTGGCCTTATAATTGAGTAACTCTGTTTTTTTTTTTTAATTTTTGATAAAGCATGCAATACTATATTGATGGATTAGAAAATAAAGATAGATTCATGTACCTCAAAAGAAGTCTCTTATCCAATGAAATCATAAAAAATGACGCCTGTTCTCTACATTCATTTTATTAATTGATATATACTTATACTCTATTAATATGTCACAAATGTGACACGTTAATGTAGTCCTTTTTGTCTTATTAAATATATAATCGACCAATCGTATCAACGCTAAATGTCTGTTTATATATTATATTTTTCTAAAACATAATAATATTCGACCATGTAAAAAGATAAAGTACTAACAATAAAACTTAAAGTCCAGATCATTCCTTTTATTACTCTTATATAGTGTTTTAAAAGACTCTTCTGGGACTCGCTCAGGGCTTGATCTGGGGCGGGCTCTAGTAAAACGCTTCGAATTCAAGTTTGGACTTAGTTCTAAAAGACTTACGCTCTAAACGCCCGACTGTACGCCCTAAGCACGTTCAACGCCCAACGCTCAGGACTCGCCTAACAGATCTTACACAAATTATGTGTTAAAATCTTTAATTAACATTGTTGACCCTCATAATTCTTGAATAAATGAATGATGCACAACTTTTTAATCTATAAGATAACAAGATTGAGAGTAACCTAAACAACAAATGTAGTATTACATATTTACTATTGTAACACTATGAAGTAATTATATATTACGTAACATTTCTCTTAAAAATATGTAGCGAAATTTTACTTGTTCACTTATCATTGGTCTTCATGGTTTTGTCATATGTCTCAAAATTATCATATTTTATTTAATTATTTGAAAATAATTTTATTTTTATTCATGAAACAATGATGTTTATACTATAATACTTGTAAGTTTATTGATTATTTTCTTTTAGGGCATTAGGGGGAGGATAAATTGTATAGTACGATATATATATATTTTTTAGAAATAATGATTCTTTTATTATTAGAAAGTAAAGATATTAGATTATTTATACTTGTATAGTCATGTTTTATTGTTATTGGTGTAATGATATTTCTCAAATAGTAATTATGATACTTTTTTTCTTTACTATAGATTATCAATACTTATTGCAAATAACAATCATAATATAATTTCTATATATTATAGGTTTTTAATAAAACATTATATGTAAAATCATTGAAAGGAATTTAATTAGTAATAAAACAATAAAATTGAATATACATGAGAGTACGCACCGTAGATCCATGGGACTTACGCTCCATGTCTCGAGGCTTACGCTTCGCCGCGTACTGTATAAAGCGACTCGCCTCACGCACCCGCCTTTTAAAATACTGCTCTAATATTTACTATAATGATTGGTGTGATTTATAGTTTTATCTTAAAAATAAATATTTAATTTTCTATATAATTATAATAATGCTTTATAGTTCTACAACACAACATTATTTTGGTGTGATTTATAGTTTTATCTTAAAAATAAAATTTAAAAAATGAAATGCTTTTTTCTATATAATTTTAATAATGCTTTATAGTTCTACAACACAACATTATTTACTACCTAAAATTTGAAATTTCTAGCAACTGCGTGCTGATGACATATGGAATAATTATTTGTCTAAGATTTTTTTTTATTTTTTATTATCATTTTAAATAGTAGAGGTTGAGAATAAAATTAAAGAGCAAAAAGAATGATGAAGACATGAAGTATATGAAACAGTATATATATAGCATCATATTAAATTATCCGTCCTCTCAAGAAGATTTTATTTCAGTATTGAATTATTGTTTACAAAGATTTAGTTACTGTTTCAATAATGAGCCAAACAGTAATATTTTCTGGAATTTCAGAATATTTTCTATCCTACATTTATTTGGTAGGTGGGGGAATTTTTCATATGAAATTTTGACCTACGACAATTAATATTTGCTTTCTTTCACGGATTCGAGCAATTTCATATATATATATATATATATATATATATATATATATATATATATATATATATATATATATATATATATACGCGCTTTATTTATTGTTATTATGAGAAAGAGATGAAAATTATGTAGTAATTGTAGGAAATTATTAGCCTTAAATTTGAATAATTCAGAAAGAACATGTTGTTTCAATTCGATACTATAAAAGATTCTTGACTACATGCATGGGAACAATTTCATCAACTAAAGTACTTTTTCTTTTCAATATTTTTTCATGGAAGCTTTAAACTTAAATATATGATTTTGATATAAATTCAAATAATATATATATATATATATGCATTAACAAACATAATATATATTGAAAATTAAATTATTAACATTTATTTTATTTATACGAATCAATAAATAATCAAATCTTGAAGGTTCCTTTTGTTTTGTCCCTTATTTACCATTATGATCAATATGGCCATCGACCTTTAATAATATAAATGAAGAGATTAGGGTTAATAGTTCTTTTATAAACTTTTTTTTTTTAATAAGAGATTATTTTTACATCTAAACAAGTCTAAAAAGAATCTATATTTTTTTCTTCTATTTTTTTTTTTTTAATAGTCACAAGAGATGATTTCCATGTAATAAACTGAAGTGGTGGAAAATGATTATTAATTTTACCATACATGTACATGTCATGCCGACAGAAAATTAGGCAAGTGTTCCCATAGAATAATAATTACAAATATATATGTGCAAAGAAATGATGGCTGAACCTAAGAGTCAAAATTAAAGTCAATCTATTTAAATTATTATTACACATATATAATTGATTGCATAAATATTTTTTACATAATTAATATATATATATATATACTCTCAATCGCCTTATATACACTAACCATTTAAAAAACTAGAATGAAACTAATATCACAACAGAGCGTGTCTTACTATATCTACTTACAATTTTCATTAAATTTTAAAAATAATCATATTCATAATTAATATTGTATAGCTACTGTAAAAATTCATTAAACATCGTACATAATTTTTTTTGTTGAAAGCAATAATAGTATGTGTCCCATAAGTTTTACTACTTGATTAGGAAATACTCACTTATTTAAATGTGCTTAGTCCCTTTTACTTCCCACTAGTTTTCTTCTTCATTTTTTTTCCTCTCTCTCTAATTCTAGGGTTTCTAATTTTCTCTCTCTCTCAAAAAAAAAAAAAAAAAGAAGAAGAAAAAAAAACTCTACTAATTGGTAGCATGCTTTAACAAGAATCAAGTTATAACATAGCTTGGAAGACTTTGCAACTACCAAAAGGAAAATTTAAGGGATTTTTTTATTAATTTTTCTTCAATTAATATATAGGGCTGAGATACCTATAAAAATCCCTACAACGTGTAGATCGATCTGTTAGAAAGTAAGTTTATTTTTTTGTCAACATATTTGAAGGTCAATGATATGAAAATTAGTGTGACTTTTTATTAGTTGATGTGAGAAAAAAAAAAGACATGTTTTGCGGAAGTTTGCAGGTGGAATGTCGGAAATTTACTTTAAAAAGGCATGCAGCATAGTAAGTTTACAATATGTTTTACTGTTTTGCTCCAAATTAAATTTAACTATATAATTTATATAATATATAATGTGTGTTTTAGTAAATTGACAAATCAAGATTACTGAGCATGATCCTTTTTTTAAAAAAATTTACAATGTTTCCTTTTATATAATGTCAAAATAAAGGGTCATTTTGATTAGACTGATATATATAGTAGCTAGATTTTATGCATATCATTTGATGCTTTTGCTAATTTGATATATTTGACTTTTTCAACATAAAAGAAACGGTCATGAGTTTAATTTACCTTATAATTTTAAATCTATGATCATATGAAACCTATTTCTTCCCTCATCCTAAAATACTTTAAAAAATTTATTAATTTAAATATCACTCTTGTCCTTGAGAATTCATCTAAATACTTAAGAATCAAAGTTCAAATAAAACCATAAGTTTAAGTGATATCTACATAAATGATATTTTACATAATCGATAAAGTAAAAAAACGATCTGATGATGTAAAAATTATGTACAGTTATAACAAGTTAGAGGTGTATACAGGCAATGGCTTCTTCGAGTAGCTACTCCAATCCTCCATGCGCAGCTTGTAAATTTTTGAGAAGAAAGTGTTTACCAGGTTGCATCTTTGGTCCTTATTTTCCACCAGAAGAGCCACAAAAATTTGCAAATGTACACAAAATATTTGGTGCAAGCAATGTAAGTAAACTGCTAAATGAAATTGAAGCTCATCAAAGAGAAGACGCGGTTAATTCTCTTGCTTATGAAGCTGAAGCGCGTATGAAAGATCCAGTTTATGGTTGTGTTGGAGCTATTTCTGTTCTACAAAGACAAGTTATACGTCTTCAGAAAGAACTTGATGCTACCAATGCGGATTTGATGAGATATGCTAATGCTAATGCTAATGCTAATAATTTTTAATTATGGGACAAATAATTATGGATTTTATAATAATTCTCCTAATACTACATGGAACAATAACCCTGAGGCTGAGGTTGATGAGGATATACAGTAGCATTAACCAATTATCATATTTTATCAATTATCTATTTGTGTAATGCTATATATATATAGTTACTTGTTGATCTTTTATATTAATTAATTGCTCCGTTTTGAATGGGCAATTAAGTGCAGCTGTATTGTGTACAAAAGCTCAATAATTATATGTGATTTGGGTATTGTTAATTCTAAGTTTATATGTGTCAATCAATTTTTCGAATATTTCATATATCATTAGGTTAGTTTTGACATAGCATAACACACACGTAAGGTATTAAAAGAAAATTTTAAATATGTTTTCGAAGGGAAAAAGAGAGGAACTTATAACTTGTTATAATTGGTTAAATATATTAATAGTGTAAAACGTAATAGTATATAAAGTTACATACGATGATACATTTATTATTTTTTCACTTGTCCTAATAAAACTACTAGATAAAAAAGATAGAGATGGACGTTAGGATTATCAATAAGGTTTATAGTGAAACATTCAAACTTAATCATTCTTCATTAGAATTTTATATTCTTATTTGAATGTTTTATCACGAATTTAAATTTAATCAAAGTTTAACGTAATTTCAACTTAATTTAAATTTAATCAAAGTGCCTTAGTGGCCCATTGCTAGTAAAGTTGAAGACTAGCCGTCAGAATCTTTTACACTAATAAATCATCCCAAAAGCAAATTTGTTTCTTCTTTTAAACATCTGTCCTCCTCTTCTTATTTTTTTTTTCCTTTTTTATATTTTTATTATTTTATTACTTATAACTTAAATTAAATAATCAACCTCTTGTAGCAATAGATTTTGGATGTGTTTGGTACGTAGGAAAGAAAACAAGTGAAATTTTTACTTTATGTTTAGTATTTGATAGGTAAGAAAAAAATTTCATGATTAAACAGTAGCTACTTCGATAAAAGCAATTTATTTTGTTCCTTTTTTTATTTCTATCGATAGCATTATGTCATTTAATGGTATATATTATAATTTGTGACGATATAGTATGATGGAAATATTTTATGATAGGCTAATACATAAACAGATCCCTAAATTTGTTTTTTTTTTTCTTTTAGGTACCTCAATTATGCTATTTTCCTATTGAATCATTGAACCACTCATAATTTGTTCCTTTTAAACATTATTGGTTGATGTGGAACCAGATTTTGTGAGGGTATTGATAGAGAGGATACACATGTTGTTCCAGAACACATTAGTTCAATTGATAATGAAAATGTTTGAGAATAATTATATTTTACTTCAAGTCATTTGAACACATTAGAAAACAAATGAGACTAACACACAGTTTGCACTACAATAAAAATGACTTTTAGCGGCATTAAATATTGACATTAATAAAGAGTGTTAAAGCCTCTACTGGTAGTAGTTAAGTGTCATTATAACCAATGTCGCTAAAGGCTTTGGGGACATATGCAAAAAGTGACAATTGCCGCTAAAAATATATATTTAACGGCAATTAAGAATCAATCATAATTATCACAATACGAACACAATTAAAGGCATTTACAATAGAAAAGTCAATCAAAATCAGTCAATAGTGTTTTAAAAGGAACAAATTATGGGTGATTTAATGATTTAATAGAAAAATGGTGTAGTTAAGATACCTGAAGAGAAAAATCTAACAAATTTAAAAATATATTTATGAGTTCGGACTAATATATGGATGGTAACATTTTGTCATGTTGAATTAAATAGTACAAATATGGCACTGTCCTGGTCTAATTATAACATACAGTTGCCTACTCTTATAGGGTCCTGAAAAATATTGTTGTTCCATGTGAGATGAACCCACCACTCCACATCTATTTCTAGCACCTTGCGACAATTCTAATTCTTGTCCCCTCCTTCATTTTTCTTTCCTTTTCAATTAATCTTTTTTACATTCTATGGATTTTTTTTTTTACGTCTTTTAAAATAATAATGAATATGAAATTATTTTATCATAATATAAATCAGTTCTTAATAAGTAGTGTATGTATAAATGTGTCTGCCAACACTTAATTTTACTCATACACAATTCAATCAATGCAACTTGAAGTAAACCTAGGTGTCTTTTAATTTATGGGGGCTGGTAGCCAACTGTCTATACACTTTTTCTTCACTCTATTTTTCTTTTTCTTTTTCTTTTTTTAATTATTTGTTTACTTTGACAAGTAAAAAAAGATATTATTTAATCTATTATATTCTTAATTAATTACTATAAAAAAAGTAGAACTTCTTAAAAAATTTAAATTTTTACTTTCACATATAGCAATCATATTGGTATGTTATAGCTATAATCTGCATAATTGCGTCTCATAGTTTTGTGTTTGATATAAACCTTTTGATTTGTATAATTTGGTAGATACATCCAATTAATATAGAAATGGTTCAGTTTTGTATAAATTCATTTATACAATTGGATAATTTGTATATAAAACGTTTCAGTTTCTTCTGGACAGGAGAAAATTTGTATCTGTGTAATTATAAGTGTATAGGAGGTAAAATATGTGTTTGAGTTTGTATATATATTTTTCTCTCACTTCATACCAACATAAATGGATTTAATACATTCGTATATCGTATGAGTAATTATATATCGAAAATAACTAATTGTATATCGAGCCAGATGGCAAAAAAAGGGATGTTTGTTGTGAATTAGAAATAAAATAAATTATGGCTATAATATTTAATTTGAATTGATAGTTTGTTATTTTATATAATTTTTCTATTTTTAATTCATCCTGTTTATAATTAATAAAGGTAAAATAATCAACTAAACGGAATAGAAAGAATAAAATTGATGAGCAAAGTATTCTGTGGTTGAGTACTGTCTACAACTCTACAAATGACAAAGTACGTACTTCCTCAAGTGTCTAGACAATATTCAAAATTATAAGTGGGTCAGTAGGTTCAGGTAACAAATAATTATAGTACGTTGGCTTATACAAATGCCACTTTTTCTTTTTTGACTCAACATTAATATTTTATTCTTATTTGAAATTAAATGTCCTCCAAAATATAACTCTTGAAAAAATAACCTTTCAAACAACGTTAGATTATCTAATATAATATGGTCTTCATCCATTAAAAAAAAAAGATACTAGACTAACATCTAATAGAATACTAGGAGTACAATTTTTTTTAAAAATGATCTAATACTTTCTGAAAAAGGGATAAGTGTCAAAAATTTCAAATTAAAATCGAACTTAAAATAATAACAATAAAAAAAAGAAAAAGTGGATGGTATATGACATGTCTATAGCAGGGGCGGATCCACATTGGATCCAGGGTGTTCACCCGAACACCCTCGGTAAAAAAATACACGATATATATAAGATAAATTTTTTGTATTTTTATAGATGTATATATTTTAAACCCCCTCAATAACAATTAAAATTAGATGGCTTAATGGTAAGACCCCTGAATATTAAGTTGCATATCCCAAGTTCGAATTCCATCAACAACCTTTTTATTTTTTGAACCTCCTAAACAAAAATTCTGAGTCCGCCACTGATCTATAGAAAAAAAAACCCGCAAAAGAGCTATAGAAAATAATTTGAGGGGATATTTATTATTATTATTATTATCTTTCAATTTGTTTTAAAACTCAAAGTTTTCCTTGACTAATTCATCGAAATATGGGAAGTGTCATGCAAAAGGTAAATTCAGGCGCATGCGCACGTAATATAAAAACTAGTAAAAAGTTAAGTTAGGGCCCTTCCCAATATACTACTCCCTCTATTTTTATTTACTTGTCCATATTTCTTTTTATATTTATTTTTGTTTATTTATTTATTTTAACAAATTAAGAAAGGATAATAATTTTTTTTTCTAAGAAGTCTTTATTTAATTATAGAAAATTTCTAGTACTATTAAATTGTAATGCATATTTTTTGGAACAAAAAAATATATTTATTATAGTTGGAGAGTTGCATAATTTTTTAATTTAAAAATAAAATTATAACTAATTTATGATAATAATTAATGTCTTGACATGTGTGTCATTTATAAAGTGAATAACTAAATAGAAAGAGATGTAGTATATTATTATTATATATGAAGGTAAAGACTAAAGAGAAAGTTTAATTACCACAAAAAGAAATGAAAGACTTTCAATCTTTTCAAAATTGAAGAATCCATCACATCCTTCGTTCGATTCCTACTGTTTAATATAGGCCCCTACTAACCGTCCAAAGATCCCCTTCTCCATTTCAGGTGACCTTTTTTTTTACCTTATAGGTCCTACTGCTGTTTTTTTCTTTTTTTTTTTTTAAGTAAAAGAGATAAATATATTTCAATCATCGTAAATGGTATGTAAATATCATTCGTCGTATTTTGGACTTTTGAATTTGGTGCCCTTGTCATAAAAATATTGGAGCATCTTATCTATCAATTCGATATTTAATAATAGAATAATATTTTTTGATAAATTTTGGTATCGGATTGGTAGATATTTTGATTAATCTCATGAGTATTTGCTAATAAATATTTCTATTAATCAAAGTTTGGGTAAATAAAAAAATCATCTAGTATTTTATACTCCCTCTATCAGGTATTGTTTGTCATGTTGCGCTTTTCGAAAGTCAATTTGACTAATTTTTAAAGTTAAATTAAATCACATTAATTCAATATTTTTTTAAAAAAATTAATAGATATTCTAAAACTATATGAAAAATACTATAAATTGCAATTTTTTTGCATATTAATATGATGAAAAAATACATCTTAAAATGTTAATCAAAGTTTTTATAGTTTGACTCTTAAAATAGAAACCATGACAAATAATACGGAACAAAGATAATATTTTTAACCTCCATTTGAAAATTGAATATTAGACCTCATAATTTTTAACTATATTTATTTTAGCCTATTACAAAAAGAATAAATATCTTAAGTTTTTTTTTTTTAAAAAAAGATCCTTTTATTCCTAATGAAATTGTTTTATAATCGTATATGGAGAATTTATCTTTTTTTCCTAAGAAAGTTTTGACTTGTATTTAAAAAAAATTAATAAATTAACAAAGAGATGTAAATCGCATTAAACAATCTTCTTCATAGCTAAATAGTGGATAAAAACAAAATTCGATTCACACAATAAATCCACCTTCCAACCAATCAATGGTTCCGGGGAGCACAGTTTGACTTTGGTCAATAATTTTCAACAAATTGGGAAATTAACGTAAGTTTTCTACCTTAGTGGGCCCAAACAACCGCCCTTATCTGGACTTCAAAAAAAAAAGAAAAGATCCAGCACAGATCTGCAGCCCAAACTAAAATTTTCATGTTTTGATTTGATTGAATATGACAGGTTATAGGCCCCACAACAATTACTCTATAATTTTTGTCGATAAAAAATAAATTTATACTAGCAGGATGAAACATCTAACTTATATAATATAGTAATAATAATAATAATAATAATAATATAAAAATATAAACTTATGTTTCGTAAAAAGATAAAAATATATCTATAGCTATCAGCCCCTTTCCCTGTCACTTCGCCTTTCTCTATTTGCCTTCCGTGTTTTTTGCCTTTTGTCTTAGTGGAACTCTCTTTCCTTTAACTAGTGAACTAATTAAAATGGCTACACTATGGGTTACAGTTTAGTGAGACAACTGGTACAAGTATTTGGGTCTAATTTACGTTATTTTCTTATTTCTTTCCCTTTCTTGATCTGTAATATAATATATATAAAAAATTAATTAAATATGAGCATAATAGTAGCCATGGTAGATAAGTATAGCGTTTAGTGATAATGGATGAAGTGTAATTTTATACCACTGGACGCTAGACCAATATGACTAACTATATCTTATGAGGGCTATCCTATAACAACATTGTTCTACATTATAAGTATATTTTTTACCTACTTTTTCGATTTATTATCACCCAAGTACTACCCTCCGTCCATAATTGTTTGTCATGTTAAAGTCATGCACACCCCTTAAGAAAAATTTAATACAAGGTGTAATTTGACTAATATAATCCTAATATATCAAGAATATCAAAAAGTCTACATAACTTTTCAATTGAACTACACTATCATTAAGGGCAAATTTGGAAAAAGGTGAGCAATTATTTCTTGATTATTTAAATTGACAATTAATCTTGGACATCTATTTTTAAAAGGTGAGCAATTATTTCTTGATTATTTAAATTGACAATTAATCTTGAAAATCTATTTTTAAAAGGTGAGCAATTATTTCTTAATTATTTAAATTGACAATTAATCTTGAAAATCTATTTTTAGTATACCTGACAAACAATTGTGGACGGAGGAAGTAGTAATTAGTAACAAGTAATTACACTCCTTTTCCCACTGGGAATTTGCGTATTATGACACGAACATTGGGCCTCCGTACTTGGGCTTTTGATTCAGCCGCCCTTCAAATAAAAGCCATATTGGGCTCCATACACTATAAGGCCCTTACATTTTATTCGCCCAATGGACCTCATCACTAGGAAAAGCTTAAAATATTTTTTTCGGTAAATAAATGATTTTTTTTTTTTTTTGTATTCACTATAAATCTATATATGGAAAAAAAATAATCTAAAATATTTATGTACCATCTATACAAATACTATAAGAGGTTGGGGTTGAACAATAGGGGTGTGGGGTGGCGGAATTGGGGATTATGTGGAGTGTGTTGGAGTAGGGAGGACACGATCATATCGATGTAGACAGGTGCGGCTCAAGTATATTAGTGGTTTAAAGCGAAAATTAAGTGGGATTTTAAATTTGTATTGATAATAATTTTTATGATATTGATTTCTTCTGATTTTCAATTTATATATAACTATTTTTATTTTAAATTATTTTTTATGAGATATAGTACTTCAAATCTATCAAATTTCTTCTAATATTTCCTTCATTTTTCATGAAAAGTTAATTTTTTATAAATAGTGTTCAATATTTGTTAAAAAATAATAACTTATAACCTTTTATTATTAAAAATAAGGCCCCTTAAATTTGAAAGCCTAAGACGCATATTTTTTTTTTAACACTGTCGAGCCACCCCTGGATGTAGATGTCACTACTTAGAGCTTAGTATTTCTCGTAATTTTGTTAAAAAAGTTCTTTTTTTTTTAAGAAGCTCAAATATTTTCAAAATTTTGATCAATCTAATGAAAAGAATATTTTTCTCGCATCCTAAAATTGATATTAATCATTTAATTTTAGTACTAATTAAACTCGAAAGTTACATTTCTTATATTCAATCAATAATAAGAAAAGAAAAAAAAAAGGTTGTTTATATGACAATTTGTAGTTGTTAAAAGTTTTGAGGTGTCAATCAAACAAAAAAAGACAGCTAGTTTAGGCGTTACAATTCACAATATGAACATAAACAAAGCTATAGAGGTAAAAGACACCAACTTTCTTCTTTGCAATGCAACTTGTTCTTCATGCACTCTTAATTCACATGCATTCCAACACGTTGCACTCTTCCCCTCCTTTAAAACAACCCCTTTTCCTCTCATATCAAATAAAAAAAATATTCAAATTTGATATCAGTTTGACGACGATGGGTGACCGCCACGCACACGGCCAACATCAAACTCAACTCCACGTTCAGCCACACCAGCAGCGCCTTCATCATGATGTTGGTGGGATGAAAAGTCAAAAAGGTCCTTCAGCTTCACAAATTCTGGCTATTGTAACTCTTCTACCTGTTGGTGGGACACTTCTTTGCCTTGCTGGCATTACTCTTGTGGGCACTTTAATTGGTCTTGCTGTGGCAACTCCAGTTTTTCTACTCTTTAGCCCAGTTCTTGTACCTGCTACTCTTACTCTTGCCCTTGCTGTTGCTGGATTTTTGACTTCTGGTGCTTTTGGTATTACTGGTCTTTCATCTTTCTCTTGGATCCTCAATTATTTCAGACAAGGTATCAAATTTTAAATATCAACTAATTTTATTTTATCAATAGCGCTAAACTTTGCCTACATTGTATCATTGTTTTTGATGTGTTGAATTTATAGGTAAATCGATGGTCCCGGAGGGTATGGAAGCGGCAAAGAGGCGCATGGCGGATGCTGCAGCGCACTTGGGGCAAAAGACGAAGGATGCTGGACAAACAATCCAGAGCAAAGCACAGGAAGGGAAAGAAGGAACCAAGACTAGTTAATTTTATTTATATTTTTAAGTTGGAAATAAAAAAAATGATGCTAAAGTTAATGTGCATTTTTAATTTTTGCTCTATTTAAGTTTTTTGGTGTTTTGTGCGATGTAATACAATGCAATGTGATGTGTACTTTGGCTGTTCTTGATTATTAGTTCGTCATATTTAAGAAAGTAAATAAATTATTGAATGTTCAGTGGTCTAAATTGAAGATATCTCAAATATATCAATCCATTAACATTGTGGTCTGAAAACATAAATAAATGAAATTAAAAAATAAATAAATGAAATTAAAGAGTTACTATTAGAAGAGAGTGTGAAAAATACCTCTAATCTCGAGGTAAATTATTTCTGAATTATAAATAGACTTAATGACCCCTCTTTACTTAGTTATTAACTAGATACATGTTCGATCAATTTGAGTAAATATACCTCTAAATTATTTTGCGGAAACTTTAAAGAGTGTTTTCCCTTATTAAAAGGTCTATACTCCTGTAAGAATTTGACAGTGCATCTAAATTTTAAGCTTTTTAGGGCTCAGTTTGGCGTGATGACTAGGAAAATAGTGATGGTATACTCACGTTCAAGATAGCTAATTCAGGATAACTAATCTCGGATACAAACAATAATTAATTTTAGAATAACTAATCTCCGGAATAAACGACTCAATACTTTGGAAACGAAATTAATAGTTCTTTTCTTAAGACCATCTCTAACCCATTTTTATTTTACTCTTTATTTTCACCTTTATTTTACTCTTTATTTTCTATATTTGAAGAGTAAAATAGAGAATGCTCTCTCCAATTCCTCTCCATATTACTCTCTATACTCCATTTATAGGGCATCTCCAACCCAATCTTCTATTTTAACTCTCCAAATATAGAGTTTTCTATTTTTTCAGACAACCAACTCCAAATTCAAATCTCTATTTTACTTTTTAAAAAAGAATTTTTTTTCTCTTCAATATTATATTATTATTTCTATTTCTTTCTTATTTCGTGATATAAATTTTTTATTTCTTTTTCTCAAATAATTACCTTATATAATCTGATATAAATTTATATTTTATCTTAAATTTTTAAATAACATAAATTGCAAGAAAATATTAATACATAAATTAGGGTGACAAATTCAAATAAAAGTGACACACAATTACATAAACATTCAATTTTCAAAATCATTACGTTGCTCCCATAAATGCTCTATAATGCATTACGAAAATAAAAATGAGCATTTTTGTCCTTAACTTTTTTATGTCTAGCTAAAAATTATTCAAATCGGGGATTTTCATCTATCACCACTTCTACAGTTGAAGTTAGAGCTTCTACGACATCTTGAATTGATGCATTGAGAAACTATTAGTGATTCAAAATGTTCGTGATTACATGCAACGAGAACAATAACGAATACTTGAAAAAAAGAAATCAATAATCACAACCGCAGTTACAATCACAATCGCAACAATTTTTGGAATCATATTCTAATTTTTTTCCGAATAGTGCTAGATCTGAAAACGATCTACCGAATTACTAAATTATTATTGTGATCAATTAATTATTATATTATGTATTGTATTTTATCTTGTCTTTAAATTATTATGTTATGTATTGTATTGTTGTCTTGTATTTAAATTATTATGTTTTGTATTGTATTGTTGTCTTGTATTTAAATTATTATGTTTTGTATTGTATTTTTAAATTAAATTTTTCATCTTGCCATTTTAATTTTTTGTCTTCTTTAAAATGAAAATTAATAATAAAATAAAATCTTATTATTGATGAAAATTAGAAAAAAAATAAAAATACAATTAATTTGAAATTAAAGTAGTATATATTTTAAAAAAACTAAAACTATTATATTACATTTTAAAAAAATTATGAATATTAGATATTTAATTAATAAAATTATATATAAAATAATATATTAATTAAAAAATAATAGAAATAATAATATAATAATAAAAAAGTGAAATAGAAAGTGTGAATGGTAGTTCTCCAAATTTGAAGAACTACTATTCACCTCTCTATAAATGGAGAATAGAGGGTGATTTAGAGGTGGGTTGGAGTGCCCCGTTTCTATTTTACTCTCCATCTAGAGAGCAAAATAGAGGTGGGTTGGAGATGGTCATAGAGAGGTGAATAGTAGTTCTCCAAATTTAGAAAACTACTATTCACATCTCTATTTCACTTTTTCAATATTTTGTTATTATTTTCATTACTTTTCAATTAATATATTATTTTACATATAATTTCATTAATTAAATATCTAATATTTATGATTTTTTTAAATGTAATATACTATTTTATAAAATATATTATCTAATATATACTACTTTAATTTCAATTAATATATTTTAAATAATTATTTTTTTATTACTTTTCCTTATAAAGAATACACAAAATTAAAATGGTAAGATGAAAAAATTAATTTAAATACAAATAACAAAACAATACATAACATAATAATTTAAATGCAAGATACAATACAATGCATTACATAATAATTAATTCGCGATGAAACAAGAATCATGTTGAAAAGATGTGAAACGTGCATTCGGAGTTTTGCAATTATTGCAAGACCGTCACGTTTTTGGAGAAAGAAAGTGCTACATGATACAATGACTACATGTATTATACTACACAACGTGATAATTGAGGACGTGATCTTAATGCACCAATTCAAGGTATCGTAGAGGCTCCAACGGCAACGACAGAATTGGTGGTCGATGAAAATCTTCGATTTGAACAACTTTAGCTAAGACATAATAAAATTAACGACAAAAATGCTCATTTTGAACTCCGTAATGCATTAATAGAACATTTACGGGAGCAACGTAATAATTTCAAAAATTGTGTTTATATAATGTTTATGCAATCGTATTTTACTTTTATTTGAATTTGTTTATTAATTTAAATATTATATAATATTTTCATGTAATTTATGACATTTAAAAATTTAGAATAAAATATAATTTATACTAAATAAAAAAGTTGAATATTTTTTTTTATCACATGAGAATTATATAAAGTAATCATTGAGAAAAAAAAATAAATGATTTATATGAGATAAGAAAATAAGAATGAAATAGAAATAGAAATAATAATATAATATTAAGAAGAGAGAAAAAAGTTTTAAAGTAAAATAGAGAATTGAGTTAGAATTGATTGTGTGAAAAAATAATATAGAGTAAAATAGAGGATTGAATAGGAGTAGATGTTCTAAGTAGAAAAGGGAAAGGCTTAGCCTTCTTTTTCAGTAACGGATTTTTTTGGTAAACACGTTCAAGAAAAACATAAACTTAAAACTTATACGAAACAGTCGATAAACATATAAACGTTTGTTGTGTTATTTTTGCATATAAATTTTCTTTTGGCCCCTCATACTCTACTTGCCCGCCACACTTGTTTCTCTCTCCTCTAAGTACTTTATTTGGCCCCTAATGGACTCTTACTCTCAACTGCTGGAGAAAATTCGAATCCCCCAACCGTCGCTGCAGAAATTTGCAGTCATCTCGATCTTCGACAAACTTCGATCGGCTCCGCCTTACTTGAACCCTGACTCCGCCCCTGGAACCGACGCCATTACTCAGTGCCTTCATTCCACCTCCGCTTCTGTACTTGATCAATCGGTTCGAGAGCTATGCCGCCTCGTCAGAGACACCAAATTGGACCTATCTCGCGGATTACTCGAGCTCCAGTCTGCCCTCGAAGCATCCGATTCTCGTTTTGTCAGTCTTTTTGTCAAAGGAATAGGTTTTCTTGTTCGGTTGGGTTTCCAGAACAATTCATTGCCGTCTCTATCTTCAGAGACTCATCCATTTGTCAAGGTAATTGCAACATTATGCTAAGTTATCAGAATGTGCACCTTCCCAGTTTTTAGTTTAAGTATTCGAATGGTGATAAATCCAACTATTTCTATGTCAATATTACTGAAAGGGCTAAGTTTGTCATTACAATGGGTTTTGATTGTCAATATTACTGACAGGGCTAAGTTTTGTTATTGGAATGGATTTTGATTGTGCTATTTTTGAAAGATTCAGTGGACTTGATTACCTAGGGAAATAACATTGTACCCAACAAAAGCACTTGGATTGTGAAGTGGTATAGATATTAGTTTGGTTATGTGGTGCTCGGGTTCAGCAAGAAACAAACATATTAGCAGATAGTCGTGAACAGTCATGTGCTCATTCTGCCAGTTTATGAGCAATTAGTGTCTGATGTGTTTTTTGCTTTAAAGTCTCTATTACTTAATTTTGGTAATGGTTCTAATGTGAATTGGTTGATGGCGGGACAGGTGCTTTCTTGCCGAGTGGAGGTTCAAACAGAGCTAGTGCAACAAGTGCTTATTTTCATAATGCAGAGCAAGAATTTGGGAGTGGTTGAAGTTTGTGATTTCTTGTTACCTTTCTTGAATTATTCAATTGTTAGGATGCCCTCATCTGTTTCAGTTTCTTCATTTATAAGAAGTTTGGTATCGTCACTAGCTGGACTTTGTTGTTCAATTCCTTTAGAGGCCATTCCTGTTATTAAGCTCCTCATTGGGCGTTTGAAGTTCTTTCCATGCGATAATGCAGAAGTAAGTGTACTATGTATTATGCAAAATATGTTTTTTCTTCTTATTCTTTCTGTGGCGTCTGTTTGTTCGTTAGATGCCTGCTTTCTGATAGATGTTTCGCCATCAATATTTAAGTGCTTAAGCTCTGTGGTTAATGTGCAGGATTTTACTAATATTTCGCACTGCCTTGAATGCATTGTAGATGCATATGTGGTGGTCCTGCAACAATTGGTGGAAATGGGATCGGTATTCAAACTGGCCTTTCCTTTTTCTCCAGCTTTTTAGATTTTATTGTATTTTTGGGTTAAAGTTACTTTTTGTTACATTTTAAGATTTATATTGTGGTCTAGACTTACTAATTGCAAGTGGATCATAAATGCTAGCAGCTGCTTCATGAAGTTCAGTTATGTGGTGTGGAGCTACTGGATGTTATGTTCTCCTTATGTACAAATCCAAAGCACACGAGTTCAATTGAGAACATTTTAGAAGTATCGAGGCGCATATTGATTGTGCAAAAAGATCTTGGTTTGAGCTTTATACCTGAATTATCAACAATTACGCTGTCCTTATTTATGGTGCTTATGCAGTCTGAACTTGAACATGAACAATTCTTGGAGGTGAAACTTATTCTATTTCTGTTGAAGTGGAAACATGAGAACGGTATGGTTACTAATTTTGTTGATTTTCTGGAAAAAGGTTAATAATTCTGATGCATTACATATATCTAATGAGAACAAAAATGTATTTAGTACCAAAGGCACATACCGGTGTACAGTTGCTTCCCGCTGTATACATTTGAGTACTAAGGTGCTATTTCTTATCCTATTTGCCTGGAAGATATCACCTCAGTCTGCACTATCAAGTAAATCTTTTGAAGATTCTTCAAATATTTCAAAAGTAAAATAGTGAATTAATGAACACATTTTCTTTTGAGGATATCTATACACTTTACTGGATAAATAACTGTCTCTGTTGCTTATTTTTCATCAGTAACTAAATAAAATTGTTAATCTACTTTTGCAGAGAATGATGTCTTTAGAGATGCATATGATTTGAATGAAGAGCTCTTATTCATCTTCCCTGCTATCAGCCTTCTTTCTTCTCCATCTAAATCAGTAAAACAAGTAGCAACCGATTTGCTTCACATTTTGGGAAAGCTTTCGAGTAAGCTACTTATTGCACAAAAAACTGGACAGCCAAAAGGAATGAAATTTCCATCCATTAGTACACCTAAATACATAGTCTTCAGACTCTTGCAGCATATATGGCTTCAGGTTTATTTCATTGTCTCGGACCTCAAAATTATACGTCATTGTGAAAGTGCGTAACTGATATTAGTTGAGACACCTACACTCTTCAAGTGAAATGGACTTATCATATGTGTTTCTTGTCAATGTTTACTAGATCATCGTACAATACTTCCTGTAACATCTGCACAAAGACCCTTCCCCCAAAAATAAAAATAAAAAATAAAAGAAATTACACACACACACAAAGAAAAGAAGAAGAAAAAAAAGAATTGATCTAATTTCACACTTGAATTGCAAGAAGTTGAACCATATTCCATCCATATGTTCAAGTAACGTTCTCTGCGTAGCAATGGTAGTGTTCAATGGATCATTCAATCTTTGCTAGATTCTTGTTCTTATTTCTAGGCGTGGCATTTGACTCAATGATTTCAAGGACCAATGGGAAATTTAAGCATTATTTACTTGTTATTTTTTTTTGCTAATTTTGCTCCTATTGGAAGTTCATTTCGTACTTACCCTATAACGGGTGGCTTTTTTCAGGAACAGTCTCCATTGTCTGGTTCATTTTATCTGAATTATGAGCCTAGTCATGTCACTTCTATTAGAGACGAGCACTATGTATCAAAAACTTGGAGCTCATTGGTTACCGACCACTTGCATCATATTATTGCAAGAAGGAAGTCCTCATCCATCTCTCAGTCTCAGAATATCTTTCTGATCGGTTAAGTCCTCATAAGCTAGTCCTGTTGAGTTCAGGTTCCACTTGCAATTTTTTTGTTGTTAAAAGTTCTACAATATCTGTTCTATACTTTGTTCTTGCAGATATGCCCATGATACTCAGTGCGATTGCCTGTGTCCTCGTCATGCATCAAGCAGATGGGAGCTCTTCTGTTGATATCTTGGCCAATAGTAGCAGAGCGGATCCTAAACATGGTGTCCCTTTGTTACTAGTCATTCAATTCTACAATCATATATTTTCCACGAACACAAGTGTTGACTCTCATGGAGTACTGGTAAACTTTAGTTTGTTACGTCAAGATCTATTAGCCATGTTTATTATAGCGACTGTTTTTACTCTATTTTCTAGTGGATGACTTCTCATTTCTTGGATTCTTCAAGAGGAACTTATGAACATTTTTTGTTAGGTTTAATTTCAGTGGACTCATAGTCACTGTTCTGTTTCAAAAAATGTGCAGCTAAAACTTCTGGAACTGCTGCCATCACTTGCTTCCCATCCTGCAATCATACCTCTCATTATTCAGACACTGTTGCCTATGCTTCAGAATGATAAGAAACCGTATGCTAACTATACTCTCTTTTGATATCTATTGTTTGTTTTGCAGGTGGATATATCTTATTGCTATGGATGATGTATTGCATTATTTGATCATTTCCTTTCCGCCTATAAATTTTCCTTCTATTAAAAAATGTTGTAAAATTGCACATCATTATGTCAAACAGTTCTTGTGGAAGACTGGCAACTTGATTTTTGCTTGAGAATATCTGAATTGTGATTGATCTTAGAGTTATGGTCAATTATCACTGTGTTGTGCATTTTTTGTTCTTAAGTCTATAAATCATTGGTTAGGAAATCAGTCATCTGGCCAATGGTTATTTTATCTTTTTCCTGTGTTTGTTGATAAGTAGGGTAAACAGCATGCTGCACCATCTTGAGTTCTGCTACTTCTACCTTTTTTACTTGTAGTTTATTTTTAAGTTAGTTGAATACGTTATAACATGATAGATATAGGTTATATCTGAACATGCATAGATACCACCCTTCTCCTGATGGAAAGTTTAATCGCCATTGATAGCCTTTTATTATGAGAGCTGGTCAACTGTCTGATTGTAGTATGTTTGCACTTGTTAATGATCTAAGGTTTATGATAATATCATTCTACTGAAAATATATGTGGATATGTTATTCTTACATTTATCTATTAATTCTCTTGATGTATGTTATTTGTCTTATAGTGTTCTATTTGCCACCGCGATTCGCTTACTTTGCAAAACCTGGGAATACAACGACCGTGTCTTTGGGACCTTGCAGGCAAGATTATCAACCTTACAATCTTCCTCATAACTATCATTGTTTTGTGATTCCCTTTACTGATGCTTGTAGTGAACTTGTTATATGCAATAAACACAACACACTTTTCTCCCATTGCATTAATCCTTCACTAGACCGAGGGATTCTATTTTTATTTTTTTGGTATGGGAGAGATTCTATCAGTTTGTTCACAGCTTTTTTTAATCAAATTTTAGACAACATGGCTAGAAGTCCAGAATTGGTATGCTCCCAATCTTATAAAGGAAATAGTTTAGCTGTTACTATGGTATGGCACCACAAAATTATCAAGTGGAATGAATATATATCGGGCAAGTTTTCTTAGATGATTGAATTGATGATCCATGAACTATCTTATAAAAACTTGATACATTAAAAAAAAGGAACTATATCATTAAAAACTTGATCCAGGCTGAAGATGGTGGATAAATTTATTAGGTAGTAGTTCTGAATTGACATGTTATTGCTTGATGGTAATTTTTAAAGTTTTCATGTCAGTAGGTCAGATTACCCTTAACATGTGGCACAAATAGTCATTGTTTTCCTTTTTCTGGTGAAAACTAGGGAGTACTACTTGCGAATAGATTTACTCGGTTTGCGTCTCAGCGAGATATTTGCATTAGTATGGCTGTTTCCATCTGTGATATCTGCAAAAGAAATCCTGATCGTGGAGTGGACCTTATTTTATCCATTGCGGTATGTTCTACTGGTTAGTTTCTTTAGCACATGTAATTCCAAGCTCCTTAATTATATTATTTCAATTAACAGGCTTGCATGGAGAATCAAGATCCTTTAATGCAGTCTCTGAGTCTTCAAAGCCTTGGCCACCTCTGTGAAGCCGATGCCATTGGTAAACCTACACTATTGCTAAATCTTCAAATGTCAAATTCATATGAGATGTTGATAATTTGACATAACCCGACTCGGTCCCACCCAAGACACGGCTGGAACTAAAAAAGATTGTTTTTTTCTCTCTAATGCATTTGGAAAATGTACTTCCCATGAAAAAATAGTAGAGCTGCTAAGAACAGAGAAAATTCTCCAGGATTGTTTTTTGGTCAGGAAAAACCTTTCCAAGATTGTGGTAATACATCTAGTTTATCTGCAGGAAAAGATAGGAACCTTTACAAGATTGTGGATAACTTGTGTTCTTCTGTTTCTTCTATTTGTCACTTCTTTGCTTTCTTATAGTGAAAGAAAAAGCACTTTGATGTGGTCAAGAGGTATTGATTGATTCTCTATCTCCCCGCAACTTAAAAACTAGCATGCTTTTCGACTCTTTTTCATTTTACATGCAATTTCCTTTTCAAATTTTCCCTTTGGCACCAATTTTGTCTTGCACTTATTTCAGATTTTTATTCTGCTTGGGATGTGATTGCAAAGCATGTGCTAAACTACTCAGCGAACGCCATGGTTGCTCACAGGTAAATAAAGGTTATCATCCATTTAGTAAACCATGAAAAAGTGATTAACCAATATCTGCTTGTTTGTGCCAAGTTATGAAGATCACCTTTCCACTGATCAAACTTCAGAATGATAACTCTGATAATAAGCTTTGCGATATCTCGTGAGAAACAAACATTTTACTCAAGTATTTTCTGTACAGCTGTTCTAAGTTTTCTGTGACTACACAATCTGTAGTGTTGCTGTCCCTCTAAATATTTCCTAGTGTCTTCCTAACGCTGGACACTAATACTATTACCTTATAAAGTAGTTATCTGTGACTGTTTTTTTTTTGTGTGTGTGGATAAGGATAAAAAGATTCTGAGCTTTACAATGCATAGTTGTATTTTCCGTTGCGGGTTTCCTCTATGACTACTTGTACTACCACTAACAAACTTGAGTTTTCTTGTGTATAATTTGAAGGGCATGTTTGAAAGTTCCGTTCATTTCTTTCTACCTTCTCTCTTGCTTTTCTCAATCATTTACTTTACTCATGAGCATTGCATGTTCACATATACTCTTTAACATTTCTTGCCAAATCTGAACAAATATTTTAAAAGTTTTTCCTTCTATCTCAATTGTCAGCCTCTGTCTTCTTTTGAACTGGGGTGCGATGGATGCGCAAGCGTACCCTGAGGCATCAGTAGATGTGTTGAAGATACTATGGAATATTGGAACCTCCCAAGATTGTAGACAAGCTTCCTTATGGTCCAAAGCTCGGGCATCTGCCTTTGTGGCATTAACCAGTTATGAGGTAGATCTTCTAATTGCCCTTCTTACCTACTATAATTTTTTAATAGACAAATCTTTAATATTTATGGGCTCCCTGCATTGTGAATGTAGTGTAAGGAAATGGGTAAATTGACCCAATATCTAAAGGAACCATTTTGGATGCCTTTTTATACTCAATGTGGGGCATTTCATGTATCCAACACCCTCCGTATCTATACCAAACACATGTTTCAATTATACAATTTATATCTAGATTTAATACAATTGATCAAACATCTAATGGAGATAGTCCAGTGCTTATGACCAAATGACCGTTACTCCCTAAAACCACTTTGGATACTGTCTTAATCAATATGATGAACTTGTTACATTCCCAATGAGTTGCAGGAAGTTGTATCTTGTTTTGCTCAGTTCAGGTGAGTTTTCTACTTTATTGCTCCCTTATCTCACAGCTGTTTTTTCAACATCTGCCTTTCCTTAGGTAGAGCATCTTGAAAGAAGTATTCCAGACTTTAAGGACAGAAACTTGGAGTATCTTGTGTCCGAGACTGACCCTGAAGTGCTTACTGCGCTGGAAGGATTTGAAGTCAAACTTATAACTTTCGAGCACATGTGAGACACAATGCTGTTATTTTCTGCATGTTAGATTAAATTTTGTGGCCAAAGATTCCAAACTACTGTTTTTAATTTTTCGCAGCACCCGGCGAAGATTAGTAAAGCAGAAAAGGGTGTCTGCAAACAAAATTGAGAAGCTGTTAGATGTCTTTCCACGTCTCATCTTTGCTTCAGGTACTGGCATACAATATCTCTATTTTTCAAGATGATTGGCTCCTAAACTTGTCATCTGGGTTCCTAATAATCAAATATGCTTTTGCTTCTTGGTGACTGGTGAGGCCCTTTCCCCCTCACAAGCACCTAGGTTAGCATATTTCTTTAACTCACACTCTTTGTTTGCGATGTTTTTAATCACATAGAAATGGTCATTTTTCTCCTTGACTAAATGCAAATAAGTCTGACATGTAGCATTGAAAAGGGTCTAGGCCTTTGTCCTAAAGACTTGGTTTGTGTTATAAATTATGTCAAAGTAGAATGAAAATCATCTTTTATTCACTCTTTGCACCTTATTTATATACTTTCTTATCGGTGGCAATCAAGGAAAAGAAAGAAGAGAAAAAGAATTACCTGGTGCAGCTCTTTTTTGCCTTACCTTTACAAAGAAAGATTCAAGGAAGCCAGGAGCATCAGAGGTAAGATAACTGAAATATGGGACTGCAACCAAGTTTCTTTCCGTGTTCCGCAGGAATATTCATGTGCATGGTTTGATGCTCAGGACTTGCAAGATGTACAAGCTAAATATGAAGCCTCACTGGTTGATATAGCAACATCTCTTCAACTGTCAAGAAATATATTGATATCAATTCTTTCTTTGCAATCATGGAAGCCCTTCATGCGGAGGTGGATGAGAGCTTATGTCTTGTTACTTGATGCTAAGTTGCAGACTGCTGTTTTGGACAAAACTCCTAAAGCTGCCATGGAAATTCTTAAGGTGTTTTTGTGTACTCTATACTTTGTTTATGGATTTTTTATCTGATTTTTGAGCCTATTTTTCAGCATCACAAAACTTCATGCCTGCATTTTGTCATGCAGAGTATGACAGCAATTGCAGAGAGATCTCTCCCTCGATCTGCTGAGAATATCGCATTAGCTGTTGGAGCCCTTTGTTCGGTAATTGATTTCTCTCCTTGCTTCTGCAAAATTCTACTTGAAAGATAAGATCTTTCTCAGCAGCTTATATTGTGCTGTAATGGAGTAGGAAGACTGACTTGGATTCCATTTGTCATAAAAAGCATAAGCATCTCGAGGGACTAAAGTTCATATGACTTTGTAGGCTGCTTGGTATTTGGAAATTATAGGCCTTCTGTCTCTGACTTTTTCTTGCTTCTAGGTGTTGCCTGCTTCCGCGCATGCTGTTAAAGCGACCGCCTCAAAGTTTTTGTTGGATTGGTTGTTCCAACATGAACATGAGTATCGCCAATGGTCAGCAGCAATCTCTCTTGGTCTGATATCAAGTTGCCTACACCTCACTGATCACAAGCAGAAATTTGAGAATATCAATGCACTGCTTGAGGTATGAAGTCCATTTGTTATTTACATCTGTCATTTTACATATTCAGTGATCACAAGCAGTTGGATTAGGCTTGTTAACCTCTTAATGGGAATCATTTTTTTAGTTTATTGCCTATGACCTCCCAGACTAGTTTGCATTTCTTTGGAATTCAAAATGTTAGAATTTATACTTCTGTAGGGTCACTTAAAAATGCTAGATTACAGTGCTTATATTTGTTTGGTGTGTGTATTTGAGGATTGTGGTCATGGTGTTCCTTACTATGAACAATATGAATATGCATTTTATTTTGAGGATAAGAGTTTTTTCGTAGAAAGCACATGTATCTTTGTAGTTGATGGTAATTTTCTGTCAGGAGTCAGGACGGTGGAAAATAACATATATTTCTTGCAATTAGCTAATGTTTATGATGATTGAATGAAACAGAATGAACATTACACTTGATTTAGAAGCAATGTAAGTTGTAGAAAGATTGCTCAAATCATGCTTAGAATGAGGTCATTTCAGGTTGCATCTGTGAGCAAAAGCACACTTGTGAAAGGAGCTTGTGGAGTTGGGTTAGGTTATTCATGTCAAGCTCTTCTAGCCAGAGCTGCTGCTGCTGCTGCTCACCCAGGAAAAGAGACACACAAGATAGAGGAAGCAGAATTGTTGAGAAAGATCATCAGAACCTTATCCCAGATGATCTCTCAATTCACACCTTCTTCGGCTGATGGTCTTGAAACTCTTTCAGTATCTTTTCCACTTGGATCAGATAATTTGAATTCAAATTTTTCTGGTGAATTTCTTGGCTCGATGAGTGAGAATTTAGAGGAAGATGTGTGGGGCGTTGCAGGGCTTGTATTGGGTTTGGGTAATTGTGTTGGTGCAATGTACAGAGCTGGGATGTATGATGCAGTTCTTAGTGTGAAAGCGTTACTTATTTCGTGGATTCCACACCCTACTGAAGTTACAACTATGAGCAAAGATTATGAAATTTTATTATCTGTGGGCTCGTGTCTTGCTGTACCTACTGTAATGGCCATGTGTCAGAGGTTTGAACTTATTGATGATGCAGAGCTGGAACATCTTTTGAGTTGCTATAAGGAACTAATCTCTGAGCTACTCTCTATTAAAAGATTTGACACCTTCCACCAGAGCTTATTGATGGCATCTTGTTTGGGAGCAGGAAGTCTTGTTGGTGTGGTTTTGAATGAAGGGTTGCACTCTTTGAAAATTGAACACATTAAAGAATTGCTTCTATTGTTCAGAAAAAGTTACGCCGACTCCAATCCTCCACTAATTTATCTCGGTGCCATGCTTGGAGTTGTAAATGCATTAGGAGCAGGTGCAGGGACACTGATTGAACCCCACCCTTTGAGTTCATCGCATTCTTCTTCTGATCAGAAGGTGAGAAACTTGGTGATATGTATATATTAGAAAGCTATTACAAAACCCAATAAACCTGTATCTTGTCATCTCTTTACGTGATGATTTTTCTATTGTTCGCAGGAAGCTTCTTATATATCTGGTCCTTTAATTACAAATGATGTTCTCGAGCCTGATTTAACATCACTAGTGCAAGAGATGTTCCTAGTTGCGCAAAATTCTGATGCTCATCAGTTACAGCAGCATGCAGCATGGGCAATCTCATTTCTTAGACAGTATTTGTGGGTCAAAGATCTTCAAAATGATGAAAGTACCTCAGAGAATGATTCTGTTGGTTCGAAGACCGTCTCACAAAATTTTCCTGAGGACAGCACGGTCATGAAATTGTCTATGTGGCTAATGCATCTGAACTATCTTGGGGTAAAATATTTTTTCTTCTTTGTTATTCAATAATGCAATGTTATTATGTTTAAGCAGCATTCTTCTTGTGGATTTGTGGAGGCATTTCTTGCATTATAGAATGTTAGGTGCACAACTTAATTTCTTTCTGCTCTTAATATTTCATAGTGCCATTAACTTTCTTATTGTTGAGTTTCAACAGATTTGACATACTTTATTGGTTGTTTTTTTGAGCTTCCGATCAACCTGTAAAACCTTACAATGAACTTGTCTTTGGGTATTATAATAACACTGGTTTATTTTGTTAGCAATGATGTTTTTCTTCCTAAGCATTACAAGTCTCATTCTGAAACTAGATTGTTAATTGCACATAATTAGCTTGGCATATCAAGAGAACTTTTATTGAGAAGGGACTCCATATCTTGTTTAGAAAATCACTTACAGATTGTATGCCACTTCTAAATATTTTTCATTTTCTTTAAATGATACTAGCACAGAGTAGTTCTCTTGGGACTAACGATTCATGTTCTCTTTCGCATTTGACGCTGTTCTCAAGCCATTTGACCTTTTTCTTGTTTTATGTTGAGATTAGACAGGTGATGTCTCACATGTAAACACAGTTTCTAGTGTTCTGCGGTGTCTCTCACATGCTTCTAGGCTACCACCATTGGATTGGGGCGCAATCATCAGACGGTGCATGAGATATGAGAGTCAAGTTGCTGGCTTGTTGGCACAAGACATAACTTTTGAGAGAGGAAATCTCAGGGAGGAATGCTTACTTTTCTCATTATCGCATGCTAACCAATTTGATCCTCTCCTTAGCTTCCTTGATGAGCTATGTGACATCCCTCGGTTGAGGGTGCTTGAGTCACGCCTGCAATTCTTTTTGCTTTCACATTTGGCCGACCTGGTTAAGATTTTCTCAGGTTCTCGGATCGTGAAATTATTTGAAGATGTTGCTGAGTTATTATCATGGTCTACTTGTTCTGAGAGTTGTGACCCCCTAGAGAAAATCACATTTAGGATTTCATGCTGGAGGGGACTTAAATTGTGTTTGGATGAATCTTCTCATCACACTCAAGACTATAAATCTAGCATGGAAAAATGCATGGAGTTTCTCTTTACTTTGCTGCCTTCTGCTCAAACTGACGGGTCTCGTCAGGGTAAAATTTTTGAAGAATGGTCTGAAGCATTTAGATGCCTGGAGAAGGCTCAACAAGGATGGCTATTGGATCTTCTAAAGGTATTGAATTACATCTTTGACTCCATTCTCCTTTTTTCTTTTTATTTTATCATTCTTTTGGAAGAGATTTGGGTCGACCTGGGTTTTTTAGTAGTTTAGTTATTGTTGGGCCTGTTTGTATTTCTTCTTTTTGGAGTACTTGATGATCAAGTATTACTAGTCACTATTCTACTTAGACTAGTTCACTCTGTACCATTCGTGGGTGAGACATATTTTTTACATTAGTTAATTGCTTATAAGTGCTAAGTGCATTGGTAAATCATTAATTCATTACAACATTGTATTTTACTTCTCCTTTAAACAATTGTTATAGAATTGCATCAGTTCATTACCTATATGTTCCTCTGCTTATGTAGGTTTCAGAGGTGAACTCCACTGTCGCAAACTCTCTGTCGTTTGAAACTGTGAAAAAGATTCAAGCAATAGCAAAACTAGTTCAAAGTGGTTCCCTGCCATTGACTGTGCTTGGTAAACTAAAAGCTTGTCTTTTGGACAGCAGATCTCAAGGTTAGGCTCTATTAGGCTGTTGGAGATGATGTGTAATAGTTAGCAAATTCTAGTCTCAAGACTTCCATTTATCAACATGTTAAGTGCATTAGGCTATAACTGCTGTGGTGTAGTCTCTAAGTGCTACAATCTTTCTGCACAGATATTTGGGATGCTCTAACTGAAGTTTCAATAACCGTACAACATGCTGAAGGGAATGCCAAAAGACAATGGCTCATTGAGGCACTGGAAATTAGTTGCATTACGAGATTTCCCTCCACGGTAAGATGATTTACTTCGGATTCATGCAGAGTATGGCTCATCTTTTTGCGTTTTTTTTGTCTGCATATGTCCATGGTGCGTTTTGTAATGACCTATACAGTTGTTTGGCAATTAGTGATTTTTTTAGAGAGCATAGCTCCACTGTGAGATAACATGTCCACGAGGGTAGTTGAAACACTATTTTGTTGAGGTAGACTAAGGCTATATTACAGCCCATTGCCTCTTTCAGAACCTTGCATCACATTACATTCATCGACAATGAAATTTGGTACCCATCAAATTACTTTCAAAATTCAGTTTCTATGCCAGGATTGTTTCTGTTCATAATGTGGTAGAAGCTATTTGTTATACGTAGATAGATCATTATTGCTTCCTCCCTCCTCGTCTGTAGGCTCTGCAGTTTGTCGGCCTGCTATGTGGAAGCTGCTGTATCTATAGGCCCGTGTTAATTGTGGACAAATTCACTGTTTTGAGCGATCTGCCAGTCACCCTCACGTCCCTCCTCTCGGATAGCTCCTGGATGGTAGTAGCAGATTCTGTTGTTTCTTATTTGTGGGCGTCGACGGAGCGGATATATGTATGGAACAAACAATTGAAAGGTGGTTTTGATACAGAATCCATCGACAAGAGTGAAAATGATATAGCCTGCTTTCTCCTACTAGTGATGCATCAGGCTTGTGTGTCCTTGAAAGATCATCTGCCTTCAGAGAAACAGCTTCAACTTGCCAATATGGTAGTACCAGCAAATATGGATGTCCATGAGTTCCACGCAAGATTAAATTTTGATGTGAAGAGTCTACCTCTGCTTTGAGCCCTTGACTTATTCATTTATTCATATGGCATGGCAAAACAGTATGTGTCTTGTCATGCCTTTGTTTACACTGTCATAAGCATTCTACGTAAGGTGGCTAATACTAAAATAGTGAGTGAAGTAGTCTCTTCTTCTCTCGGATGGTGTAATGAATTTCATGCGCTTTTTGTGCATTTTGTATGAGGAAGAAAAAGTAGTTGAAAGCTCTCAATTTCCTTCTCATTATACCGTTAACTTTATCGTTTCCAACAAAAAATAAAAGGATTAGTACATATTTTCCAACAAGAATGCTTCCAACGGTTTAAAAGTTAAAATCCACTCATAATCGTCGTTGGATCATTGGGGGGTAAACATCTGATCAGTTCGACATATATTTACCCCGTAATTTGGCTCTATTCAATTTCATCAAGTCCAATAAAGTTTCGGTGAATTGAGTTGCTGCCATGGTTTAACTTGACCACAATACGCAAAACAATTACAAGAAGACGCAGTTCACAAAGAAAATGATAAGAGACAGATAAATGTTAGCTGTACTAATTATCAAAAAGATTATACAAAATAAGCCACTGCTTTACTAGAGTTGAACCGACCTTGCTTTAGGAGACATCAAAATTATTCAAGACACTCGTAGTAAAGAAAGGACCACAGGAATGCAAATTCCGGTATAAGTAAAGGAAGTCACTTGAAATAAATAAAACACCCAGAAGAAGGGCGGCGATGTCTGAGCATTCAGTGACTAACAAGAATTCGGTACAGCTTATCTAAAGGAGGACCCGTCTATGGTCTAAAATAAAAAATTTCTCTTTACATTTGCAGATAATGTGAAAACAAAATTGGAACAGAGTTTCGTCAATCGTTAAAACTCCTGACATTACATATAAAAGATCTAAAATTTACCTCGCTATACAACTCTGAAATCCGACCTTCATCATGATCAATCAAATTGAGCCAACTGTTAACCAGATGCAGAATTGAGCTTGACTTGGATCTTCATTCTTTTTCTCCTCTTTCTTGATTTTCAGGTTCACCATTCCCTGCCCCGCTTCCTTCCTGGGAACCAGCCAGACAACTGTTTGCAATGGATTGCCCATTAACATCTGAAGACTGCTTTGAAGCTGGAGTGACATTTTCTCCAACACCAATATCCTTTGCAGAATTACTGGATTGCAACCACATAAAATGCAGAGTTTGGTCTTGCCAGCTTTTACCATTCAAATATGCTCTTTCAGCAGACCGGCGTGATCGAAAAGATACCCTAGCAGATGTATTTAGCACCTCGTGACAATCTTGAGGTTCTAAATCTTCCAGCTCAACAGACAGAAGATCACCAAATGTAGAAAAGTGTTCCTTCAGGATGTCAACCTAAAAAAGGAAATATAGAAATGAGAATATAAGAGCAGAGCAATTGAACCACCAAAATAACCTGAAACCATGTACTAGACAAGGGAGATAAAACAAAGTAAAAGGTTGAAACAAAGTCTTACTCTTCCTTCTTCACATATCAATAAGAAATTTGGGGCACCTAAATTGGCCATAGCCATAAGAAGGAATTTCCAGAAAAACAAAGATGTGCAAATAAGCAAACAAATTCATGCCTTAGTCACGAGTGCAATAAAAACAAATTAAATGCATACTTTCAGGATTGAAAACAATCTACCTGAAATACCTCATTCCGAGGAGCACAAGGTTATGGAAGAGACATACATATTTTTACACCCTTACAGCTTTTCTGTGAAGAACCAACTAAATCATAAATGTGTGGAAATGGGAACAAACTCTTTCTGATAATACATATTTTAAGTCTAACCCGTGAAAGAACATGCAAGGCAAAAAGCATAACAGCATAAGGAAGGGAAGTAAGAAACATCCACACTTTTTTCCCTTCTAAAAGAATTTAATAAATATATCAAATTTTCTAGAGTGAGAGAGATTACATTTGCCAGACCACTTGGCAGAGGTGGAAGGATCTTGAATGTGGTGGGTCGGTTATCTAGTTTGTATCTATTTAAGATAAACGGTGCGCCAACAGGTGCCAATGGACGGATCGACTGCTTCAAGTTTGAAGCTCCCTGCGCTGCGACAAGTGAAGATGACTTGGAACAACTGGGCTCGGCATTCTCTGTAGTTCTGCTACTAAATGGTGTTGCTTTGGCATGTGGTGATGACACAGCATTACTAGGTTCTGCAGGGCTTGAACTTTCCACTTCACCAGAGTTGGAACCTTTTCCTCCTCCCTTTGGTTTCTTCACAGACTGATCTGGCACTGCCTCATCTTTCACACCCACGGCTTGCTTCTCAAGCTTATCCAACTTGCGTCGGAAGTCATTCCGCTTCTGCTCAAGCATTTCCTGCTTCTTGCGCATTTCTTCTTTCAGAAGCTCTAAAGTTCCCAGTTTTTTTTGCAAAGCTAGTGTAGTTTTGGGACCATTCTTAGCCACAGGCTTGGGCAGATCAGAGGTGGCTACTAAAACAACACCATTTTCAGCAGGTTTGGGGGCTACAGTCTGCAGATTGTCTCTTCTTTTATGAGGAACGGATAGATGGGGTGGAACTGTACTAGGGGTCCCACCATGGGGTAAATTACTACTACCA
Source organism: Solanum lycopersicoides (assembly GCA_022817965.1). Taxonomy (NCBI): domain Eukaryota; kingdom Viridiplantae; phylum Streptophyta; class Magnoliopsida; order Solanales; family Solanaceae; genus Solanum; species Solanum lycopersicoides. Next base: position 76,737,626 of record CM040619.1, read on the forward strand.
TTTACTCCATCATCCATAATGCTATCCCTGTTTGCCCAGAAAAGCTTTATAAAGCGGTTTCCCATCACAGCATCTGGTGCTTTTAAAGCAGCCTCAGCTTCCTCCCTCTTAGAAAATTGAACAAAAGCTTGTTCACCATTTACCGGGATGTAGATGTCGATAACCTCACCGAATTTATTAAAATGTGAAAGAAGAGCTTCTGGTTTGTTGTCCTTTTGAGGAATCCCTCTTACAAATAGACTACGCAGTGCCTTTTGAGATGGGTTTCGCATATTGCGTCCAGAACTACTTTGGGGCTCTGAAGATGATTCCAACACTTGCTGGTCTATGGTATCTACATTTGTTTGCTTACCATGACGGGTTATACCCTGACTGCTACTGAACGGTTCAAACTTATTTTTTGAACGACTCATTCTTCCCCACACACTTTGAGATCCTGAAGCTGTTCCGGCACCTCTATCCATAGGCTCGACTTTACAGCCATCATATAGCCCAGCCTGATTCTGCACAGAGTCAGCATTCAGCAAAGGCCCCGTGTCATCAATTTTAGACTGATTGACATCCAAGAGTGCTGTTGAAGTTGCAGGATGATCATTTGACCATAAAGGCTGATCAGGATCATAGAAATCAGCTCCCCCAACCACAGAACCACCACCAAAAGTATCAGTCATACCTAATCCACCGTCAATCACTGGAGGGTTGATACTTTTGCTATGTAAAGATTTTCCACTAGCTGATGAGCTAGAGGGGCCTATTGCGGGTAAAGATCCTTGTGCAGTATTTGGTCCCAACATATGAGCAATGGGAAGTGAAACGGGAAGATTAAACTGAGAAAGGCTCTGCAATTTGGAACACAAAAAGTCAGAATCGAAGTGCCAGGAGCATAGAATTTAATGAAAGAGATAAATACAACTATTTTTCAGCTGAAAGGCTTACCTGAACATCTTCAACAACGATACGATTTACTCCATGCTCCAGTGGGCACATATCTCCTCTTAGGCAAAATCCACGCTCCTCGAAGTCTCTACACATTTGCCTTGGAATTCCCATACTCATGGCAGGATTCAAGGCTGTCCGAAGTGTTCCCTGTAAACCAAGGGTATGAAGTGTATCAAGCCCTCCATTGGGCATTCCTGGAACCATTCCAAATGCATTCCAAGACGAATTCTGTCCACTAGAAACATTTTGCAGCCCCCTTCCAGTATAAAGAAGAGGTGGCACCAATTGAGATGCAATATCAACAGAGCCGAACCTAGATTCACAGGGACCCCAAGCACCAGATTCTCTTCCTCGACCCCTACCAGGACCAGCATGACCAGAAACGGACTGATTTAGCCTCATCCTCTGATATGAATCAGAAGGTGTCCTGGCAAAAGAACCCATTCCTCGTCTTTTACCAAACCTAGTATCACCCCAGTGAGAATCTCCTTCCTGGTACGGATGTCCATTTCCAAACGGCTTGTTCCTTTTCCTGAACGGTCTACTCAAAGCAGGTTCAAGAGCCCCTGTCTCTGCAGACTGTGAACGTGTTTCCCTTCTACGATGCTTATGATTACGATCATCGTCATCACTAATTTCTTTCTCCTCGGGATCACTGTCACAATCAGAAGTTGAAAATACCGGCTTTGGAGATGAAGCTTTAAGCTCCATGAGTCAACAACCTTGCTTATGCAGAAAATTTTACCTCAGCTACGTGAGATTCAAACTAGTTCAGTTGCCAACATCACCTAACAAGTTGCTACTGCCTGAAAAGGATGAACAACAAAAGGAAGATATAAATAATTGCACTTCAGACTGACTATAAGTTGTGTACAAAAGGAAGATATAAATAATTGCACTTCAGACTGATGAGAAGTTGTGTCTCATAATTCCATGAAGGCGGAGAAGATACAACTACTTGTATCTGAGTCACATGAAACCTAAATATTTTTCTTCCTACTTCATCCAAACAATCTGCAAAAGACGATAACCCAGAAAAGAGTAATCAATAATTTACTATGTTGCTCGGGCTTTTCAAAAATATCAATGGGTGCTTGTCGGATACTCTATAAATAGTGCATTTTTGGAGGATCTAACACAGGTGCAGTAACATTATTGGAGAGTCCGAGCAACGTGACATACCCCATATGATATGAGATTGAGTTTCTTCAAACTGTACAAGCTACAAATCACACTAACATATATCATGTGACACCTGATGAATGTCCATAGTTTCAAGAAACTATCACACCACATCCATCTAAAAAAAAAACAATGGAAGCAGCTATCATTCTATACCGTGCACGAGCATAGTTTCAAAAAACATCATAACATCGCCCATTCAAGTTCACGGTAAACTTTTTCCACACCAGGTAATAATCGCGTTAACTGATGAATAAAAAAGACGCGTGTCCAGAGAGCCACAAGTGACCACCTCACCCAAGAAGCTCCCTTTCTCTGACAACCTCTTACTCATTTCTCCTCATTACTTCCCAACCCCACTTAACAATCAAAGTCTCAGATCCCAAAAAGAAACCACTTGTCGTCAAAAATCAACCTCTGCCAGTTTGCCTCGCCAAAAGAATAGGAAACAGAGACTCTTCATACAAATTTTATCCCCCATACGTCTTCGTCTTCCCTGGCTGGCCCAATTCGTCTTTTCCCACAGAACCCTCCTTCCTTCTGGTCTTCTACCCAGACCCCCAACCCCTTTATATATTCTTCCCCGGCCCTCTATGATTTTTGGTCTTCTTTAATGCAATTATACGAAACAAATCATCTTAAGTCTTGGATTATGACTGTTTAATTCATTATTGTTCATCATTTTTGTTCCACTAGTCTCTGGACACACCTACTACATGTATACTACATATCAATAAGTATGAATTATTTTCAAACCACATCAATAAAGGTATTCACCAGCTCAGCACATAAAACCAAATCAAAATATAATCAGCTTCGATGACCAAGCTTACTTAGGTGGGCCTTAACTAGAATAATAATTTTATTTCTCAAACATGGAGATCTATGAAGATAAAAGTAACTCTCCCCAACAATAATTTCTTTAGTAACCGAAAAATCCCCAAGGACTACTGGCACATGATTTGAAACTCAATTGAATAATGGGTCGGCCCCTCTATCCTCCTCCACTTAAATACCAAGTTTTTTGTCTACGACAACGTTCGAATCCGTGAAGTTATACTTTTGAAACAAAACTAAATCTACACTTATGTTATACTTCTGTTATTCTGCCCTCGAAAATTCAAAACTAACAAACAAAAGGAACAGTTCTGCCTTGCACCTTTAGCTTATGGATAACATTGCGGAGTTTGACATTGAGTCATAGTTGTTATTGTTGGATTTGGATGACACTGGATTCATTTCCTAAATATTCTCAGCATCAAAAAATGACAAGAAGGTGGAAAAAATGCAAGTGCAATAAAATTTAATCATAGGAACCTAGACACATTAACACAGGCAGACATCACGTTTGGTTTCTACTAATATAATAAGATGACAAACCAAAACCAAACCAAAACCAAGCCAATTGGAACAGGCCTAAAACGCCAATTAAATCACTTCGAAACGAGCCAAAAAGGAGTTAGTTTTGAAGCAGTTGGAGTGGAAACAAGCTCTTTATAATGATGAACCAGCTCTAATCATTCCAGTCCAAAATACCAAAACTGGTAAAAGTGAATAAAGACAAAATCCTCTCACTGGCACCCGTCGTTGCAGAACCCTAACTCAATCTAACGCTATATAATCACCCAATAGATTGCTCAATCGCAACTTTTTACCGGTCACTCAACCACAAATACTTATCAAATTGATCAAGAAACAAAACGAAGAAGCTCGATTACAAATTTCTAAACCAAAAAGAAAATCAATTAAAGAGGAAAAGAAAAGATAGAAGAACCGCACCGAACCTCAATAAATTGGCCTCTTAGGTTTGGATTCACCGGTCGGAATTCCTACAACATCGCCGGAGAAATGACAAAAAGGAAGTTAATATTGTTTCCCTCTTTTCTTGGTCTCCTCTTCTTGTCTTGGTGTATAGAAAACCTGAGAGAGGGTTTTTACACACGAGAATATTTTCTTCATTCCCAAACTCTGTCTATTCTTTATATAAATAAATTATTATTTACTTACTAATAGTAAAATTAAAGTTTTGACGACTAAAAAGAAATTGAAAAGAAAAAATATCTTATTTGGTGAAAATATGATATTTCAATAACATTAGGAAACTATTTGTTATTTTTCAAAAGCTTCTGTATCTCGTCCCAAACATAAGATGTTAGGAGTGTTTGTGATAATTAAAAATTAAATAGATAAATCAATAGCAAAATTGATCTATTGGATCATTTGTATTTGAATTAATGAATTATTAAATATATTTAAAATTTATAGCTAATGATTTGTTGATGAAGAAGCTAATTACTCAATTTTTTTAATTGGATAAATAGTTAACTTATAAAGTCGAGTGCATATTGTTCATTCTAAAAATTGACCTAGTTTTGAAATAATTAAATTGTTGTACAAGTGAACATTTGTTATATATATATTTATTTACATGTATCATGTTTTTTTTATCAAATACAAAATTACTAGTTTAAATACAATTAGAAAAACTTTTTTGTTTGATGAAAGATCAATACATTGATAAATGAGAATGAATGAAGTAAACATAGATTGACCAGTATATCACGTGACCAGTCAATCATTACTAATTGATATCTTATTAATTGGCTAGTGAATTAGTATATTTAAAAATCAATATCCGATAAGTCACACTTTTATTTTGATAATTATAGTAACAGAACCAACTTCTGCACACCTCAATTAATTCTTCAAAATACATAATTCTCACTAACAAAAAGAAAAATATTAAATAAGCCAAATCAGTAAACATGATAGTATAATTATTCGTTCATCCATCCAATCTAAAGGGGAAAAGTGCACGATCATTTATTAAAGCCGAACTTAATATATTCTATTTAACAATATATATCTTTCTCATGCATAGAGTTATAATTAAACTAATGATTTGGACTTTTTGGTTTATAAATCTATATTTTTATTTTTGATAAGGTAACGTGTGAATAAAAATATTACTGTATTTACTATAGGAATGCCTGTAAGAAGTTAGAAGTCCTACTTATTGTAATGTCTTTTAAAGATTGCAACCAAACAGGTACTTAGCCCAAAAGAAAAATACAAGTACTAATATAAAATAAATTAGTCCAACTCAAGAATGATAATTTTAAAGAATGTAACAATTTCTTTACTACACATTTCAAAAAAAGATTTAAGTTAATTTGCAAATAAAATGGTTTTCTTTCTCATCATAATACTAACAATTCACATTAAGAACTTTATCTTTTCATAAAATCTAATCCACTTGGGTAGCAGAAAAAGAAAGATCCACATAATGAACTAAAAGATTTAACCTATTATCCATACACCACAAGTTAAGCAGTAACTGACAAAAAAGAGATGCAAAACACAAAAGGGAAGGTAAGCACAAAAACTGATCAAGCAAATGCAAAGTTACATGTCTCCAATCATGCTGTACAAGAGAATAGAAGAAAGGAAACGCAAAACAAAGGGAAATGTCACATCAACAAATCTCTATCTAGTGAGAAAGAACAAGTATCAAGCTTCAGGACAGTTCGAAAAACAAAGCGCCAAACCATTAAAGAATGCCGCTTAAATCCAAGCATAGTAAAAAATTTAGACTTTGGAACTCAAGAATTTCTATACAAGAACTTGAACAAGACGAACCATGCTACCGACCAAGCCAAACTCGTGGTGGCTGAACTTCACCATCATTCATCAACTTGTCCAACACCGTATTCAAATCCACTGTCTGTCCACTCTCAGTCAACCTCCGAACTGTGGCCCTTACTTGGTCTCTTGGAAATCCCATGTTTGTAACTTTGTCAACAACATCGTCAATAGGAACCCTATTACCAGTACCGGGAGAACTAGACCCACCACTAACAGCAGAAGCAGTAGGAAGTGCTTGAGGTAACAGCCTTGCAGTGGGGAGCTGCTGATAGCCACTTGAACCACTCTGGCCCATTGTAGGTAGGGAAACTTGTGGTGGTTTCATTGAAGAGCCACTGCCATACTGGCCTGGGGAACTGCTATAAGGATAAGGTTCACCAGGCACAGAGGATGGTCCATATACACCAGAATATCCGGAGCCAGGCCTGCTAGATGGGGGCTCAAATATATTAGGGGGAGTTCCATATAACTGCTGTGATGGAGGTGCTCCACTAGATGAATGAGGAGGTTGGCGGATGCTTGGCGGTGGATAAGTCTGGGATGGTACAAAAGGTGTCTCTTCACGATGATGGCCTACTAGAGGTTGAGGTTGAGGCTGCGAGGGATGAGGGAGATGTGGTTGAGCAGGTGGAGGTGGCTGAGAGTAGATTGGCTGAGGGGTGGACTGATGTTGTTGATGTGGAGGCGGTGGGGAAGGTTGATGCTGCTGTGCTACAGGCGGTTGGTACGGATGACATAAGTTTTCTGGTGCTTGACCAGCTGGTGGGTAATAAGCTTCTGGCTGAGGATGGGAGGGAATTGGATTATGGGGAAACTGGTTCTGAAGTTGAACTTGGTATGGCAGATTCTGTTGAGGGGGTGGAGGAGCTAGGGTAGAAGGTTGTTGTGTAAGAGCAACAGGAGGAAATTGCTGGTGAGAATGAAGAGGAGCAGTTGTAGGTTGGGATGAATCGGTATGTGTAGTACTATGGGTTTCCGCTTGCTGCTCAATCTTTGGAGCTTGTGATTTCATGAGCTGCAACTGAGCATCCATTATTTCTTGTTTATCTCTTATCACCTGAACACCATCTTGCACCTCTCTGAGAATATTTTCTAGTTGTCTCAGTTTTCCATCAGTGACACCATGGTTGTTACCCACGGACAACTTGAGTTCATCAATAGAGTTATCAATCTGGCGATTTCTAGTTTCCAACTGCGATAGGCGAGCACTCACTCCCTCCACTGCATGTAGAAGATTATCAGCATACTTCTTAACTGTATGATCAATCTCTGATAATAGAGATGAATAAACACTGCCCAAATCTTTCTCCACAATAACCTTGGTAGGTTCAATTATGTCAAGAGAACCATAATTTCTGATATTACTCTCAGTGTTGTTTTTGGAATCAGCAGAATTCCAAGCCCTAGCTACGCCAACATTACTAGAATCAATATTAGATTTGGGCGATGAAGATCCAATTGGGCGAATTGGATGAAATTCGTAACTGGGAACAATATCTTCTTTCTTCTGATCATCGCCGCTAATGTGACGATCCGCCTGAGGGTTAACGAGATCGATGAAGTCATTATTGTTGTTGCTGTTCTGTGAATTCGATAGATCCATGATCTGCTTATCCATATACTGCGATGAATTCATGTAAGAAGCTTAGTTGATTGAAAAATGACTTGTAGATATGAAATTGAAGCTTTTGCGTTGTTTCAGAAAAAAAAAATGATTTGTCGCTTCTCAGTTCGGCCGGTGGACATTTTGGATCCGAATTGTGGGCCTAATCCGAAACGGGCCTAGAGAATGTAACTGGGCTTGCATTCTGTGGGGTGTGTCGTCTTTAGAGTTTAAATGGTATTTTTTTTGTGTAAATTTTGTATATAATATTTTATACAGTAATATTATTAAGTTATGACATTAGATTTTCAATTATATTGTGTAGCATTTAATATCTCACTCTATAGCATTTTATTAATAATTATATTGTTAATTATAATTTATTAAAAAGAAATAATTAATTAAAAATTAAGGGGATAAAGTAATAATGGATAATTAATGTTAATAATTAACACACTGACAACACAAATCATGAAACTTTTGTTTCTTTATTAATTGCTACATTTAATGCATGTAGACAAGTTTGTGAATATGAATAGTTTTACTTTTTAGGAAGTTTAATTAAAGTTAAATATATTTTTAGGGATATTAAACATTTTCAAATTATCATCATTGCCTTAAATATCTCTAGTTAGTTAAAATAATATATTTTTTTGAATTAATTCCTTAAAAAACGTTGTCAACCAGATAATAACACATATTATTTGCAGATTTGCATTTCAATCAAATTTGGATCAACGTTACAATTATTATTCATTCCAAAATTTCACTATTATTTTCAGATTGCTTTCAACGTATAAGTCATTTTTTTTCTAAAAATTCAAGAATATTTTCATAGCTGCATATTTCACTTCTTATTTTTTAGTAACTTGATAAATTTTAGCGTACAATATATGTTTCTATTTTTATTTTTTATTTTTACCATATAACTTTTATTCTAAAAGACAACATTACCAACACACAGCTAACAACATCTTAATATCTCATTACTCCAGTAAAGGACATCCAACAAAGGTAGCAAATAGACATAACCTGAATAGGAAAGCACAACATATGAAATGACAAGCTGCAGAGGAGAAGGTTGTATTGTATCCAGTCACAGCTTGAAACATGACAATTGATCTATTCTTTCTGGTAAAAGGAACGGAAGGCGAGGGCTGCAACCAATATCAACAAGGGTAACAAGAATTGCAATAGCTTCCATGAGTTTCCAGAACCCTGTCCTCCAGCTGATGGTGTGGTTGAGGAAGGCGGGGTATGTTTGCGTTCAGCAGGAATGGTGGAACTGTCAATTTCACCAATGAAGTATTTCTTCAACATTTCTCTTGCATCATCACTGTGACCGACATCTTCAAAATCATATGTCGCATTCTTGCCTGTTGCAGTTAGCAACACTTCATCACCTCCAGGATGATCATCCAAAAAAGAGGTTACATCATAAACCTTTCCAGAGATGAGAAGCCAGCAATCATCTTTGTTGTTGTGCTCCAACAAGTCATTAAAAGCATGAAATTGTATTAATTTTGTATTGAAAATGTATTGTGTTTGTTTAATTGTAGTATTGTATAGGACAGTGAATGATATATTAACTGTGTATGAAGTGTGTATGAATTATATGAACGAATTATAAATCTGTGTAACGTTGAAGTCTGAATTTGTTTTTTAATAGTGTATGAAGATTATACGAAACGTGTATCATTTGTGTATGAAAGTCCATTTATTTTTTTTTCAAAATTACAGTATATGTTTCTAATGAAATTAGAATATATGTTTTGTATTAATTTTGTACAGGGGGTAGACCAAAACTTGAAAGATGGAAGGGGTTTGTTGACGTGAAATTCAAAAGGACAAAAATGACTTGCAGTAGATGCCGTCAAGTTGGACACAATAGAAAGACATGTTCAAATTATCCTGTGCAAAAACAATAATTTCGTAATGTTACATTTGTTATTGTGTTGTTTTGAATGTTAGAAACACGTTTTGTTTTATTGAGTGCAGTTGTTATCATTGACATTTATAAAGTTTGGTTTCGTAAAAAATTGTCATAAATATATCATTTGTTTCTGTTACATATGTCAAAGTTCAATATGACATTCATAATTCATACAATGTTTATACATTATAAATATATGTTGAACTATACTGCCATTCATAAAATGTTCATATAGTATTCATACAATGTTCATACAGTATTCATAAAATGTTCATATATGTACCATTTGTTTCTGTTACGTATATCCAAGTTCAATATGGAATTCATAATTCATACAATGTTTATACATTATATATATACATTGAACTTTATTGTCATTCATAAAATGTTTATATAGTATTCATACAATGTTCATATATATACCATTTGTTTCTGTTACATATATCAAAGTTCAATATGACATTCATAATTTATACAATATTTATACATTTTTCATACAATATTTGTACCATTTGTTTCTGTTACATATATCTAAGTTCAATATGGGATTTATAATTCATACAATGTTTATACATTATATATATACATTGAACTTTATTGTCATTCATAAAATGTTTATATAGTATTCATACAATGTTCATATATATACCATTTGTTTCTGTTACATATATCAAAGTTCAATATGACATTCATAATTTATACAATATTTATACATTTTTCATACAATGTTCAAGTCTCTAAACATGCTTATGGCTTCCCAGTCAGAAGAATTCTGTCTCCTGGCAACTGTTCTTTTGTTTTTCTTCCTTCAGTTGAGGTGATCATAGTTCTAGTAAGTAAAGAAAATATTAAAAGCCATGCAAACTCACCATTTTAGACCCACAGCTTCATGGTTGCACCAAAAGCAACTTAATAGGCTGCAAAAATATTGATCTACCTTAAACGGCCTCGAATCAAAATATTGATGAATGAGATATGTTAGAAGCAAACTCTACGTATTGGTGGCCTTCCTAGAAGAAAAAAAAAGTGATTTTGACACATTTCAGCATTAATTGTCAATTCAGGAGCCCAGCGCTACTGTTCTAAAAATTTTATTTCATCTGCGTCCGCCAATCCATTTGAAAACAGAATCAAGAAACGGAGGCATACTTGTGCCAAGTAAAGATCCTTCCAAATTAAAGAGGAACAAATTGTGTTTCATGATATTACATTCAGTAACCATCATGCTTTGTAAATGATCAATTTTGATTATGATCACAAATTCTTAATCCAAATACTTTAAAGAGGATGATTTTCTTGGTTTCAAGTAAGATGCAATAAGCAGTGGAAGGAAAAAAAAACGTAAAGTAACATAGGCACAATATTATTCTAATTGACATATAATATTTCTCCTGAACCATAATGCCACAGTGGTTATTTGTTAGTGCTACAAGAGAGTACTAACAAATGCACTCTTAAGTCTTAAAAGATGCAGCAATAGCCCTTAAGAAACACGAGACAACCTTCTCTTTAACAAGGCCCCTTACAATCAAAATGTTGGCAAAGAAAAAAAGCAAAATGAAACAAGGTGTTTAACAAATTTAAGTATCTCTATTCAGGTTTAGCATACAAGCACATTGGCTTTCTTAGAGTAATGTGCATTGATGGTTCAACAAAAAAGAGCTAAAATACTACAGGGACTATACACTTACATTGGATGTTTATGTGAAAGCAGATTTCTTAATTTGGGTGTCTATATGAAAACAGATTTTCATACTCTTCCCTTAAAGAAAAGAGGAATCCATCTGATCTGAGAGAGAGGGATAATGGAGAAGATGATTGAGGCCGGATTTGGGTAAGATAAAAAAATAACTGTGTATTGGGAACTGATCGCGCGTGATAGGGAGAGATGGAGTGTATTGGGGGAAGATGATTGTGTATTGGTTGAGATGGGGGTGGATAGTTATTGGGTAACCGTATAATAGGGAATTAATTAAAATCAAATCCCTATTATTTAGATATTGTTTTTTAAAAGGTAACTATATAATGTGAAGTTTAATTAATATTTAATTAATAATAGTTTATTATTTATATTAAAAGCTTTAAAAGGTAATTGATTAATCAGTAAAAATTTAAAAAGTTTGGTTTATAAAAGGTAAGTGAATAAATAAAAGTAATTATTTAAACATATTAATTATTATTTAAATAATAAATTAATTTTTTTAAAATTAATATATTATTAATTGATATGGTATAACTTGATAATAATATGCTATAAGTAGTTTATTTTTAAAGAGTATGAATTAATTTTTTTTAATTAATATATTATTAATTGATATGCTATAACTTGATAATAATATGCTATAAGTAGTTTATTTTTAAAGAGTATGAATTAATTTTTTTAATTAATATATAATTAATTGATATGCTATAACTTGATAATAATATGTTATAAGTAGCTTATTTTTAAAGAGTATGATTATAACTTGATATTTATCATCTTAAATGTGTGTGGATGTTAATTTTCCCTATTTTTTTCAAATAATATATGCTAATCATTCTGTCTCAATTTATGTGACACGTGTGAAATTTTGGCCTCCATCAATTTTTTGATATGCTTTATATATATATATATATATATATATTAAATGTTGATAAAACTTATAGATGTATATAAATATATGAGTATTGATATACATATATTGTATTCGTATCATTAATGTTTCTTGTTGAATATATAATATTTGGGGGGTATATATACGTTTAACTAATACTAAATCAATATAGATGTTGTATTGATATCATTAAAGTTTCTTATACAAAAATTATTCATTAGCCAATGATATTATAAGAGTATATATTTTTAGATATAGAAAATGTAAGAACAAAGTTTAACATATGTTGTGGTTCAAGAATAATGATGTGTGACTATCAATAATTCAATATAAAAAAAATATTGTGCTATTTCAATTTCAGACACGAAACTTCTTCATTCAAATGTACACTCATAATCACCGCGCTTAAGGCATGGCTCTTTTCAAAATGACCGGATACTTACTTTTGATTTTTGACTCATTTTAACTCAGTTTTAAAAATAAAATTTAAAACAAAAAATAGCTCTCTCCAACTTCTTTTTTTTTGTACTTAAAATAAATTTCAGTTTGACTTCTTATTTTTTACTTAATTTTTTTTTAAGCCAATCCAAACTGACTTCTTCTATTTTTAAAAATAAAAGAGAAGGAATATAAATGAATTGGTTTGATATCTCGGATTTTTTTTCAAAATGTCAATATTTTAATATTTAAGAGGACCACTTAGTTAAACTTTCAATATTTATTGAAAATGTCAATATTCTAATTTGTTGTATTGTTGATTTATGTATTTTTTTTTCTTTGATTTAACTTAACAAAATACAACTAAAAAAATAACAAATTCGAGAAAATTAGGGGAGAGAATCTTTCAAATTAAGTAAATAGTGTTGAAAATATATTTTTACTTACTTTACAGATTAGGAGACTAAAACATATACAAATTCTCTCGTCTGCCTCATCATCCAATAACAACTTTCTCCATTGATGATCCTCCTTCTTCGTAGAAGGCAAGACAATTGATCAAGATTTTTGCCGGAAAAAATGAGATCGTACAGATTAAGAGACTAAGGCGATAAATTCTCTAGTCTTCCTCGTCTTTCATTAACGACTTTCAATTCTTTATTGAAAATCCTCATTATCCGTAGAAGACAAGACAATTGATAAAAGTGTTTGCCGGAAAAAAAGAAATCGGTACAAACAAATAAGCATACAAATCAAGTTGGGCTTCAAGCTATTGAGCTGGTGTTGAACAACACCATGGTTGTTGGATGCGTTGCTGTCTAAAATTCGGTATTTATTTGAAAGATTTATTTTGAATTCAAAGTGTATTGGATACAACAATTCAAATTTTTATTGTGAATACAATTTGGCTTTGATACAACAATTAAAAGATAAAAAATTGTATGTTATTTGTTTTGAATTTGTATGTTTGTTGATACAAAATTTATATTTTCCGTCTTTACGAATACATATTTGCATCTAAATACAATTTAGATTATGTAATACAAATTATATATTCAAGCTAATATCATTTATAATACAATTAAGTTCAAAATATATTTTTTACTTTGTAATTTGTTTGGGATATAAATAGTGAATGATTGAATAGTTTTCGATGATTGGAATACATAATAATTTGGAATCGTACTTAGTTGATGTTCTGTAAATTAGATATTGGATATAATATATTTTTGAAATACATAACACATAAGAAATACATTTTTTATCATGAAATACAATTTTCTTTTGAAATACAAATTTTGATTGTTACTATGATTATAAATTTGTATGTTTAGATGACCAGAATGCAAAATTTTCCTGAAATTTTAAGAAAAACTGTACGTTTTTGAAAAATTTACAACCTAATGTTATATCATTTCTGAATGAATACGAATTTACACAAGTATAGAGATACAAACATGCTTCTTAAATAACTATAAAATCATTTGGCATATCTATTGGAATGAATACAAACTAATAAAGAAATACAAATTTCATTATACAAACACAAACATGAAAATATTAATGACTACAAATACACATATACATATTGAAATGAGTACATTTAAGAAATGATACAAAATTCTTTTTAAAAAAATACAATTACATTTGAAAGAAATAACTAAATGGATACGGTAACAAGTGTCAGCTATGCAAATTAATTAATGTTTGAGTTATTTGAGGAGAGGGACTAAAGAAAAAGAATTGTGTGTGAGAGAAATGAAAATGATAGTAAAAGATTTAGAGAGAGAGAGAGTTTTTTCAAATTTCTGGAAAAAAAATGACGGGAAGAGAAAAAGTCGAATTTGAAAATGGCGGATAATTGAAAGAATAAAATTTGAGAGCGAGAAAGTAATTTTTCCTTTTTTAATATGAGAGATAAATAATTGGAAAAAGGTGTAATCAATGTGAGGTAAAATAGGAAGTAAATTGAGATATATAGTGTTTTTAAAATAATGACATTTTGATATTTTTACTAATATTTTTAAAGTATGGAGATTTTTACTAATTATGCTATGTTTTTTTACTAGATTGCTAATTTTTCCTTAAAAGAAATATATTACCAATCTATTCGAGCAAATCCTCTCTTTTTCGCTTTCTAAGGGATGCCAAATCTGTTTGATTATGAATTGGATATGCATCAATCTCTCTCGGATTGATTAAACTTTCCATATAAACAAAACCAAAGGAAAGTGATGCCAGTATGCCAGTATTTTACGGATTAGAATTCTTAATTTTCCTTTATTTTTGTTTTTTTAGTGTTGAAATTTGTATAATATTTTTCTTCCATATTTTAAGGATTAGAATTTGTTTATGAGAAGAATTCGTGTAATACCCAATATCAAATACTTTGAATTGAATTATCTTTAGCAAAGTAAATAAACAATACTAATAAGAGTCCTAACACGCTTGCACCCTCATTTTTTACCGTAGTAATCCCAAAAATTGATATTGCGATGAATTATGGGCCTAAGCCTAGTCTGAAAAGTCAAATATAACTGGGCTTGTATTGTGGGAATGGAGTGGCTCCTTTTTACATGTTGAAATTTTATTGAAATTATTAGATTTAATGTGCTCAAATAAATACGATAATAATTTTGTTGTGATTAATTTTCTTTTTAATTTTGTATCATCCTAATAAAAAGGAAAGAGAGACTATATATGTATATATACAAAGCTTATTTATTAGTATATTTCATCCTCATAACACACTTGCGGTATACATGCATAAAGTCATACGTATGTGACTTTAATGAAAAATACAAAAACTAGGAAAAGCCCCTCACATTAGCTAGTTACATAAAATAACAATAATTATCTTTAATTCCCAAATAAATTGGGATCGGCTATATATATAAAAGTCGAGGTTGATAGGTAGAACTTATCAGCTCATGATTAACTAGAGTTATGTTAAAACAAATATTCAATGACACATGAACCAGAAGGACTTGACCATGGTACGTCAATTTTAACCATGAAATCCTCATATTCAAACGGGACAACTTCTCCATTAATCTTACAAGTGCTTGGTTTTTGAGAAGCAAAAATCCTCATTTCGCCAACGCCTTTTATTTCAACTTCAACTGAATTAGATTCATCGTCCATCTCAATCGACTGAATCGCCCCACCTGTATTGAGCATATTCACCAGCCCAATTGGAGCAAATTGGACAGATTTGGTTCCCAAAATTGTAACGGGAGAAACCGTTAATAGCTCGAAATTAAAAGGCTCGAGAGTGATTTGGACCGTGTCTGTAGGCTTTACCAAAACCAACTTCTTTTCTTTGAATGAGTAGAGCACAAATGTTTCAATTTTTTCCACGTAAATTGGGCTTGTTCCATGCTTCCACTCAACATCGTTTGGGCCGGCCTCGCAAGTCACAGCCTTGGAATATTGAGAAGCACAAATGTTACGTCTAGCCTCACGGTCCCACCCTCCACCTTGACAATTAAATGCTCCAACAACTCCCGTATACTAAAAAAATGACCAAGAATTAATTTCTCGTATATTTTTATCCATTAAAATAATAACCGATAAATATATATATATATAAACGTGATATCTAACCTTATTGAGGTTCCAAATTTTGAGCATAGTTTTTCCATTATGAAGTGGATCTTCAAAGAGGCAATCACGAGTGGGAAGTGCATAATGTTGGCAACGCAAGATGGAACCATCAGGCAATACCAATGTTTTGAGAAGGTCAAAGTTGTGTTGGCCAACAGAGTCACTAATATAAATAGGGCCACCAGAAATAGCTCGTGAAGCTGCGTGGAACTCAGCACAAGGGTGTGTTGACTGAAACATGTCCCAATCTGGGTGAATAAAATTGCCCATCCATAAACTATTGTAAGCACAATGCACCATGTGGCAACCTTGTAGCCAAAATGTACCATTTGGATCACCAGAAGGATCTGTGCACCAAAAGTCATCTCCTTCACAATCATAAAATAAAAATAAAAAGTCATGAATTTGAACATATCTTTTCTTTCATATTAGGACCCAGAATCTGTATACGTGTCCTTGTTATAATTAATAATCATAAATTATTTCCTATAGCTTGCCCCAGTTCATTAATTATCAGTATTATAAATTATATAACTTACCTACAAAACACGACAAATACTAACAATAAACAATTAAAGTTTCACCAATTCGTATCACGTTGTGAGTTTTAATTTTGCAACGGTTATATTTTATACAATATAATAAAGGGTAAAATAGGAAAGAATAATCTAATTTATTTTTTGGTAACTTACCCACGCGACCAAGGGCAATAGTCTCAGTACCAAGAAACATAAAATCATTGCAGTGTTCCATGCTAGCAATGACTCCATTTCCATTAAAATGCTTCTTTACTGAAGTTGTCAACGCTTTATAATAAGCCTTGGCCAAATCAACTCTACCATCATAATCCTCACATAGCATTTCCAACAACTTCACACCCATTAGGAAAAAAAAATCAATTTTTAATATCGTTAATATATACAGTATAAAAAATTTAATAAAAGATGGAATAGTTACGTGAATGACGTCGACTTTGACTCCATCAATTCCAACAGATTCCAGGTGAGAGTGTAGACCCTCATACAGCTTTTCAGCAATTTCTGGTGGGACCAACCCAATTCCATTGTTCACAATTTTATCAACTGCCAAATCTTCCATTGTTTTTTCTAATCCAGGGGTTAATTTGGGTCTAATAACTTTGGATTCGGGTAGACCCGATACCCCGGGTCTTAACCCGCCCCAGTACCCACATAAAGCATGCCACACGTACACAAAGTCCACTGTGTTGAACTCCTCTTTAAGGTCCTTAATAAAAGCACCCATGCCCTTATTGTTAGGGTCATCCTGCCCCAAACTTCTACGACTTATATAATCTCTAAACTTATAATTCTCCTCGAATTTAATAAGCCTACACGGCATTTGCTCACCCGCAGAAGTTCTATTTGTACCTGTTCAGACATAATATAATTTTTTTTAAAAATAATCTCTAACAATTTTTAAATAAGTCAATCAAATAATTTAACGAGGATCGATATCGATCATACCTTCTGAGGTGATTGGGTCATCGTCATGACAAATGGATTGCCAACCATCATCAATCAACACGAGTCCAGGTGGACATCCACCATCAACTAGCCCTTTCACACCTTCCCACACACCTTGAGGGTGCACCGTAAGGTAAAATGCATCCCATGTACACCAACCAAACTTATCTACAATTCCTGGGGGTGTTTTTTCCTCAAGGAGCTTAAAAGTACCTAGATGAATCCTAGCTACTTTAATTGCATCTTTAACCAATCTGTACGGATCATCACCTGCCATGTACATATACGAAATTCAGAATTTAATCTCTATGAATCCAAAACGTAACGTTTGCAAAATTATACGTTTTCCATGCACTTACCTGCATGCATGTACAGTATGCTATGGAAGGAGTCTCTGGTAACTTTACTGGACCCACTTTCGACGCAAACATCGATAAAATCGTCCTTTCCAGGCTGGAGAGAAGCGCGGAATGGGCCTTCAATGAGCGGTAGAAGCAAGACATAAGGCCGGCCTAATAAATCAGACTTATCAATAATGACCATTTGAGTCTCGTGTTCGAGGTCTCTTCCATTACTACCGGTCCAATGAGTAGTCCACCATACTTTAAACCGGAAAATACTCATGAACTTGATGTCCTTCAGTTTCCCAATTGGCACAACATGGTGGCTTTGGGCTTCATTTGCCTTAAAGCCCACAAAGCAACCCGGAGTGGAAGTTACTGGTTTGTCCCTAGTGATGTAATAAGGTGATGGAGTTGCACTAATATTATTTGGAACATGAGAAAGGATGATTTGGTCATTGACCAAGAACTTTGAATTTTTTAAGGTAATATCTGAACAATCAACATGAATTTTGAAGTTTCCATCAGCTTTGTTAAAAATTGGAGCCATGGATGAAAATATACAAAAGAAAATAATATTTGTTTTATAATTGAATGTGTAGAGTGTTGTTGAGAGTAAAATGAAGTTATGAGGATTTGGTAATTGGGAGATTGCAAATTTATAGCACATAAAAAAGGTGATGACTGTGCAAAACAGGAAACTTCAGGGGAAGAAAAATTTGTTGGTCGGTTTGGCAAGAAGTTGAATTTGTTAGATTTAGGTGGGGACAGTACAAGGTAAGTAGCTAATTAATATTACCCACGTGTACTTAAGATTTCTTCTACTCATTTTGTAGAATTTTTAAATTAAATTTACAGGTGATTCACTTTGACTAGTATAAATTTATATAAATTAATAAAACTAACCAATCGGGCAGAGGAATGAAGAGCTAAAAATTAGAGATATATTTTAATAAATAATTACTGATTTTATTAATATTTTTTATTTATTATCATTTATAGCAATATTATGTTAAATCTGTAATATGTATTAAAAATGAATTATATATGCAATATATTTGAATTATATATGAATTATAATTGTTTTTTAAAAATATTAGGTTTGCTTGGTAAAAATTTGACACATTATATTAAAAGTGTATTAAAATGTGTGATAAATGAATTATCTTTCATTAAAATTTGTATTATATGTGAATAAAAAATTATTCTTTATAATGTGAATTAAACTTGTACTATAAATAAATTAAAAGTGTTTAAGTAAAAAAAAAATATTAATATTATAAATAATAAATATTTTTGTATTATAGTATATTTATGTAAGTTTTCCAATAAAAATCTCTTGTGATCTTTGCAATTTAGGACGCTACTAGATATAATAGGCACGGCCCGATACTATGAGCCCCACGACTTTTTTGATCGTCACATTCGAATTAAAATGTGGCTAAAGTCTCTATCGTTATTTTATTTATGTGAATTTAATATTTTAAATTATTAATTATTATAATTTATTCTATTTTTTATATTTATGCAATTATCAACTAATATGTTACTTTTTGTGTGACAACTTACTTGAAGAATAAGGATCCACGTGTAATAATGGTGGCCTCACAAGCACCGACCATCTCTAAATAAATTGTTTTGAAAAAAATACAATTTTTTTCTTCCTTTTTCTTAAGATCCAACGTTTTTTTCTTATAAAAAAAGGCAACAAAAGTAGGTGTTCTACAATTCCAGAAGCCACGTAACTAAAAGCTACGTAGACAAGAAATGCAAACTTGGGACAATTGACCCAACGGTTACCGTTATTTTAAAAATAAAAATAAACTACTAAAATGTACCTATATACCTATATGATTATAAAGTTCTGAGTGCTCGAAAAGTGATGAAATCAAAAATATATATATAAAAAAAATATGTTGATAATGAGATTCAAACTCAAACTCAACAACACTCAAATAATTTTAAATTGATCGTTTAAAAGCCAATGAAACAGTCAAATCATTTGTTCATTAGGTCCTCTATTTTGATTTTTTATCTACATAAATATACATATATATTTCAAGATGAGATTATGGGTGTTTAAGCACCCGATAGACTCTATATAGATTCATCACTGTGTCGGACCTAAAGTATAAAGGATAAAAATCTTTTATGTATATAAAGTTTGTATATATATATTAAAAAGTGACTGAATATATGGACGTGAACGGTGAATGTGATTATATTTTAAGACAATTATAAAAATCATACATTAAAACTCTAAATGCGCCAATCCAAATAGGATAATGTAGGTGCCCACTTTGAATATAAGTGTGTTAATTAATTTTATTTTCGACTCAAATGTGTGACCGATAAATTTGTTAGTCAAAATTTCTGTTTCAAGTTTCAACTAAGCACACGTCCCAATAAGCAGCTCACACTTTGCATGCATAATAAAGTCATGTTCACACTTTGGTAATGTCATGTTCCTTATCCAATAAAACCTTATCAGTCGGCGGACGTTACGTTTAATTTGTTGAAGAAGAAAGTTGCATTAATTAATTAAACTAACCATAAAAGTGAAAACGCGTAACTACTTTAATTTATTTTCTTTTTGGTTTATACATGTCATAACCTTGACTAGTGTATAACTAAAGAGAAGAAAAAAAAAAAAGAAGTCCAAAATCAAAAGAGCAATAAATTTTTTCAAAATTTTTAAAAGGGCAATTTAATATATTTTTATATCAACAGAGTGATATTTTGTTATTTTTTCTGACAGTGTTAAACATAAGGTTTTTAAAATAAGGCTCAAATGTCGATGAGGCTTACAAGACTCAAAATTTCATGAGCCTTTTACGCCTCAATTTTAAAAAAAGAATTTATATTTTTTTTTAAATATGAAGTTAAATTCAAAACGTTTTGAAAAAAAAAAGAGCTAACAAGACTATAAAGCCCGGTAGGCGGTAGCCTTTGCAATTTTCTTACACACATATTTACACATTTTCACAAACTAACAAAATTTTAAAAAAAAATAATTAAAAATTGTTTCCTCCGTTTCAAAAGAATGTCTCTATTTCCTTTCTAGTTTGTTTAAAAAAAATTTATCTCTTTCCTTTTTTGGCAATACTTTAACTTTAACTTTCCACGTGGCAAGTTTAAGACCACAAGATTAAAGGGCATTTTGGTACATTTGACATAACTTTAATTTAGAACCATAAGATTAAAAAATCTTCTTTCTTTTCTTAATCTTCGTTCCAAGTCAAACTAGGCCATCCTTTTTAAAACGGAGGGAGTATACATTATAAAAATAAAAAACTCCCCGAATTGTTACCCTTTTAAGTGTTGATTTGATTCAACACAAAAAAGTGTTACGTGGTGTTTTTTTTATAAAAAAAATAAGATTTGTTTTAATTAACTTGAAAAATAGTTTTTAACTAAAAAAATAAAAAGCTTCTGATTTTTTAAGAATTTTAATAAAAATATAATTAGTTTTAACTTTGTTCGTCAAATACTTTCTAGCTTATTTAAGTAAGTTTTATATTTATCAAAAAATTAACAAAAGTCATGGACTGGCGATCTTTTGAGATTCTATTATTTTTTTAAGTACTATCAAATCAACTTTGTAATTTAATTTTTTTTAGATCGTTGAAACAATATGTTTACAAAATTAGCATGAAACGTGAATATAATAAGTGTCAATCCAAAAGACGCAAAATTTATTTTTATGTTTACAAAACAAAATGCAATATTTTTTAAAGTTGAGGCAAATTTGAGTCTTACAAGACTCATGAATTTTTGAGTCTTGTAAGGCTCATCGACTTTAAAAATCCTATCTTTAACATCGTCAGGAAAAGTAATAAAATGTTTGCCCTTTTTGTATCAAAATAATATATGTTGAGTTGCTCTTTTGAAAATTTAAAAAAAAATTGTTTTCCTTTTAATTCCGGCGTCGAAATGAAAATCCTCACTCCCTTAGTCTTGTCCGCACAAGTCCATGTGCACATTAACTGAATTTCCAATTAATTGTTTAAATCTTCATACTAGTTGTATTTTTAATATTGAGCCAAAAATTAAATCTATCAATAAATTTTGTCCTCAAATATACAAATTATAATTCAATTTCAATTGCATTTTCAGTTTAGTTCCATCATACCATCTTCCTCAAAGATTAAAAAATATTATTTCTATAAAAATGAAAATTTATTAATGAATTGGACGAGATCTCCATAGTTAATCTTTTCCCAACATTATCTTCCATTTTCTTTTTAATGAAAATCAACTTCTTTTTGATAACTCTTTAAATTAATAGATCTAATAATCATTATTGATGCCAAAAATGGTGTGAATAAATAGAAAAAAGAAAAGATTAAAAATAGAAAAAAGAAAAAAGAAGAAAAAATGTGGAAGAAGTTATATTTGAAGTAAATATTTACTTCAACTAAATGGAAAGATAAAAAGAGAGAATTATGGGAAGAGAAAAAAAAATGAAGTAGAAGATCCAGAAAAAGAACAAAAAGGAAAAAAGAAAATGAAGAATTGTAGAAAAAGAAAAATAGAGGGAGAAAAGTAATTAAAAATTAAATATTTAAAAATTAGTAAAATAAGTCATTAAGTATGTTATCCAATTAAAAGGTGACATGTATCAATTTTTGATGTTTTTTTCTTTCTCACATGCTTTTATAAAGTTGGTGATACAAATTTTGCCACGTTACTTTTTATGGATAAATAAATTTAATTCTAATTAAATTGGGGAGGTGGAAGGGTTACATCAATCTTTAAATGTACCTCTATTTAGGAGCAATTTAAAGAACTTATGGTGCACTATAATTAGTGATATAGGTGCGTATAATAATGATAACAACATTAATAATAAATGTGATATGATCATTAATATTTTAAAAAATAGAAGGCAGAACACTTAAATGGCCTGAACAAAAGCTCCTTCCTATTAAACACTTAAATCACTCAAAAAATTATTTATCAAACATACTTGGACTGACTAACGTGAATAGCGTGTTGGTTGAAATAAAGGGATGATGTTGACTTGTGAGGATTGTCATGCCATGTAAGATAATTAGTGGAGCAGACAAGTAATTAGCTACATTTGGTGACTAAATATACTCCCTCAGTCCATAATTAACTTTTACTTTATTTTTTAGAGTTAAATTATAAAAAAATTAATTAATATTTTATGATGTATATTTTGATCATTTTGATATGCAAAAATTATAATTTATAATACTTTTCTAATAGTTTTTGAATATGCATTTTTTCTTAAAAATATATCGAATTAATATAATTTAATTTAATCTTAAAAATTAGTTAAATTAATTTTTTAAAAATGTAACATGATAAATAAAAATGTTTATAGAGAGTAGTATATAGAGAGTCAAAACACTTGAACCGGACACGTAATTTCTAAATCAAAATCACAATAAAATATTCCAATAAAACGTACACCAAAAGTGAAAAAGTCATATTTGAAATTTTTTCTGTAGTTATTAGCAAGCTGCTGGAGATTGTGTAGTGTTTATGATTAAAAAAAATTATATCAAACTTCGTGATAAATTATCTTGTATTTGGATATCCTTTTTAAAAAATTATCAAACTAATTGAACGAGAAAACTAAGAATAAAATTGATATAATTTTCTGAAATTTAAAAACAATCCAATTGTTCACTTATATAGTTGTATCAACAATGCATATTGGCGTGCAAAATTAACATCAATATGAAAATAGCTATGTAAAAAAAATAGGACGAGAGGGCATGCACAACCCAAGAATTAAAGTTGTAGTACTAAGTAATGGTAGACAATCTGTTATATATTAAAAGAAATATATATTTTAATAGGTTAATTTATTCTGTTTTTTCTCGCAAATTCTCTCTTTTCTGCTTTCTAAAGAATTTCATGCATCAGTCTCTTTTAGATTGATCAAACTTTCCATATAAACGAAACCGTCTTTGAAAAAGGAAAGTGGATCAATATCATCACAATTCAAAGACCATATTCGATTCTCAATTCTATAAATAACTTTTGTTTTGATAATTATTCTATCAATAACTTCTACATCAATAAGTACTTCTCTATCATGGTATTGGTATCGAAGTAGCACATTACGTTCGGAAAAACTATATATGGGTATAATTGAAATAGCCCCATTATTTAGTAATGTGAGTAACTTTGTGGAAGATTCCTGAACGTCATACTCTTTTATTATCCATAAATTGAAAGAAACCTTATTGTTATTAAAAACACAGAGATTATTTTCCAATACAGATACAACCATTTCAATAATCACGTCCCATTTTTGTTTTTAGGGGGATAAACGCACATTTTTTTGGTAAGGGTATTCTCTTGTATGTCTCATCTGAAATATTTAACGACATCATAGAGTCCATTCCTATTTTTTATTTTATAAATAAATAATACTTTCTCCGTCCACTATTAATTGTCATACTTTCTATTTTTAGAGTCAAACTATAAAAACTTTGACTAATATTTTAGGATATAATTTTTCATCATATTGATATGCAAAAAATTGTAATGTATATTTCTTTTCGTATAGTTTTTGAATATCTAAATTTTTTATTTAAAAAGTAATCTAATTTAACTTTGAAAATCACTTAAATTAACTTTTAAAAAACATAATATAACAAATAAAATGGACGGAGGAAGTAATATTACCATTTGAAGTTAAATCAAAGAATTTATGGCGGTACTATTATCACTGTTAAAGGTTATTGGGTTTTGTCATAGTAAATAAATTTGTACCTACCAAGTTTATCATTATGTTTCTATCATATTTTTTTGTGATTGTAACTTATTTTTTATCATTTTAAAATTTATTGCAAACAAGATAAATAAAGGATAAAGTTATGCTAGAAAATTAATGAGTTTGTATCAATAGTAGAAAAAATTGAGTTATGCAAAAAAAATTGAGTTGCACAACTGATTTGTTTTGGTTGAAGAACTTTCATTTCTTTTTAATTATTATATTTAATTAATGTGATTCTTTATTGTTGAATTACTTTGATATAGATTTATGTTGATTGAATCTTTCTGAAGATTAGACAAAAAACGTCAATGTCTTAAGCCTATAATTGCCTATAGCTTATGAGAATTAGCATTAAATTTAAAAATGCATTAGTGTTAACTTTTTGTACAACATAATTTCTAATTTAAAATTGCAATCAAATATTCTTTAGAATATATGCATAAATTTATATTAAAGTGAAAAATCATTTTGAAAAGATTACTAGTTATACTCTTGTAAGTAACCTGCTTGACATCAAACATCAAACTTGGTGTCACAAAATTATGGTGTCAAGATTGACAAAATTATCTTGTAATTGAACATTATTTATAAAATTATCAAACTATTTGAACGAGGATTCGTTGAAAACTAAGAATAAATTCACTCTTTTTTTTTTTGAATAATTTAGACAAGACGAATTCGCTATAATTTTAAAAGCAATCTAAACAATCACTCGAAGTTGTATCAACAACGTGCAAAATTAACATCAATATGAAAATATAGCTAGGTGAAAAAGAATAGGACGAGAGAGCACAAAATTAAGCAACAAAATAATTAAATTAAACTAAATAAGGGTGGGTAGGCGAAACTATTACACGAAATATACGACCAATCTATTCGAGAAAATTTTCTTTAAGGAATGCCAAGTCTATTTTGTTTATGAATCGGATATGCATCAATCTCTCCCGAATTGATTAAACTTTCCACATAAACCAAACCATTTAGGATAAAGGAAAGTGGATCAATATCAAAAGACCACATTTGATCGTCACATGTTCTATAAGTAACCTTCGTTCTTTCTAATTCATCTAGGCATTGGTATCAAAGTAGCACTTTACCATCAGAAAAGCTATATATAGGTATAATTGAAAAAGCCCCATTACATGGTAATGTGAGTAACTTTATCCAAGATTCCTAAACACCATATAACGACTGAATGGTGGTTTTGGAACTGTATGTATATCATTAACAAGTGGAGATAAAGAAGTGCAATACAAATTTGAATCCATTTCACGACTAATATGAATAAGCAATTCTCGGAAATCAGATTGATTTTTGGTATGATTGTGATGATGCTTCTTAAAGTAAGGCTCAGAGAATAATGTCTTCCAAGATTTCGAAACACATTTGAAACGAAAAAGAGACAAGTTTGGTGAGAATGTTGATAAATATTTCCTCCTCCCATCACCAAGATATGAAAATATGAGGTTTTCAAGTATGATTTAAAATGATTTGATTTAATGCTGCTATATATGTATATGAGGTTTTCAAGTATGATTTAAAATGATTTGATTTAATGCTGCTATATATGTATATGAGGTTTTCAAGTATGATTTAAAATGATTTGATTTAATGCTGCTATTTATGTATATGAGGTTTTCAAGTATGATTTAAAATGATTTGATTTAATGCTGCTATATATGTGGATTAGGTTTAAGTGTTATAAATACTAAAAAGATTGAACTACTAATTAGGGTTAGAATTTGAGGAAACCGTCATATCATTAAAACTATATTATTTCCGTCCTTATTTTTAGTGTTAGAATTTTTATATGATAAATATTTTGTCATTAGTTTTTTCTTCCATATTTTAAGGATTAGAATTTGTTTATGAGAAGAATTCGTGTAATACCCAATATCTAATTTTTGGCAAAGTAAATAAACAATAATAAGTGAACTTCAAATTTATAATAAAAGAAAATAAGTGAACTTCAAATTTTCAACACTAAAATGTAATTAGAAAAAAAAAAGTAATAGTATTAGTTTATTATCTGGTAATAATTAATATAATATATACACATTTTTCATAATCTGAGTTAGTTAAGGACTATAACAACTAATCATTCATTGAAACTGATTAGGATTCTTGTATTATAATTTAAGGCGAATAATACAATACTTATCAACTTACATAAGATACATAAGAGTAATGTATCATGCACTAATATTTTAGATATGATACGTAAATTCTAATGTATACTGAATGTATCAATTCATAGCAACTACACGGTAATGTATAGACCTCAAATCTAACATCGTATGGGCAACAACTATTTATTTACTGTATCTAGCATAAATACAATAGTTATCAATATAAACGAGATACATAAATAGTAATGTATCATACACTAATTTTTTAGATATAATATGTAAATTCGAATTTATACTGAATGTATCAATTACATGGCAACTACCGCACAATAATGTATCATCTTAAATCTAACATCTCATGGACAACAATTATTTATTTAATGTATGTAGTATAAATACAATACCTATCAATTTAAATAAGATACGTAGATAGTAAATGTTAAGTAGCAAAGATATTCATGATGTATTTTTTAAGTTTTCTGACAATTTAAATAAAAATTGAAAGGATCTTCAATAAACTAGGAGAAGAATTTTGAATCGAAAATTTTTCAATAATTTTGCATCAAAATTGAAAGGATCTTCGCTGAACTAGGAGAAAAAAGAATCTTGAATCTCAAATTTTGATCAAAATTGAAAGAATATTCGATGAACTTCAAGATTCAAAAGGATATCCTCCAACAACAATTCCATCACTTTTTTTTCCTTCATAACTCACCTCGCTTATCCAAAAATTCCACAATTTTTTTTGAATCAAATCTGAAAGGTTTCTTCGTTCAACGGGGGGAAACAATTTAAAATTTGAAATTTCTTCGTCTATTAAAATTTTCATGAAGCAAAAGAGAAACTTGATGTTCTTACTAATTTCATCGAACAAATTAAAGATGGACTAGAGAATGTTCTTACTAATTCCATCGAACAAATCAAAGATGGACTAGAGAAATGAAAGGTTGACTGTGAGGAAAAGGAGCTTCATTTGATGAGTTGCATGAATAAAATTGTAGAAGAAAATTTATTAATGGAAAAAGAAATCAACATGCTATTAAATATGCTCAAAGATAACGGAGATCAAGTAAATAAAAGCGTAATTTATGGAATTTAATTAATTTCAGATTTTGTTCCTTTTTTAGCACAATGAAATTTTTTTCTTGTATTAAAATTAATGTATCCGGATGATGACTTATGTATTTGGAAGTTACAAATTTTAAGGGATTTTTGTAATTAAAAAAGAATAGGGATAGAATGTAATTTACTCTTTACACTGTGGTATGTGGTATTTATGTAAGTTATACTTAAAATATTATTAACTTATCTAATTCTTACCAATATAAATATTAATAATAATATTACTATTAGAATTAGAACATAGATCTAAATTCAAATGTTTTGTCTAAGAAGTATGAATTAAGGTTTACTAAAAGATGAACATGTACAAATACAAGTACATTATAAATATACAAATGTTTGTATACATATTAAAACTATTTGTATTTGTAAATACTCATAAAGTAAAATTATTTTGAAAAAATTATTATAAGTAGCGTGCTTGACATCAAATTTGATGTCAAGATTGATAAGATTATCTTGTATTTGAACTTTCTTTTTAAAAAATTGAACAAACTAATTGAACGAGGATTTGTTAAAAACTAACAATAAAATTCGCTCTTTTTTTTCATTTTTGAATAAGTTGATTCCTACATTTTATAACGAATGAATGGTGGTTTTGGAACTGTATGTATATCATTAACATAAAGAAGTGCAATACAAATTCGAATTTGTTTTACGACTAATAAGAACAATAAGCAATTTTTTGGAATCAAGTTGATTTTTGACATGATTGATGCTACTCAAAGAATAATGTCTTACAAAATTTCATTTATTTGAAACGAAAAAGATGATACTACTCAGAGAAGAATATCTTCCAAGATTTTATTTGAAACGAAAAAGGAGACTTAACAGGAAGTTTGGTGAGAATGTTCATGGATTAGAATTTGAGAAAGTCATCATTTCATTAAAAGTATATTATATAGTATTTCTGTTCCTTATTTTTAGTGTTAGAATTTGTATCATATTTTGTCATAATACTATGATTTGAATTATTTTAGTAAATTAAACAATAATAAGTCCTACCGTTAGTTTTGGTAATATAACCGTATTAATTCCAAAAAAGTTTAGTCAACACATATATTGACAATTTCAACGTGTTAAATAAAATAAGAAATCATTAATAATGCAATAGATCTTAAATACATGATAAGAGAAAAATATATTGTAAAAATTAACGAATCCTAAATTTATTGTAATAAGTAGTTCTATGATTTCTTTTTTAATTTTTTTGTTTTAAAATAAAATTAACCAAAAGATAACATACTCAACGTAGTGGAGAAACACTCCCAGAAAATCCTATAAGATAGGTGGTTTGAAACCACTCCTATTAGTAATGAAAGAAACAAATTTTGCCATATTCTATTTAAAATAGAAAACGACACACGCAAATATCCTATCAAACGACTTATTGGGTTTTGTCGTTGTAAAAGAATAACACATTCTAAAAAGAAAAAGTGCTTAAGTTTAACCTAAATATAAATATAATAATTCTAAGTTTACTCCTTTTTAAAAAAAATTTAAACAAACGACAACATGCTCAACTTAGGGGCCAACACTCAATCCTATAATAAAATAAATAGGTGGTTTGAAACCACTCCAATTACTAATGAAGAACCAAATTTTACCATATTCTATTTAAAATAGAAAAGCACACACACAAATTGGATTTTGTCGTTGTAAAAGGATTCCACATTCTAAAAGGAAAAATGCTTACGTTTAACCTAAATATAAATATAATAATTCATTATTTAAAATAGTCAACGAAAATACTTGATTAATTTGGAAGCATTTTAGTTTTGCTTTTAAAAGTACTGGAATAGGCTTAATACTAAGGAAGATTAATAATTTGTTGCTACAAAATAAGTTATACTTGTTTATAAGCAAATATACTTTAAACCATTTGTTACTCCCATATAGTTGTTGAAGGCCTGTATTGTCTTTAACTGCATTACCTAGAAAATATTAGATTAGATTTGTTAGAAAAAACATATATACATACATGTACAAGCGTATATAAAAAATGTGTGTATCTTTGATTTTTTTAAACACAACGGTAAATAAAAAGTAGGAAGCAAATATTACCTCTATATAAAAATCTCAATAACTTGAGGTTGAAAGTTGTTCCTTCAATCTGGAAGTAACTTTCAAAGTTATATCACCATAAGCTTCATTTTGATTCACATTGACAAGTCCACAATTCTTTAACACCTGAAAGGAAGGAAACACAAGAAAAAACTGATAAAATAATTCCTCAAAATGGAACCTCTCATTTATGCAACTAAAAAGTGATGGTAAAAGACAGTTACCAAAGTCTCATAAAACATTCTGGCACACATTTTCTTGTTTTTGCCTTGTAGTATTGTGTTTAGGTTGAGATCTTCTGAGATGGGTGACTTTTCTTGCAAAAATCGAGCCACCGTTCTACAAACATATATATATCATCAAAAATATTACTCTATCCAATAAGTACTATATAATGAGAAAGAATATTTTTTACATACCTTGTTCTGACAGGTAATGTGTCAAACTCTGCTGTTCCTCCTTGCTCACCAATAGGAGTCCTGTCTTCTTGATCAAGAAAACTCAAATCCTGCATCATCAGTATCTATCGATTTATCAGATATAACAATGAAGTATATATAACAAATGTTTAGGCTTCAAAATTTTCTAGATATGCTCATGGCAATCTCAGTAGTAGAACTCTTTGTTTACAAATACTAGCCTAAAATAGAAAAATTCATAAATCTCTTCATTAAGTAATATAATATTGAAAATCCAGATCTACTTATATTACTCTAGATGATATAAAATTTGGTTAAATTGCTATCTAGATAATTAGAGAAGTAAATTGATACTTCAATATTCAATGATGAAGCAAACATACCTCAGCTGAACTATCAAACTCATGAATGTCAGACATAACGGTATCCTCTTTGTAACATGTCGAAGGAGTGAAATCATCCGTTGACAACAAATTTGTGTCGTTCCCAGGTGGAGGGGAATACCCGTCACTCGGTTCCGCATGATCCTCCTCCTCCTCCGCCTGTGAGGAAGCCATCTTGAATTTCGTTGAAACGATGTCTTCCTTACACATGTTGCGAAGATCATCACATAATCCTACAAATTTACATAGAGAATTAGATTTTTATTTAAAAAGAAAAAATTAAAATTCTTTGATATATAGGCCTACCATTTAATAAAGGCTCAAATGACATTCCATCTTTTCTACGTTTCTGGTTTAGTTTTGATCTGTTCATCAAAAAAGACAAAAGAGCATTCTTTCTCCGACGTTTTAATGTACCTAGTTGCGGATCACTTTCACTGTAAAAAGAACATTGTCAGAAAGAATAATTAATTGATTGAAGATAAATCTTTATTTATATTAAACTGACAATAACATACTCTTCTGGCAGTTCTATTTCAGCATCAATGAGTAGCTTCCGTCTTTTTCTCATTTGTTTTGGTGTTGATTGAAGTACTAAATGATCCGCTGATTGATGTCCTGGATATCCATGCATGAAAATAGGGAATTAAAGTATATACATTATAGTAACTTATATAATTTGAGTTTAAGATTTTGAGTTTTAATTTGCACCCACCAAATAATATCTCATGTGGATTAATAGTGAATTCTTGAACCTGATCTGCTGAAATAGCAGAAGGTGGTTCTTCATTCTCTGGCATTTCTTCCACCTCCAGGTTTGCAGTTCCGTTGTCAGTCATGGTCATTAGTTCTTCCAAATCATCATCGGGGTCCATTACATGATCATCCCATAGGGGATCATGATGATCATGGACAACATCAAGCATAAATTCTGGTTCATCTACGTCCTGTAAAAATTAAACAAACTCTTAATCAAAATGATGTTACCAGTGTAGAATAATATATATATCTACATTTTAAGCAAAAAGATGAACTCACCTCACCAATGACTATAGGATCTTCTCGCGCTGGTATTTCATCTATATATACATGTGACAGAGAAGTTAATTATTACTAATTATAATTAAATAGGAAATAAAGTAAACAATAAGAAAAACACATACCTTGCAAAGTTATGTCTTCATTACTTTTTAGATTCATATCCTCAATTCTGTCAATCAAAATGCATGTATGTAGAGTTATATGTAGACTAAAACTAAAATAGTACTTAGTAGAAAAATACAAGTTTAATTACCTATTAAGGTTGTGGATATCATCTTCAAAGTCGAAGGAATCAAGTTGGAAAGTTTTTGGCAAGGTGATGGAGTTGTAAGGTGCATGAGCAACATCTTTGGTAGACGAAATTGCCTTTCTTATCGCCATTTTTAGAGCTTTGCAGTCATGCAGAAAGTATTCTACTTGTTTAGAGTGTATTCGGACCACTCCAAGCAGTAGGTATGCAGAACGTCTCAGTGCAAGAGGTGAGTTCGGAGGCTCGATGTGCTCTACAAACATTTCAAATCATTAAGCAAACACTTACTCATAATTATAAGCCTATCAAAGCTAATGCTATATATTTCTTGCCCTTTTTGAAATCTTGCTTTATTCACGACACCAACAACCTATATATGAAGCTCTCTATGGGTTATCAAATCGAAAAATGATGATAAGTTGAGAGAATTATATCAACAACTCTTCAAAAATGTGTATGTCAGAGTCTTTCAAAAACTAATACTATTTTTAAAGGATCTGGCATGAGTGCAGTGACCTATTTGAAGAGTCCGAGCAAACATAATTTGAAATATACCAATGAAGCTTAATATGCAATTTAGAAACATGGCCTGCAGATTCAAATATAATACATCTGTTCCCTCTAATATAATACATTTAGAAACTTTATTATAAAATGATAATAAATTTTTATGTTTAAAAAGGTATCACAATTTAAAATGAAATCAATTTAATTGTCAGGAAAGAAATTGAATAGCGGCGTGAATAATTTACTTTACTACACCAAATGAAGTTGCGGAAATTACTACATATATAGTTTCATTTATGTTTCTGAAATTTATTTTTTATATACACTTTTAGAGTAATAAGATTCATCAATAAATCCGCCTGAAGGGTTAAAACACATCACATAACATGAAATCATTCATCATATACTGAAAAAGAGATTATTATTTTTTAATTTGATGTAAAAGAAGAAACATTTATCAAATTAAATGAAATTACAATCAAACAAACAAAACTCAAAAAACAACATCATCTATTTTCACATAAAGAAGAAAAAGGAAGATTTAACAGGTAAGCAAATACAATTAATAAAAATAGAAAAGTGTAGAGAATAAACCAATAGATGATAGAACGTTGGTAGAAGCATATTGAGATTTTTTTAAGGTGCTTTGGATGGTCGCTGCTTGCCATACGGTCGCTAAAGGATCCTTCCTACCCAAAAGAGACACCTGATACGACATTTTCAGACGATTACTCAATGATGAATGTGCAAATGACGAATGATAGAACTTTTTAATTGATTATTAGTTCATTGAGTTTTACCAACTCATATTAAGCTTCTTAAACAATAATAGTAAGGAAATCTGAATGTAATGAAGCTTTTAATTCCTAAAAAGGAAAATTATTAGATTATTTACTGATGTTGACTATCTTAATTGTATTTAGTTTGTTTTTTTCCTTTTATTTTAATACTAACAAACAAAACAACAGCCAAAAGTATTTATAATTGTTGACTACCTTTGAGCTTTTAATACAGTCAACTTTTTTCAATATCAGCTCCAATCTGCTGGTGCAATATTCTTGCATATCTTAAATTAAATAAAATCTGAATATAAAACTATTTAAATTTAAATGTATTCATCTTTCATAAAAATAAATTAATATTTCTTATACACTTGTTAAATTGACACGATAATTTTCAAATATTAATATCAAATTAATATGATTTTTTTTAATAAAAAAAGTGATATATTAGAGAAACTTGAATTTCATAATTTGAATTTAAAATTTATAAATTCTATAATGAATCTTAACATATATTTCTTCATCCGATATTAGTTAAATAACTTTTAATTTTACACCATGCTTAAAAAATTATAAATAAAAAAATAATTTTACAAATTCACTCAGAAACTATTTGAAAATTCTATAAACAAATGTGACTAAAGCCAAATTACAACTCATATACAATAAAAGAAATATTATGAGCAATAAAGAGATCCAGATTTTATACTATCATTACTTCAAAAGTATTTTACAAATATATAATATAATAATGTATTTTGCAATCATTATCTTTTTAGTTTATTAATTAAAATGGCTTGGTGTAAGTTTTACCCGGTTACTTATCTTTTTTGGGAACTAAAGCCAAGTTACAACTCATTACAAAAGAAATATCCTAGACAATAAGTTTTATGATTTTTTTATAGTAAATTTTTACATATAGCCACTTAAAAATAATTAATTACTCTTTATAGCTATATTTTGATAATTACAATTTGCAGCTACATATTATTTAGAGGAGAGAGGCGAGCGAGACTGGGAGAGAGAGGAGAGAGGTGAGAGAGGGGGAAAAGAGGGGAGAAAGGTGAATTATATATGTATATTGGTTAGATAATTGTATATTATACATATGTAATTGTATATATGTCAAGATATATTGGGAGAGGGAGGAGAGAGGCGAGCAAGACTGGGAGAGAGGCGACCGAGATCAAGAGAGGGAGGAGAGAGGTGAGCGAGAGAGGGCATAGAGTGGGAGAAAGGTGAATTGTATATGTATATAATTGTATATAACTGTATATTATACATATACATTTGTATAAATGACAAGCGAGATTGGGAGAGGGACGAGAGGGGCGAGCGAGATTGAGAGAGGGAGGAGAGAGGCGAGCGAGAGAGGGCAGAGAGTGGGAAAGAAGTGAATTGTATATGTATATAGGCTAAAAAATTATATATGATACATAGTTATTTGTATATCCTGGCGAATTATATATACACAAATATGACTAATTATACAAACTCGAAGTCAGCCCACGTAATAAATGTATAATGTTAGTCACGAGTGATAATTATAGCAAACTATAGCTATGATGAGTAATTAAATAATATAAGTTTGCTTATCCGCGTAATTTTCCCTTTTTTTATTCGCTTCGATTAAATCAAAAGTTGTATAAAAAACAAAACAATTTGTAAAAATCCTTAATAACATGGTTTTCCGACTCCAATCCATTAATAATCTTTATTTTTTGTCAAATTGATGCAATTTTAATTCAATTTTTAGAACTCTTTGACTTTTAACCACCTCCTTATAAGGTTCTGGAAAAAAAAACTTACAATGTCGATTTAATTTAGATTCATTAATTATTTTTTCAATATCAAATGAAATCAAGAATGATGTTTTTTTCCCCTCAAATTTGTCAGTCGAAGTTTTCATTTAAAAACACATTCAAAGTTTGAAACCAACAACATCAGCATTCATCATAATCTTATAAAAAACATTGAACGTCTTTTAAGCATAACTTCTTCAAAACCTTAAACCATCAAGTTTAGAGAATTAATTTTATTATTTGCAAAATTTCAGAATTGTTCAAAAAAAAAAATGATTCAGTAAGAAACCAGACTTAGCTGTATATCTATTTTTACTCCATCTATATCTTACCCAATCCTTTTTAGCTCAATCTATTTTCAATGTGTCCGTTTGTCACTATCGAATAAAAATGACGTTACTACGTGGAAACAAAAATAGAACAATAATATAATGGATTGAGCTCACTCTACATACATATACGACCAAACATTATTGAGTTTAAACGAAAATTTTACAAATATACAAATTGGCATAACAATTTTTCTTTCTACTTACACATCCTCCCCATTTATCAGCTAGATTACAATTTTCTGTAGCTAGTCAACTTTCTATATCTTCTAATAGCTAGATGGTACAGTATTGTAGATGTCAAATGTTGCTCATTTCACGGTGGTGTCAAACGTTGCTTATTTCTTCGTGGTAAAGTCCAAGCGCAGACTGCATAGAGACACAATGACCATCCACAAAAATGAAACCAGATACAAAATTAGAGAAAACGAAAAAGGAACAAAACAACTGAAAGATAAATTGTAGTGATTTTTTAGCTACAATGAAGGTAATATGGCACTAACCATATTGAGAAGCCTCAGAGCTGCAGGCCGTGTGAATTTCCTAGCAAAAAGGAAACAAGGGGCAGGTTTCTCCTTGCTGGTGCACCACTCTCTCCGGTGTTCTGTCTCATAATTTATATTGTCTATGTCCTGTCAAATCCGAATAGATCTCTAAGGTTTGTGCATATTCATCATTTTTACACAGGACAATTCAGCCATATATAGTAAGACAATCATGCTCATTTCAATTGCTGACAAAGAGGAGGTCAATTGCTGAGTGGGATTACTATCTCATTATCTTCTCCTCTTGTCGACATATGAGTGATATAATTTTCTGAAATGTTTTTCTCCCAAATGATCATCGAGTGTCCTGCTAGTTGACCTGGCTAATCTACTAATATGCTGGTTGAAAATAACCAAGAGTACCTTGATAGATTGGATTAACATGGGAGTCGCATCGGCTAATTTATAGGTAACAGGATGCCATCCTTTTCGTTCACGCTCCTTGGAGGATAAAATAAGCCATGCAGTGTGAGTCAGTGTCCTCCGTGTAATTTCACCTTCAAGCCCTTCATGCTATATTAAATGAAAAGATCTTCAGGAAAAAAAGATAAAGGTTGATTCTAAGGTATCAAATGAAAATTAGGTTACATTTTAGAGCAATTATGCCTCATTTCCTCTTGCATTATTCAAATTCCATCCATTAATAACTTTTCTAGTTAGTAATTACCCAACCTATTAATGAGATATAAAAACCTACACGAGTTTACAACTAGCTGAACTCAACTAACTGCACAAGATGAGGTAATCTTATTTATTAAATAATATTGGCCTTAGACGGGCTTAAAAGGTCCAACATGAATGGCGAGGAGGATTAGGATAGCCGAATCTAACATAGTTGGGATTTAGGCACAGTGCTTGTTTTCTTCTCTTCTTCTATTTATTTTTTTTGGCGGTAAAGACACAAATATAATGCAACTGCCAAGGTTATTATATTAGCAATTACTCCTTCATAAACAATTAACACTATTAGTACTCAACCAGGTCATGAAATAGTAAAATGTATTGTCAATCAGCTCAAACTTGAATTGAGCTGTTGTAGAGAATGAATTACATTATGCTACCAATGGTGCATGCAAAGGAATTTTTGTTGACAGTATCATTGTTTGAAGTGAAATCAGTAATATCTTAGGGGAAAGAATCAAGTTGTCAAGACGGGTTTAGATCACAAAAAACAACTTACAGCAAGCAGAGTTTGGACATAGTGTTCATCAGGTATACAATTATGAATCTTGGATGTATCTGGAGGCTGCAAAAGTGAACAGACTTTAGAAAACAGTTCAACAGTACAAAGAAGAAGAAGCTTATAGATTGGTATAGCATGTCAAGATCTTTTAGTAAAATTTAAAGTCAACAGATCAACAAACAATAGAAGAGAAGAAATACTCAAACAGCATGGACACTCACCACATACTGATCCCGCCAAAACTCAGGTAGCGGTTTTTTCTGCACAATGATAATGTAATTATGGTGAGCAGAACAGAAATATGAAGGTATGCAATGAGAACATAGAAATGTAGAACTTTACATATCATCAGGGTAGTTAACTCCTGTATCATTAGGAGGGTAGCCATAATACTTGCTCAACCAGCAAATTGGAGGCACATAAGAAACTAATACTAATGGATTTAACTTTAACAATGTTTTTTCTATGGCCTAGTCTCCATCCATCTAAAAGAAAAAGGACAATCCTTTTCTTCTAAAATGGAAAATAAAAAAATGTTTAAGATAACTTGTCTTGTGATGCTCATGATGAACTCACGACAATCCATGAGCATCATAAATCAAAATCCGTATCCCGAGTCTCAGAATAACAGTAAAGGTAGGTTCCCAAACCAAAAAGTAACTTGCCTTGCAATGCAACTGAAACATAGGAAATAATATTTCATCCTTCACTACAATATCTGCATGCTTTCTGTTTAGAACAGCCCACTGCAAAAAGACGTCAAAATGAAAACTAGTAAGATATACAACTTGTAAATGTGAAAGATACACCTTGCTTTTTTGCTCCATTTCACCTTTGAGAATTTCCTTTTAAGGAGTTACATTAAACTTCATGAAGTTAGATTCATATTTCAGACCAATACCTGAGATCCTTTCCTCCAGCTTTGAACAGGAATAATTGGATCCATTTTGGGGTTATAGCGGCCTTCTTTTGTATCAGCAAAGCTGTTTTCATTTTTAAACAAGAGACAATTAGATACATGAAGCACGAAAATGGTTCCACATTTTAATATGTGAAAGTAAGATGCTAGCTGTGTTTTTTCTAATCAGTTAAGATACTAGCTAGATATTTGACTAAAACAATGGATTCAGAAGTAACAGTTCTTTGAGAATGACTAGTGCCCTTCAGTGAAAGAACAAGCTTTATTATTACTTGAATTTTATCGACAGGAATGAATCATTTACTCGAGAAAGAACAGAGATATATCAATATTTCTTACCTGTCAACAAAACTATTTGGCGTAGACATGATGTAGTCATATGTGTAGCTGAAGTTGTATAAAGGTATGCAACTGAAATAACATGAAACAAATTAGATGATAGTTGCAACACAAATGGTAATATGATGGATATTATTGCAGATATATCAATGTTGGAAACCAATTTGCCAAGTACTGTTTAAAAACTGATGTGGCTTATGATTATCCTCAGTGATCCGAACCTAAATCACTATCTGAAAAGTGTATTTTGACAGAGTTTGACCATTTCAAACACTTAGCTTAGAAAACTAATAGGGTTAACAGGTACATGTCTGCAAAAGTAGCTTACCACTACGGTTCTGATAAATTAACAGTCAATTAAGCTAACCAGTAAATCCAAATGAGTCAGTTATGCTACAGATTTGATAAATGAAGATATTAAGGGAAATTATATCTCACCTGTCTGAAAGAAAAACAAATCGTTCATTGAGAGGATCCATCAATGCATGCTGAAGTAAAATGCGCTCTGCCTGGATCATGCTTGCTTCTCCCCAATCTACCTGAAGGAAAAGACACTTGCTAAATATTGCTAGGCCATAAGAAGTATGTGAAAGAGAAAAAAGTTGTAAATGTTGTTATAAGCTCATCAATCAAAATAAAGAGTCATAACATAAAGAAGGGAACGTGTATGACTTTTTGGTAACAGTCTCATGAATGTTCTATAAACTCCGTAAGAGGTGTCAGGAAAGAAGAGTGGCGACGCTGCAGTGAGTATTATAGATGAACCGGAAAGGAAATACCCTTGGTGGTTAGTAAATATATTAATTACCAAAAATAAAAACAGAAAGGAACCCACCCCACCCCCCAAAACAGATTTCCTTTTGATGAGCCAAACAACAATGCAACACGTGTATTTCTATCATAAATGCTACTCCCTCCGTCCATTTTATTTGACATGTTGCGTTTTTCGAAAGTCAATTTGACTAATTTTCAAAGTTAAATTAGATTACATTAAGTCGATATTTTAAACAAAATTAGATATTCAGAAACTATATGAGAAGTACTATAAATTGCAATTTTTTCCATATCAATATCATGAAAAAATACATCTTAAAATATTAGTCAAAATTCTTATAGTTTGACTCTAGAAACCATGACAAACAATAGGGTAGATTACCTACCTACTAGACTTAATAATGATGATGCTATCAACAAGAATTTTTCATTCAGAAGCAGAAAAAAACCTGTATACTATCGTTCATTTGGCGATTCAAGAAATACGCTGATCTTGTTGTTACTTTGTTCAATAAGAACCCTGGTCGTGAGTGAACCAGGATTGAAAATTTATTTTCCTTATCGCCCTGCAAAACACGCACACACAAAATAAAAATCTACATAGCTAGCAAGAGTTCGAAAGCAAAAGATTTTGGTCTAAGAGGGAAACTCAATGAGTCTACCTAAAGGTGGTGTGGCAAGCATGTGCGGGAGAGTGAGAGATTTGGGGAAAAGAATAAAATCAGAGTCAACAGCAAACAGTTACAGGCACATCAATATGTATATTGGAGAGACAACCGAATGTACCCTAAGCACTAAACACATTTCATATGCTCTCAAAGGACACTCAGGTAACTTCTCGTGGGGGATCAAAATTAAACCCATGTGTAGCTGATGAACCAATAGCTGATATATTGCAACAGTTCTCCAACTATAAGGATTTGCTAATGTCGTCTAAAAGATGTACTATTCCTCAAAATCAATACATACTTAACTGAGAATGAAACATAACATGAACCAATGGATCTGGATAGGCTACACCAACTAATAGGAATTAAGCTTGATTATTAGTATTATACTTGTTTTCAAGTCTCGGAAAGGAAAAAAATCTAACATTAAGTCGAGGGCTTTCAGGAGTTTTTTTGAGTCTTTTTATAATGGTTATTCTATATCACTTATATCAGTACAGGGTAAGTGTGAATTTTAGAAATACCTTCAATATTAGGGACACCTACTTTTCCTTCAAAGTCTGGATTATGGGATAGTTGATTGAATACAGAGCATTCGCAACAACACACCTAGCATAGTCGGATAAAATGGGTATGGGTAGGGTGTACGTAGACCTTACCCTAGAGAGGTTGTTTCCTATAGACCTTTGCCTAAAGAAAAACAGTCCAAAAAGAAGTAACGAAAGTGAAATCAAAACAAAGCATATTGAGCAGTAAGTACAATTGCTTAAGGAGCTTGGCGATCAGTCAAATAAAACTAAAAAATCACAAAGCTCCGCGGCCCACTAACGCAAGCATTAAAGATCATATTTGACAATCCTTCTTCTTAAAAAAGGAAATATCACACTCAACTCAAACACAAAAACTAGCAAAAGAAAGATGAGCACTCAGGAAATAGCATGTCCTCTTTTCTTTTTCTTTTTTGAAATTTTAAAATTGGGTATAGTAGAAGGGAAAATGGGGAAGGAAATTACTAAGTGGATGGAAGTTCAAATCAACTGAGTTACTAATATTCCAACAAAGAAGAAAAGGGTGTTTCTGTTTTGCACATTCTGTATAATTTGTGATCTCAGCAGGATCCAGGTACCACTAACCCCACCCCACAAAAAAAGAAAGAAAGAAAACATCTTGCATAAAGATATAAACTTTGTTAACTATACTAATATTGCAAGTCTATATATTCATGGCACTTTTAATTAATTTAGTAAAGAGTTGAAAGATCCTAAATCACTCCAATTACCAAAAAAATGAGAAACCAAAAAAATTCAAGAATTCACACTAAAGGAAATAATACAAGCACAATAATTAAGGCGACAAAAAGAGAGAAAAAAAAACAGGAAAAATCCAAGTGTCACATAATGAATTGATTACCTGAAAGAAGGCATCCCAAACAATGTCCAAAGGCAGACGATTCCGAGCTATAAACAAAAATGCAATTTTGGGGTTTTGAACTTGAGGAGCAGAAAGCAACGCTAACATTCTAATTTTATCATACTGCGTCTCCATTAACACTAAAGTCCCGAAGAAGAAAACAAATAACATCATAGCAAACACTTTTATCTTCCATCTATGCTGAGATTTCTGGGAATTGGATCTTCGAATCAATTTCAAGCCCATATTCCCACACACTTCAAATTTGTAATGTATAATCACTTACCCATGAAGATCTCAAAAGCAATTCAGTAGCAAAATGGATCCAAGGTGTGGAAATACAATTAATTATGAGATGAAATTAAAGGATCTGGGAAGAAATTCAAAGCTATCTCTCATGAATCCGAAGAAAGGGGACATAGAGTGAGAGTGAAGGGCTGACTTGAGTCTTGACTTAGCTTAATATGTAAGTTGTAGGGATTTTTACAAGTAGTATTGAGTGAGTAAAAGATAAGCTTAATACATATTGGATTGCGTGAATTGCAGGGAGAATGAGAATCCCTTTTCAATGGCTGCTTTAATGGCGAAACGATTTTCTCATTGCCACCTAACCTGCCTCCACTTTGAGGGCCACTGCAGACTTTGCTTTTACTCAAAATTCATCTTCTTTTATCTTTTTTTTCTTTCTTATTTTTCGCAGCTTTCTATATTTTCAGCGAATGTTTTCACCCTATGTCTACTAAGTTCTAAATATAATTATTAAATTGTTACTCCCGTCTTAAGTCTAACTCACATCTCAAAAGCTAGCTCATTTCATTAATTATAGATATGAGACTTTTATTATTATTTAACAGATTATTCTCGATTTTGTTCATTATTAAAGGTTTTGAATTTAAATTTATAGATAAATAAAAGTTGCTGCAAGTGTTGTTTTTGAAATTTTATTTTATAATATGTGAATTTAAATTTAATTTGATTTTAATATTAAAGATAAGATAGATGTATTTCTTAAACGATGTACCTTCCTTTTTATTGAATTTTTCCTTAATTTTAAAGACACTTTACTTTTCAATATTTATTGACCGCTTTTCATTTTACACCTCTAAATGTGATGATTTTTTATACATAATATAAAATAGAAAGAGATTATCTAATATGAAATCAAGAAAATAAAAAAAAATATTTGTACCTTATATTATACTAGTGAATTTGATCGCGCTATGCGTGATTTTAATTTTTTAAATATAAATTGTATTTATATATTTCTAATAAAATTTACGCACAAATTATACTTCCATCTCAATTATTTCTTTAAAAGATCTTTAATTTATATATTATTTATTATTTATTATCACTTAAAAGTTTTTAATCTTCTATAGGTACTCGTGTAGTAAACTTATAAGTGAAAGAAAAAAATAATTATTTTTCTTAATAGGAAGTAGAGAAAGAAAAGAATTTCAAGAAAATTGTATATATTTTGAGCATATATATAAAATTATTTTTAAACCTATTTTCTTTTTTAAAAAAATGAAGAACCACAAATACATATACAAATATACTTATCAAAAAAAGAATAAAAAAATAAGAACCACAAAGTATATTGTCTATATCGATTTTCCGAACATTGAGACTAAATGAATCATAAGAAATTTGGAGAAAAACATCATTATACTATTCTTTTAAATAAACCAACAAATATTATAAATTATCTTACAAAATTAAAAGTATTTAATTTGACAATCTCTATATGTATTTGGAGCTTGTGTTCTTTAGGGTGTAAGCCTCTACATCCTCTCTCTTATAATTGATTTATCATATGCTTGTATTCCATTTAATGTAGTATATATTGTTACTTATATTTGATTGATCATTGTTCCGTGCAATAAAAAAAGTTGCAAAACATGTATGAATTATTTCAACTTCACTGCAATGATATATTTGTAATAAAAAAGTTAAGTTTTGCCTCTATTGTTAAATCAATGATATTTAAAAATAGCTCTCAAAATTACAGTGTCAATTAAGAAGTAGAAAAATGTTTATGATTTTGTAGAGTATATACATTTCGATCCCATTTAATTTTGTTTCTTATATTTTGTTAGAAAGTTAAATTATATGAATTTTCACCCGTATTATATTTAATCTGTATTTTCTAAAATCATATTAATGTGAGAAACATTGAATCTTATAGTATTTTTCGTACATATTTCAAAATATTTAAATTTTAATTCTAAAATAGTGAATTAATCTTATTTAATTGAGCGTTGAGAATAGTTAAATTAACCATAAAAAGATAAAATATGATAAGTAAATGAACGGGAGCAGTAATTACTTTAGAATTCAACATCGAGGTAGATATAATAGGTTGAATATATGTGACTCATTGATGTATATTATAACACATGATATCAAAATTTATCAAATATTAAGTAAGAAATATTTTAATAAAGAGATTTCAAAGTAGTTCTCAACCAAAATAATACATCAATTATTTAGTAATTGAAATATAGTATGAGACTCCCTGATTTATCAAAATATCAAGATTTGAATGTTGATTTAGAATTAATAAAGAAATTATAAAGCAGTTCTCAATCAAAACAATACATACCTTAATTTGGCTGTAAGAATGAATTCATTAAGTTTTATCAAAATAAAATATTTAATATCACATAAATTTCTCAAGATAAAGTATGAAAGATGCAAATTAAAAATAAAATACTGTAAATCTGCAAAGTAAAAATTGATATTATTCCTTTGAGTTATAACACGTAATCCTACCCCAATTTAATATTAAATAATATTAAAAAAATATAAAGAATATATTTAAACAAACTTAATATACATATCACACTTTTTTTTTTTTTGTGAAGCTTCACAATCACAAAAAATAAATAAGGAATATAAAAGAACATAAAGAAACACATACACAAGACATTGAATATATTAATTGTTCAATTTAATTAGATTGTAATTGTGGTATGAAAAAATGAGCAAAACATATGAAAAATGTAAAATCTAACATGTATAAATTATTTAGCTTAAATAATAATGACATTTGATATTTCTAAATTAGTATAATTGATATACAATTTGTAGGTTTTTAAATAAATTATATAAATGTAAAAAATTAAGAAAATGTCAAAAATTGAGAAAAATAAATAAATGTCATTCTTGACTTTAGAAATATGCCACATCACCTCTCCTACGATAACATTATAAGAAG
Organism: Solanum lycopersicoides; assembly: GCA_022817965.1. Lineage (NCBI taxonomy): Eukaryota > Viridiplantae > Streptophyta > Magnoliopsida > Solanales > Solanaceae > Solanum > Solanum lycopersicoides. The sequence goes on from CM040619.1 coordinate 76,782,034, forward strand.
AAAGCTAAAAACAGAAAATCAAATAACACATTTGTAGTTTACTTTTTTGTACATATAATTTAATAGAAAAAAGCTTTATATTTAAAATTCGTGATAAACTTTAAATAACATACTACTTACAAAAAATAACAAAAAATCTTAAGCAATTCAACTAATATATATAAAATTAGGGAAGCAACATTAAACTTGTTGCTCATCATGTGGAGGATAAAAACATTTCTTTAGTCTCGAATCTTGATTATTTTGCGCTCCTCTAACATACTCCTTTAAACATATACCTGCAAAATAAGAAGTTCGCCTCCATATGTTTGGACCAATCAGAACATATAAAAACTGAAAATGAAAATTTAAAAAAAAAAATCATTCAAACAAAAATATTTAACCATAATATCCTAAATCATTGAGATGATAGCTATTTTTGTCATATGTAATAATAAACTACTTACAAAAAATTAAAAAAAATCTTAAGCACTTCAACTAATATATATAAAATTAGGGAAGCAACATAAACTTGTTACTCATCATGTGGAGGATAAAAATATTTCTTTATTCTCGAATCTTGATTATCTTGCGCTCCTCTGACATGCTCCTTTGAACATATACCTGCAAAATAAGAAGTTCGACTCCATATGTTAAAACCAATCAGTACATATAAAAAATGAAAATGAAAATTAAAAAAAAAACATTCAAAAAAAATATATTTAACCATAGTATCCTAAATCATTGAAATGATAGCAATTTTTGTCATATGTAGCATGTATTTTGGATACTTATATAGTGATAGATGAAGTCATGAGAATTAAATACAAGGACGATAAAAGATCATTTTATTTTGTAGAGTAGCCCTTTAGGGGGAGTTATTAGATGATTAATGATAGGCTTTTGAATTTCATAAACTTTTTTTTTAATGAGAAATAAAGAAGAGTTAATGAGGGAGGTGTAATTAAAAATATAATTTTAAAGTAATTTTTAACCTAGCATATAAATAAAAAATAAATTTTTTACAAATTAAAAATTGATAAGTATGAATGGTGGCCATTGAGATTGAGATTTGCCACATCACCTAATTTTTTATTTAGCTTTATTATATATACAATTTTTTTCATTTTAAAAAAATAATAAAAATAAAAGGTATAAATTATAATAATAATAAAAACTAAAAAATTGATAGTAACAGACTTAAAAAAAAATGTAGAAAACGGATATTAGGAAAAAAATATTATAAAAATAACTTTTTACGTTTGAGGCAATATGGTAGCCTTATGGAATTTCTTGATTTAAAGAAGGTGTAATTCTCATTAAATGACTAATTAATAGTAAAATATATATAAACATAATATTATTGTGTAAGAAATAATTTTTAAAGCCCTAATTTTTTTTTAAAATAGAAAAAATATTTTTTTTGATCATTAAGGCATGCCACATAGGCGGAATGAAGATCCTCATTTATATATATATATTGATTTGGTTAAAGCAATGACACATTTTAATTAGTACATAATCACAACAACTGAAAATAGCAAAAATCACAGGTAATACTATAAAATAACAACTCACACTCATTTAATAAAAAAAACATGGCAAGTTTTTATTGCATTATTAAATAGCTGCACTCTTGCTTCAAATAGGAAGATAGTTAATACACTTTAATATTACGAAACATATATGGAATTCAAGATTTGGCTCATGGATATATAAGTTGGTCATTATAATAATAGAAATAATGAGATGAAATAATTTTAAAATTAATTAGGTAATATTTACAATCAAACACACAACAAAATAATCTCCTATTTAACTAAAGAAAAAAATATTTCTTGACTTGTTTTCAACCAAAAAAATAAAAAAACATCAATGATGAAGTAATAGAATCCATGCTTGAAAGTTACTGCACAACTAACAGAATTGGCCAACTAATGTTCCTCTAGGTGCTTGATTTGCTTAGGAGAGAATTGATGAGACAACAAAACGCACACCAACCCAACACTAACATTTACTCGCTCCGTTATTATTTATATGTCGTTCTTAATAAAAATAGATATTTTCTTATTATTTCACAATTCAATGCATAAATAATATTATTTTTTTCTATTTTTATTCTGAGAGTTATTAATCTTGAAAATGTATATTTGACCAATTTAGAAAAACTATGTAAATAATTTATGTACATTGATCAAATTAATTAATTAAAAGAAATTAACGTATATTCATTGATTTAAAACCAGGCTTTAAGAGAACACCAAACAAGAATATAATAATAAACTTAGATAGTTTTTAGGAAACGTGAAATCTGAAATTGAATGGCATATAAATAGAAACAGAGGGAGAGTATAACATCCGTACAATTAAATTTATAGCGTTCAAATATTATATATTTTTTGTTCTAAATTAATAGTCATTTTGATTAAAAGAATTATCATTTTAAAATTCAGAATTAAAATTAATAAATATTTTCAATTATGTTTTTAATTGCATGATACAAAGGAAATAAATCAATCTATTTTTTTTAAAACAATATATTACATTATTATCAATATTTTTCTTTATGCATTCTAATTGTTGAATTACTTCAACCGAAAATTTATGGGATTTTCATTTTTTTTTAAATCCTTACTCCAAAACTGTTTAGAATTTGTATAAGTTAATTATGATTAGATTAAAAAAGTTAATGTAAATTACATGTTATGTTGATTCAGTGTAAATTTTTAACGTGTTAGTTAGCTATACTATTATCTCTCTTGATAGATGATTGAGAAATGAATGTAATACGAAGGTAGCGTTATCAATACATTTATTTAGTTCATTAATAGTACTAGTTTGGTAAGCCTGCCAGTTTGTTTGTTCTTTTGGAGTACTTCATTAATAATTGATGCCCTTAATTTTCATCCTTCTATGTTTTCTTGTCTAAAAATAAATAACCATTATTAATTTATAGACTAAGGTACAGGTGTTTGAGAAAACAATACCTCTGGCACAATAACGAAGATATTTTTTTCAAAATTTTTTATTTACCACTACTCACTTAAATATGTACCCAAAAAAATCACTAATTGGAACATGGACTAGTATATATATCGGTAAAAAATCACTAGTTTCAATATGAAATATAAATATTAAAATTTAATAAATTTGAATGCTGTGACACAATAGTGAGCAAAAAAGTATTATTTGTGTGAATGTGCATTCACATGCACATGACGCACCCCTTTGATGCTGGAAGTGACAACAGCACTATTATAAATTTTGAATAATTTATTTATTTATTTATTTATCACCCACTAACATTGTTAGGAGACTATTTCTCCAATGAAATAAAAAAAGTTCATGATCCCCTTTCTACTCCCAAAATGTTTTTGAAATAACATATTATTAAGTTTAAGAATCTCGATAATGTCAATTTTAGGTCTTCAAAATTTTGAAACGTCAAAAAAAAAAATTAACAAAAAATATACTCTTCTTTCTACTATATTTATATTTATCTATTTATTATTAATTAGAAGTGGGATGCCCCTTATGATAATCAACATGTATACTAAATTTCAATATATTTCAACTGTGGGGTAATTTAAAAACTTTCACATATACCCACTTCAAAATAATTAATTACTCTCCATAACTATAATTTGATAATTATAATTTGTAGTTATATGTTATATGGAGAAGAGAGGCGAACGAGACTGGGAGAGAAAGGAGAGAGAGGGAGGGAAAAGAGTGAGATAAAGGTAAATTGTATATGTATATTGGTTAGATAATTGTATATTATACATATGTAATTGTATATATGGCAAGAGAAAGAGGGAGGAGAGAGGCGAGCGAGATCGGGAGAGAGAGAGGAGAGAGGCGAGCGAGATTGAGAGAGGGAGGAGAGAGGCGAGAGAGAGAGGGAGGAGAGTGGAGAGAGATGAATTATATATGTATATAACTGTATATTAATGACAAGCGAGATTGGGAGAGGGAGGAGAGAGGCTAGAGAGAGAGGGCAGAGAATGGGAGAGAGGTGAATTTGATATGTATATAGGCTAAAAAGTTGTATATTATATATATTTATTTGTATATCCTGGCGAATTATTGTAATTTATTTCAAAATCTCATGTGACCTTCGTCGGATTCCTAGATTTTCGACTTTGCAACTTTTCATCTTCGGTCTTCTCTAAAATCTGCAAATTTTTTGAATCAAGGCAACACTTTTTTTTTAAAAGAATTTAATAATATGATAATTTAAATAGTTTGAGTTTGAAATGTTTAATTAAATATGTTGTTGTTTATTTTATATTCCTAAGATATTTAGAATAAAATTTTGAAGAACTTAATAATACACAATAAAGTTTAGAATATTTTCACAACTAGAAAATTAAAAGTAGTAGAGAAACTAGATCTGAAACAGATTAGAAAAAATATACGAAATATTTTTCTTAAAGAAGAATTGTTGTGCTTAAAGAATCTTACTGATTCAAACAAATTTGCAGAAACACAAAGTTACCGAAATTTAATGAACCACTGAAGAACAGAAGAACATAAATTAATTCACAAATCTAAAATTTGCACACATACCAGAATTTCAAAAAACATAAAGAAGATCAAGCTCACTGAATGCACAATGTCTCCTTAAGGAAATTATTCCCCGCTAGTATCCGAGTTTTGATTTGAAATATATCATCGCAGGATAGAATGATTTCAATAACCAGTGTATTGATACCTAAAACGCTGGTATTAGCGAGCCACTCAACGGCAGTAAAATACACTTAGATATTAGATTTAGAAGTAGTAGAAGAAGTCCAAAAATTCTATTTTTAAAATGAGAGAAAATCTCTCAATTAATAGAAAACAAAGGATAGTGCGAAAATGTTCTTATTGTGCCTTACCGGAAAGGTCACAAACCTTCATAAAAGTCACAATTTTCCATAAAAGTCACAATTTTTCATAAAAGTCGCAACTTTTCATTAAAATCGCAATTTTTCATAAAAGTCACAACTTTTTATTAAAGTCGCAATCTTTCATAAAAATCACAATTATTCATAAAAATAGCAACTCTTCATATTCCATTCACACATTTAAAACCAAACACATATTTAAATTGAAGACAATCTTCCCAAAGACATATTTAAATTGAAGACAATCTTCCCAAATTGAACTGAATCGGACTAGTTGATAAATAAAAAGTAAGTAAATTTAACAGCTATTTTTTTAAGGTATAATTATATCAACAATAAAATTTCAAAAATATGTGCATCATAATTATTAATTAGTAAAAGATTAACAATTTTTTTTTTCAATTAATAGTAACAATAAATACATAATTTTTTACTACTGTAAAATTCTACTTAGATTTTTTTTTCCAAGTGTGATATCCCCTAATAGTTTAATACGGTGCTTCTCGCAATTATAGCGCCTTCACCAGATGTGGTTGTCTTCTTTTATGTAGGTATGTATCTCCTTCATCTTTTGTCTGTTCAGTGTTTTTAGTTCATCGTTTAATTTTGCCTCTTGCTGTATCTCTTTATTGTACGTTTTCGTATTTGAGCAAACTGAATTTGGGGGAGTTTTTTGCTTCTTTCCACGGCAGCAGCTTTAGGGTTGAGCCGCCCTTGGTTTGAGTTGTGAATTTTGGAAGTAGGTTCTGAATTTTCTTTGTTCCTTGAGGTTGTGAGCTTTACTGCAAATTGCTAGCTAGAAGTACAGTTGTAGAGAATTATTTCCGGTTGTCGATTAAGTTAAATATATCAAAATCAAATTTGGAAAGAAAATTTGGTAGTGAAAAAGCCATGTTGAATATAACGGAGGGGAGAATAGTTGCAACAACACATAATATGATAACTAAAGCAAAATAAACAATAAGTTATTGTAAAATCGGAGAACAAGATGGTAGGAGATAATTTAATAACAATAATGAAATGGGAAACCAGACAACACTAAACTACTTACTAACTTCTACCCTAATCCTTGATTTCCATATCCGACTTTCTTGAGTCATGTTTTCAGTAAGCTATAAATGTAAGCTATAAATGTTTCATGTCTCGTCTAATTACCTCTCCTTTCTGCAAACCCTCCATAGCCAATTCTTGCTTCCACATCTATCACATGAGTCACGTTATTGAACTTAACTCTAAGTACTTTGTCTTAGTCTTGCTCAACCTGAACCCGTTAGACTTCAGAGTCTCTCTTAGAACCTATAGCTTGTCGCTAACTCCGTCGCGTGTCTCATCAAACTTTCATAGTGTGACTTACAACTTGATGCCTCTATAGTTGGTGCAATTTCATAATATCATCCTTGTTCTTGTACAACATCATTGTACTCTACCTCCATTCTTCAGGCAACTTTTAGATCCTAAAAATGACATCAAACAACTAGTTTTGGGTAAAACCGTGAGCTTACCAAAATCACAGTACATATCACTAATGCATAATACCATGATTTTTGATTTGTGAAAAATAGATATAAAATCTATTAAAAAAAGAAAAAAAAAACGTTTGGGGTAATGTCTTTTTTTTGTTCTCATCAGTAAGAAATATGTATAGATTTCAAGTAGAATTGAAGTGAGAATCTTTATTCAGTCAGCAAACACAATTAGAATTTCGTCTCTATCGTTTTAACTTTGCCTGCCCCTCTGCTGAAATCAAAGAAAGTAATCTTGTTTGCAATTATATCTTCAAGTTTGTAGATTTGTGTTTTCTCTTCCCTTATTTAATCTTGCCCGCCTATGTACTGAAATCAAAGAAAGAAATCATTAGGTTTTTGTTTTGAAATTAGGCATCTTTTAAGTTTGTAGATTTGTGTCTTCTTTAGGTATTTATGTAGATATTGTGTTGAATCTAAATTTGCTAAATTTATTGCATTCATGCTATTTTTCAATCGCAATCATTAATGACCTGAAAAAGCTTCAAGAGCTTTTGTCTTCACTAATAGCGATCTTCTGAGTGATGACTTATGCGTATGTCAACCTAAACGTAAAAAAACAATGATTAACCACTGTTTTCATATTAGTCAAACTAAAAGTAGCTCATTTTAATTCTAAAATTTCATTCAATTCTATTTTTATCTGTCATATACAGTGCACATGTTATGTTGTATAATTAAACAATTCAAAACCAAATATAGAAAATTCTTTCAATTAATGTACAGCCTCGAATTATGACATTCAATTTCAAGAAAAAAAAAAGAAAAGATATGTGGGCCTTGTGACCCGTTACGCCATTCAAAAATGGGCTTACATACTTCCTCCTACTATGTTTGGGTTTTAACAATCAAGGTTTACTGATTCAGTTGAAAATGCAAGAATAACCAAAGCGGTGTTGGAAGAAGGTGAATGGATTCATTGTCTTTACAATCTCATCTCAGTTTGAGGAGGTAATTTATAGCTCTTGTGTTCTCCAGATTCTTCATGTTGTAATTATCATAAAAGTTTTATTCTTGATTAGTATTAGTAGTTCATAAGGCATATTTAACTAGAAGTTCGTATGATTAAATTGATGTTTTCTGTGTTGTTGAAATGATGAAAGCTCAACCAGTACATACCCAGCTAGAGGACCAGGAATTGCAGTTCCTGAATTTGTAAAATTGCATAAGAGTCCTTCAAAATCCAGATATTTACCTCAGAGGTATTGTATGGCCACTTCAAGTAGGGAGGGGTTGAAGAGGATAGAAGAAGGCGATGGAGTGATAATTGTGGATCATGGGTCCCGTAGAAAAGAGTCCAATCTCATGCTAAGTTAGTTTCTGGCACCCATCATTTTTTTTTCAATTTTGTTGCTGATTTGTCATGAGTTTTGCTTATAGTTGTAGTTTTGATGATAACTGACAGATGAATTTGTAGCAATGTTTAGAGAGAGAACCAAATACCCCATTGTGGAGCCTGCACACATGGTAAGAATGTTTTATCCCCTTCTTTGTATGATTTTTGTCGTAGAGCTTGCTGTATGATTTGTGGTTTCTTGATTCCTTATCTGTTTATCTTTGTTTTTGCACCCTGTTTGGGATTAGAATACTGTCGAGGAAAGAAAACTGCAGTGCAGAAGGGTAAGATATGAGAAGTGTTGCAGTATGTTTGGATGTTAAAGAGCGAAAGCAAAGGAAAGAAAACAAAAGCATACCTTTTCAGAAAAGAAACAATAGAAATGATATCAAATTTGCGTATGAGAAATCATCTTAAAATATCTCATGAGAAAATCTGGCAAAATAAAACAAAGATTGATAGGATAAAGGGATCCCTTTAAGGGTGGGTGGTTGGGAAGTGGCGATAGGACTAAGAATGTGCTAGGAGTAAGAAAATCCTAATGTTTGCATGTTAATATCTCTATTGTCCTTTCTTTTAATACTCTCAAAAAGTTGGAACTTTCATTTTTCTCTGTATATCTTTTATGACATTTAGGAGCTAGCAGAACCATCTATCAGAGACGCATTTAGTTTATGCGTTCAACAAGGAGCAAGTCGAGTTATTGTGAGCCCCTTTTTCCTTTCTCCTGGACGACATTGGAACCAGGTATCTTTCTTTTTACGTAGTCTGAATTCTCAAGTTGTGCTAGCTGATGTAGAATTTGCCGATGATGTATAGTGCTAGGTTTTGACCTGATATCAGAGTTAAAGCCAAGGACCTTGGTGAAAAGGCTTTGATCTTTCCCTTTTCAGGATATTCCTTCATTAACAGCTGAAGCTGCAAAGGAGCATCCAGGAGTACCATATGTCATTACAGCACCTCTTGGCCTTCATGAATTACTTGTTGTAAGACTTCTGTTTTTGCTTGCTTTACTTTCTCACTATTTTTCTTTTCATTTACATATGGCATCCAACAATATTGAAACCTTAGTTTATTCCTACTCCACAGTTTGCATTCACACTTTTGCCCTTATAATTGCTCAAACTTCCTCTTTCCTTAGTCACTGGCCCTATAGCAGTCCTTGCCTAACTAGGGCTTTTGTTATTTTAATTGGTTTGCAGTTGCCTTTTGTTTCCTAGGCTATTGGCACTTGTATTAGAATTCATTTTCACTGAAATAGCAAACTTTTGTTTAATCCCAAATCTCTTATTGCTCAAGTAACTAGCAAACTTTTGTTTCATGGAGAAACTGTGATGGTCAGAGGTTTTGGCATTGGCATCCTTAATTAATTAAGTTGTTTGGTTGAAATTTTAAGCCTAGAAGGTTGATTTAAAAACAGCTGAATGTTTTCTATTGAAATTCTTCTATAGAAAGTTTGTAGGTTAAAATTCTAATTCTTGAAGATTGTTATTACAGGATGTTGTGAATGATAGGATCAATCATTGCCTAAGTCATATTGCCGGGAAAGCAGATGAGTGTTCAGTTTGTGCTGGAACTGGAAAATGTCAGCTCCGCCAGTGACATACTTGTGAAGCTTAGCAAGACTTCGTTATGTAGAGAGACTTTGTTACCTATGCCAGTTGACTTATTAGGGTCTGAATGCTGAGTTACTGCCTCTTGGCAGTAGGTTCAATCATCTCCCAAAACTCAAGTTACCACGAGGACATTGATATTTGGGAGTTGGTAATAGCATTTCAAATACAAATATCAACTGGAGGATGCTTAGTTACAGCCCACCGCTGATGAAGAGTTGCGAGTGCTGGACTGCAGTTCTGATTATCCTCGTCTGTTGTTAATCATTTAACTATTGTAAATCATCATTTGTTTCTTACTGAACTCATAGCTGCCCATCAGGTGCTGGTGGGTTACTCTCTATTCCTCAAAACATTTGGTTTGAGAGTATAGCAGTCTAATAATTGTGATGTAGTGTCTTCCTTTACTCATTTCCATAAATCAACAAAGTTTTATTCACATGGGTTGTAGCTGAAATTGTTGGGTGTTGTATTTAGCTTTTCTCATCAATAAGAAGAATGTTCATTTTTCATGATGAAATTCTCAGAATCCTTGATTTATGATGACCATGCTCGCTTCTATACCGTGGCTATCTGTGTTTGAGTTTGGCACTATGCATAGTTATGTGCAAAAATGGATGACGCAGAACTTAAAATTTTCATCTCTGGTCACCAATTCGAGCATGTGCTTTGCCTGGAGTTCATCCTGCTGCATTTTCATAAAATTGTGATTAATAACATAGGATTAATAAAAGAAGAAACGAATTATAAAGTTGGACGAAGTGATTTATACTTGGCTGTAAATCGTGAACTTCACTACTCAAAGAAAAGGTAGGACTAATGGAAAATGGAGATCCTTAACCTTTCTATTGAAAAGATCTATAAATCTCAAACATTTTGGCAAATTTCAAAAAGTTATATACTCGTATTTTTTAAGCTACTGTTGAATTTGTGGTGTTGTTTATAAAGAGATCACAAAAAGAAAAGAAAGATGTTCCATTTCATACAAAAGATTATAAGGGGATAAAAAGGGGTAAAATAGTGTATGTGAGATTTATCCCACATCGGAAGAACAATGGAAGACAAGGTACTGGAGTGATATAAAAATAAAGGAGGGGACAGCCTTGAAACATACTTACCTGGACGGGGTCAATGGGTGATCATGAAGACCCATGGCCTAGGTTGGTGACCTTCATTGCACTTTGAAGGGGCGCCCGCCTAAGGTCGGCCCAAGTGGTCGAGCCTACGTCATAATTTGTTGCTGAGGGGGCCTGCGTTCGCGCGGCCCCTGCCAAGTCTAGTACAAGTTTCTAGTTGCAGTGTTAGTCATACGTATGAGTTAGGTTCCTAGTGAAGATCCTGTGTTAAATCTAATACATTAGCACTTGGTAGGAAGGAAGGAAACAAGAATGTATAACGATGCACCTTGAATCCATATGAGTTCAGTTCCTAATGAAGATTCTGTGTTAAATCTGAATCCATTATCACTTGGTAGGAAGGAAGGAACAAGAAAGAAGATAGGCCTAACTTTTAACCATGAGAAGTGTTATGAGGTCTCTCTTATCCAACTCAAGAGAAAACCTGAAAGATAATGTACACAAGATCGTCTCTATATTGAATGACTTCATTGAAAAGAGATTAGTAGTCCAAGGGTCCATGTTTCATGGGCATTTGATAAAAAAAGGTGTGTCATCACAGAAACACATTGCCGTTAAGTTGCTTATTATGTATCTTAAATCCAGAAAGCCAAATGAAATTAATCAGATGCTGAAGGAGTTTGAGGGGTTCAACTTAGTTGTACATAATTGTCTTATTACTGCTAATCTTGAATGGGGAAAACTGGACGAAGCTCGTAGAATGTTTGAGGAAATGCCTGAGACAAATGAAGTTTCTTGGACTGCTATAATTTCGGGGTTGTTGAGGTCTGGAAAAGTAAAGGAGGCAATTTTGTACTTTGAGAAAAACCCATTTCAGAAGCTGTTTTCGTGGACGGCAATTATCAGTGGGCTTGTTCAAAATGGGTTAAGTTTTAAAGCAATGAAGCTGTTTCTCGAGATGCTTCAATCTGGAGTTACGCCTAATGCTGTCACTTTTACTTCCATTATTAGAGCATGTGGAGAGTTGGGTGATTTTAATTTAGGAATGTGTGTATTGGGTTTGATTGTTAAGATTGGTTATGAACATAACTTGTCGGTTTCAAATTCTTTGATCACGTTTAACTTGAGACTAAATGATACTGTTTCAGCTAGGTCAATTTTTGATAGGATGCAGTGTAAAGATGTAGTCTCGTGGACAGCGATTCTTGACATGTATGTTCAGATGGGAGAATTGGTAGAAGCTCGTCGTGTCTTTGATGAGATGCCAGAAAGAAATGAAGTTTCTTGGAGTACAATGATCTCGAGGTACAGTCAGAGTGGTGATGCAGAAGAGGCAGTGAAGCTCTTCATTTGCATGGTCCGGCAGGGGTTTAAACCAAATAAGTCATGTTTTGCTAGCGTAGTAAGTGCATTGGCCAGCCTGGAAGCTTTAGTAATGGGAAAGATTGTTCATGGACATATATTAAAAATCGGGATGGAGAGAGATGCTTACATTGGTAGCTCACTTGTTGACCTGTACTGCAAATGTGGAAGTACCAAGGATGGACATGTAGCATTCGACTCGATCTTGGAGAAAAATGTTGTTTGTTGGAATTCAATGGTTAGTGGCTATAGTCTCAATAACCAGCTTGAAGAAGCTAAGGAGCTATTTGGCAAGATACCCCAAAAAGATAACATCTCATGGAATTCACTAATAACAGGTTATTTAGTGTGTGAAAAATTTGACGAGGTTTTTGAAGTTTTTTGTGAGATGCTTCTGTCTGGAGAACGACCAAGTAAATCTACTTTCTCTAGTGTTTTATGTGCCTGTGCAAGCTTAGCTTCACTAGAAAGGGGGAAGAACTCGCATGGTAAGGCAATTAAACTTGGTTTTCACTCTGACATTTTTGTCGACACTGCCCTTGTGGATATGTATGCCAAATCAGGAGATGTTGAAAGCGCTAAGAAAATCTTTAAAAGGATGCCCAAACGCAACGAGATTTCCTGGACAGCTATGATTCAAGGGCTTGCAGAAAATGGCTTTGCAGAGGAAGCACTTGCTGTATTTGAAGAATTTGAAAGGACCAAGTCCATTACACCTAATGAGCTGCTTATTTTAGCTGTTTTATTTGCTTGCTCCCACTGTGGTCTAGTAGATAAAGGACTCCATTACTTCAATTCGATGAAAAAGCTCTATAATATACAGCCGAACGATACGCACTATACCTGTGTAGTGGACATGCTGTCTCGTTCAGGACGTCTTTCAGAAGCAGAGAAGTTCATCTTGGACATGCCTCGTGAACCAGAAGTTCAAGCTTGGGCAGCTCTCTTAAGTGGTTGCAAAACATACAGAAATGAGGTAATAGCAGAAAGGGTGGCGGAAAAGATTTCGGAGCTGGCGGAAAAGCACCCTGAAGGATATGTGTTGCTGTCAAATGTTTATGCTTCAGCTGGCAGATGGTTAGATGTCTTAAACATGAGAAAACAAATGAAAGAAAAAGGACTGAGGAAAAGCGGGGGATGTAGTTGGATAGAAGTGCGGAACCAACCCCATTTCTTTTATTCCCAGGATGGTTCTCACAATGAGTCCACAGAAATTTACGGGGTTTTGGAACTAATGAGGTCAGAAATGCTTCTCACATAGATTGCGTCAAGTTTTGAAGGACAACTAATTGAAACCAGATGCAGATCAGAGGTCAAAAGAGTTTTAGAGAACGTTCTTGGTGTAAAAATGCAAATGCAGGATCCCATTGAATTGAATTGGGTCCATGAATGTAACAAATGGTGAGAATTTTTTATCAGTCTCGATTTGAAAATCCAAGATTTGCCTCGATGTCCTCGTAAATTTGAGTGTATGAATGATCTCGTAGAGTAAACATGTGAATTATTGCTGCAGAAATGATTGCCTGAAGCTGTAAAGTGGAACTGACTCTCTTCGCTAATTTTAATCCCTTGGCATAGTAGTAGAAGGTTTTTTTTCTACTGCCACCAAAACACAAGAAAGGCTTGTAAGTAGGAAAAAGAGTTGGCTATAAAAAGATCATTAATTATTCCATCATTGTATATTTCCAGAAAGATGATATTTTGATACATGAACACTGATTATTTGTAAATTGTTGTATAGGAATAATATTGTATAGGTAATTGTTGAAGTTTTTTTTAAAAAGGCTTTGTTCAAAATTCAGCAGCTTAATTATACTTTTTCAAGTAGTTAACTATTTTGAACTAGTAGTAAAGAAATTAAAAGAACCCTGCCTGTCAATTAGGGGTGTGCACTATTTGGATTAAATCGAAAAATCAAATCAAATCAAACCAAATTCTAATTTGGATTGGTCTTTTGGATTTTTGGTTTGGTTTTGGATTTAGAAAAATGAAAACCGAAAAACCAAAAAATCGAATTTTATATATATATACTATTTAATTACTCATCATAACTATAGTTTGCTATAATTATCACTCGCGACTAACATTATATATTAAGTACGTGGGCTGACTTTGAGTTTGTATAATTAGTCATGTTTGTATATATTGTCAGGATATACAAATAAATATGTATAATATACAATTTTTTAGCCTATATACATATACAATTCACCTCTATCCCACTCTCTGACCTATCTCGCTCGCCTCTCTCCTCCCTCTCTCAATCTCGCTCTCCTCTCTCCTCCCTCTCCCTCGCCTCTCTCCTCCCTCTCCCAATCTCGCTTGCCATTTATACAAATGTATATGTATAATATACAGTTATATACAATTATATACATTTATATACAATTTGCCTCTCTCCCACTCTCTGCCCTCTCTCGCTCGCCTCTCTCCTTCCTCTCTCGATCTCGCTCGCCTCTCTCCTATCTCTCCTAGTCTCTCTCGCCTCTCTCCTCCCTCTCCTAGTCTCTCTCGCCTCTCTCCTCCCTCTCTCAATCTCTCTTGCCATAAATACAATTACATATGTATAATATACAATTATCTAACCAATATACGTATATAATTCACCTTTCTCCTCTCTCTCCCAGTCTCCTTTCTCCTCTCTCTCCCAGTCTCGCTCGCCTCTCTCCTCCATATAACATGTAGCTACAAATTTTAATTATCAAACTATAGCTATGGAGAGTAATTAATTATTTTAAAGTGGCTATATGTGAATGTTTCCATATATATATATATATATATATATATAATTAAATTGCAAATATAACTTTGTTATGTTTCTAATTATTGACAAAACCGATTAACTAAATCGAAAAAAACCAAAATTAAAAAATGAAAAATCAAACAAACCAAATTTATTTTGGTTTGATTGGGTTGCACTTCTTCAAAACCAAAAATCAAAATCCAAATCGAATAGTATAAAATCTAACCGAAAAATGAATGCACACCCCTATCAGTAATTACTAGAGCTCGAGATGAGCTAGTTTCCTCAAAGATAATTAACGGAGTATTGTAATATTTTTGTAATTATGATTCAAAAGAAAATAAAACACCGTTCTGTTGCCGCTCGCCATTATTTTTGCAAGTATTGTTGCTGGGCCCATATATATTTTTCATGAAAAAAACATCCAATTTAAATCCCCGCCAATTTCAAATTATCCCCATTTCCTTCTCGTCGAACTCACGCGATCTATTCCAACGACGAACTCGACTCATTTACTCTTTTGTCTTTGAATTTCCTTCTTCTTCTTCCAATTTCTTTAACATAGTACAAAGAGATCGCTGATTTTCTCGCCGTGGAATCGCCAGTTGAGTTGAAACGCTTTGTCTTCTCCAATTTTGACGGTACAATACGAAGTAAGTATTTCATAATGTTGTTAACTTCAGCTATTCAAATCGAAAAGAGGTAATGTATCAAACAAAAGGGATATAGACATAAATATTCCGGTTAATGTTTGGTGAATTTCATCCTTACATGACTCCATCAATTCAGTAGGCTGTAATCCATATGGGCGAATGATAATTGTGATCGGTGATAATGTGATTTTGATTATATGTTGTTTCTAATGTATTTTCGCTTTCTCATTGAGGTGAAATCTGTTGACATACATTTTTATCAGGAAATTAGATAATAATGGATGGTTATGCGCTTAAGTCCGTGTCGGACTTGCCTCCTGTTTTCCGTTCAACTTTCAGTTTCAGGTACTACTCATTTCAGTATCCAATCAATCGAATTTCTATGCGCTTTTTTATATACTAGTGCTAGGAAATTTTATTGTTTGTTTATGATATTTTGTGTAAAATTTTATGAAGACTTCCGTTCGTCAACACTGTGAATTGAATGTTCAAGTGCGCTTATTGTACTGGAATCCTTGAAATGAAGAAGTTACACACTCTCCTACTGCGATATGGGCATCACCTGAAATATGTTAAAGTGGGATATAGAGAACCTCTAGTATAGAGATCGACTTATTAATTTTTTGAGGTAAATAATTGAGTACTTAAATGAATATATGTGGAGAGAGAGAGAGGAATCATATACTGACCTCAACTAGTTAGGGTTGAGGCGTAGTAGTTATTGTTGATGTGATGTAAATCATTTAGGAAGCCACTACCCATATACTAGCCACAGAGCTTGTACACTGTTTCCAGACTCCTAGAAATGCCTCAATGCTGATTGCTGGCTCTTTTTATTTGCCCTTGGTCACAAGTCAAACCGTAGAGATGGCTGTTTGATCATCAGCTTCACATCTGCGCTAGGCTATCACTGTATTACATTCTTAGTATCCCAAACTAGTTGATAGTGTTTCAAGTACTGTTTTTCTTCATGCAGATATTTTAATTCACTGCAGAGTGAATGCTTTCCTGCTTGTTTCCTGTCCGATGTGAACATGGTAATTTCAGCGCCAACAGGAAGTGGGAAAACAGTGCTTTTTGAACTATGCATTTTGAGGCTTCTCTCAAGGTTTATCTCAGGAGAGGGAAAATTTATTCACATAAAGGGGTCTCTCAAGGCTGTAAGTTCCTATCAATGTTTTGCACAAGATAACTGAATTTGCAATTTCAAGGAGAATGTTCCATTGAATGGAAGAAGTCAATCGTGCTGAAAAGCCTTCATTTTCTGATGTTTTAACTGCATGACTTGTCTATTTTATTTCACACTACCAGCTTATTCAGACTCTCTTTTTGCTACAACTTTTTATCATCATCCTTTGGGATGAAAGAGTGAGTGCACCTCAATAATGCACGGTTTTACTGGCCATTCCTATCCACGTCCTGTAGATTGATATATTGTTTCAAATTGCATATGTCAGGATATTCACAGTGATGTTTGCCACTTTTACCTACTCCTGCCCGTGCAAAGACGATTATGTAGCCATAGGAAATTTTCATCATCTTTTTAGTCATTTAGCACTACTGTTAACTCCTTTTTTCTTCTGATATATAGATATATGTTGCACCCTCAAAAGCACTGATACAAGAGAAGCTTCGTAATTGGAACCAGAAGCTTGGTTCATGGGGGATAAATTGCTTGGAACTGACAGGGGACAATGAGAACTACAAAATCACAGATATACAGGACGCTGATGTAATTCTTACCACTCCTGAGGTCAGACAAAATGAAAACCAGTCATCACTCTTTTTCTGTTTCTTGGCTAACTATGTGTTTGCCATTGAGTTTGTTATTTTTCTGCAGAAGTTTGATGCTGTGACTCGTTATCGTATAAATGATGGAGGCCTGAGTTTTTTTGGTGATATTGCATTGGTGCTAATTGATGAAGTCCATTTGTTGAATGATCCTCGTGGAGCAGCTTTGGAGGCAATTGTCAGTAGAATTAAAATGCTTTCTTGCAAACCTGAACTGAAATCAAGTGCTCTAGCTAATGTCCGTTTTTTAGCTGTTTCTGCAACCATTCCCAACATTGATGACCTTGGTAAATTTCAAGACAGTTCAAACAAGCCAACATTTCATGATAATCTCTGATATAGTAGTTTGATTGTGAGTCTCTCTTTATGCAGCAGAATGGCTCATGGTCCCCAGGCAAGGAATAAAAAGGTAGAATTCTATATATATGCCATCTTTTTATTAATCAAAGAAAGTATCACTTTAGTTCTGTAAAACACTGTCTAATATGCAGGTTTGGGGAAGAAATGAGACCCGTGAAGTTGACTACCAAAGTTTTTGGTATTCACTTATTCTTACGATGAATGTTCAATTTGATTCAGTCCTGGTTACACCCTAACTCAATTATTCAATTTGTGCTTACTACCTTTATCTCAAATCAGGTGTCATTTTTTGACTTTTTGCTGTTTTAAAACCTAGAGAGTTAAAATACTCATTTCTTGGTAGTAGTTAGGAAGGTGGGCAGGCTATGCTTGGGAGTTTGAATTTATAATATTGTTAAGTATAAAACCTAAAAAAAATGGAAGTTTAAAGCTGAGTTTAAACAAAAATATCAAAGTAGGCCTCAGTTAGATCTTTGATTGGATAATATTGAGAACCAACTGCCAAGTAAATGACAAAGTAATTCATTTTGGGAGAGAGGGTACTTTCTGATAAAATGGACAGAAGTACATTGAGGACACTGAGTCAAACATATCGGTATAATGCCTATAAAATGCATCAAGCACCTTTGTAGGGAGTGCATTGACACGCCTCTGGGGTAATCACTGCCTGAGCTTCTTATAAGTTCTGCATTGCCAACCCTCTGTCTGCAGGATACACTCCAGCGAAGAATGACTTTCTATTTGAAAAGGTATGTTGTTTGTTGTCTTTTCTTTTTCAGTTTTCTGTTTATACCTCTGTTCACTCTTTCAAAGTTTTGAGCGTCTCCCCACTTCTATCCAGTTTCATGTCTTGCTTTGTCAAATTTTAGAATCTATTTTACAGGATAGCTAGAGATTATCATTATTACACCTTGAAATACCTCTTAATATCTTGACAATACTGTTTGATTTTCTTTTCCAGCGCCTACAGAACTTTGTCTTCGGTAAGCATAAGAAGCTAGTTGTGACATCATATACCTCCTATTTTCATTTTATACTCCCTTACTATGTTCTATTCAATGTCTAGAACTAAGCATGAGATTTTGTACAGATATCCTCATGCAACATTCTAGAGGAAAATCTGCTCTAGTTTTTTGCTCAACCAGAAAAGGAGCACAAGAGGCAGCACAACAGCTCTCTCAGACAGCAATGACCTTTGGTCATTCAAATCCTTTCATCAAAAGCAGAGAGCAACAAGAAAGGTTGAGGGAAGCTTCACTATCGTGTAGTGACAAACAAATGCAGTCTTATATTCTTTATGGTGGTATGTTCTATCCTCCCTAACTTTTGTTGCGGCACTATCAGACCCTGATTGAAACAAAATGTGTTTTTCATTCTCTTTTTCCCTTTGTACTGGGGTGTTGAATATGTAGGTGTATTGAGCCTAGACCCTGCAGATTATTGATTATCTGTGTTATGCAGTTGGTTATCACAATGGTGGTCTTTCCATGAACGACCGCAACCTCATTGAAGGCCTCTTTCTGAATGGTGATATTCAAGTGCTGTGCACTACAAATACTCTTGCCCATGGAATTAATCTACCAGCACATACCGTTGTGCTTAAATCAACTCAGTACTTGTATGTCCACCAGTTATTATCTGATTTGTTCATTAGTCAGATGTCATCTTTGTAATTCTATCATGTTCTTTCCAGCAATAAGGAAAAAGGGACTTACATGGAATATGACAGATCAACCGTCCTGCAGGCATGCTACTCTCCCTGGGGTTCCTCTGCTAAGTCATTTGTATTCGGCAATAAAAATTGTACTGTATCTAGAATTCAAAGATAATGATTTCGTCCACACTCGGAAACCTACATCTGCAGTAAAATTATTTTTAGTTCCAAATAAGAGTTATATGTTTTCCAACTATTGCAGATGTCAGGAAGAGCAGGTCGACCGCCATTTGATGACACGGGAATGGTCATAATCATGACCAGAAAAGAAACTGTGAGTCTTCTATTGTGATACAGATGAGGTTCACGCCATTATGAAAAATTGACTTGAGTAATTTTACGTTCTCTTTTCTCTTCTTTCCCTGCAGTCATCAGTCAGTAGCTAATCTTCTGTACTTCATCTTGATCAAATACTGCTAATTTTCCTATCTGAACCTTCTTTTACACGTTAGGTTCACTTGTACGAGAATTTATTAAGTGGATGCGAATTGGTGGAGTCACAGTATGTCACTATTCATCTTGTTAGTTAGTGATGCTTTTTGATCTTGGGTGCATCCAAAACAGACTGTGTAACCAAGAAGTTGATGTGGTTTTCTTTCTCTTTAGATTGCTTCCATGTATTACAGAGCACCTAACAGCAGAGATTGTTCAACTGACCGTGTCAGATATAACAGGAGCAATTGAATGGATGAAATGCTCATTTTTGTATGTTAGAATAAGAAAGGTATATCTTCCTGAGCTGATCAATGAGAACATGATCTATCTGCAATTTCTGTAAAGTTTTATTCCTAACAATTTTCAGTCAAAATATAGAATCCAGAGAAATATGCAGTAAGGAAGGGGCTAACTGGCGACCGTTTAGAGAGGCATATGCAAGGTGATCAGTGACACTGGTAAACTATGAAGTTCTTTTAAGTTTATTTAGCCATATGTGCTGACTTAAAATATATATTCCAGATATTTGTGTTCAGAATGT
This sequence comes from Solanum lycopersicoides, assembly GCA_022817965.1. Taxonomy (NCBI): domain Eukaryota; kingdom Viridiplantae; phylum Streptophyta; class Magnoliopsida; order Solanales; family Solanaceae; genus Solanum; species Solanum lycopersicoides. The sequence continues at coordinate 76,802,052 of CM040619.1, forward strand.
AAATGAGTTGTCAAGGTATCAATTGATTTGGACAGATGAAGATGGTTTCCTCTTAAAGCCTCTTGGTATGGAGATTTCAGAATGTAGTTTAGTCTAATATCCATGTTGGAAACCATAATTTCTGCCTCGTTCATACGCAGAACCTGGAAAGTTGATGACGAAATATTATCTGAAATTCGACACGATGAAGCACATCATGCAAGCCCCTGGAAACTGTAGCATAGAGGATGCACTTCAAATCATTTGCCGTGCTGAGGAACTTAGCTGTATCTTCACATACTCTACCAATTAAAATGTTTGAGTAATTAGAACAGGTGTTATGTCTCACTTTCCTGTAAAATGAAGGGATACAACTGAGGCGCAATGAGAAGAAGCTCCTGAATGACATAAACATTGACAAAGACAATAGGCTCCGGTTTCACATCCTTGGGGATAAAGAGAAAAGAAAAAAGCGGGTCCAAACCAAAGAGGAGAAGATATTTGTTTTGGCAAACGACTGCCTAACGGGGGACCCTTTGGTCTTTGATTTATCCCTTAGCCAGGTTGTCATCAAGTTCATGTATTATATTACCATGCACCAAAAGCATTGATATGGGCTAATAGTCTTCTAATGATATAGGACGTGAACTCTATATGTGCAAATGGCTATAGAATTGCAAAGTGCATGAAAGAGTATTTCCTGTACAGGAAGAACTACCGAGGAGCTTTGAGTTCAGCACTTCTAACCAAATCCTTGTATCAAAAGGTCTGGGATGATAGTCCATACTTGCTGAAACAATTACCTGGTATTGGAATGGTGACAGCAAAGGTTTGTAGCTTATATTGATCTGATAGTCCATGTTTTTGGAACAGACAGATTCCTAAGGTTTCTCCTGATGTACACTTATCTTCCTGAATAGGCACTTCACTCAATGGGAGTAAAATCATTTGCCTCACTCTCCGTTGCAGATCCAAGGAAAATAGAGATGGTCACTGGAAGAAAATATCCATTTGGGAATCATATAAAAGAGTCATTACTATCGCTACCCCCAGAAATTGAGATGAGGGTTGAGGAAACTGAGAGCGAAAGGCAAGGGAAGTCCAAGGTTATGGTAACACTGACTAGGTTGTCACAACCTGCTCAAACAACTAAACGACATTATGCTGATATGGTATGGTAATTATAGGGAACATTTCGCCTGTGCGTGATTTTCTACATCACACTTACTTTGTTGTAGAATTTACTCAATGACATTCAGTTGAAAACTTGCTGATAGGTGGTTAGCGTTGAAGAAGATAATCTGGTACTGTTTCATGAGAAAATAAGGTAATAGATTCTTAAATATGGAGTGTGCACATTAAAATGACATCATTTTCCTTGAAAAAACAAAAGCTTCTCAACAAAGTATGAACATCTCAAAGCATGTTTGTATCAGCTCAAATTTAGAATATCAATATTTTTCTTGAAATTAATAAGGTTCCCAACAAATTATTAGGATTTTCAAAGCATGCTTATATTAGGTCAATTTTCTAGGTGTCCAGCATATACTTCTGTATGAGTAGTCATACATCTGATGCCTATCTAATGATTCCCTTTGGCTGTTCTACTTATGAACTAATGGTGTTAAATTTTTCTTTATGATTATTTAGCCACTAGAATGACTTGGAATTTTTTTTCTTGCTGCAGGGTGGATGAATTTCCTAGGTACTCTTAAAAGTTTGGTCCCCATTTCCAAATCAAGCCTTAGAAACTGCCAAACTATACCAACTAGATTATTAAATTCATGAAATTCTTTTGGATGCCATATTTAGTAGTGATCTTCACTGTTATTATGGTTTTCTTTTACAGCCCTTATAGCAAGACAGTTATGGTGCCAAGTCCTCAGCAAGGGAAGCTGACTGTTAAAGCAGATCTGATATTTGATGAATTTGGTTAACTCCTCCCACATTCTATGTGTATTTTCATTTATGTGTACTCCTTCTCCCCTTGAGTTTTATCTGACTAGATCACATCATTTTTCTGCAGTTGGTGTTGATCTCCATCAAAAGGTTGTATTGATAAACATGGTTGACCATAATTTTGCGATGAAGTATAGAACCAAGCAACCCTCTTCCTTCCAGAACAATGATGTTTGCATCATAGAGGACACACAAGATGCAGCTGAAACATCATGCCAAGTGTCTCATAGTTTAACTGAACCTGGTTGGAGCTCAGACATGTGAGCTAATTTTCCCTTTTTATGAACTAAAGCATATGATAACCATGATGATTGACAATATGACTGCTAACTTTTGTAATTTATGGTTCTTATTTGGATTATTGGGTCATGAATATTAGACCTTATACAGGAGAGGGAAGTTTGAACTTATATAAAATTCCGTCTGTATTTGATGGCACCATATGAAATAATTGTGTGGTATATGTTTCGGGGAAACTGAAGGTTCCAGATTCTGTCGTTCTCTCTTACATGTATGACAGGTTGAATCTGCTTCACACTGAATACTAACTGGCTTCTTGTTTCTGTTATCAGGCCCAGTTTCAAGCTAATCGATGAAGATCTAGACGAAGGTAGCAATTTAAGCTCACATGTTTTGTGTTTAATGTACTTCAATGTGTTACTGACTTCTGCTGCTATATACATCAATGAAGTGGCACTTGCTGCTGCGGTTGAAGATGATGAATGCAGAATCATAAACGAAAATACAATATTTGACCATATACGTGAAAAGGCTAAAAACCTCCCTGCTTTGACCTCACTGAAAGGTACATGTATACCATCATTAGAGACTTTGAATCTCATCAGAAAGCGCACTCGCGAGAAGCAGCTTCTTGTTGAGAATGCTGTAGGAGTATCTGAAGAAGTGAGAAGAACCAAAGTCCCATGTCACAACATGGTTATCCAATCTGCAGAATATATTGATCTAGAAGAAAATAGACCATTTTCTAACAAAGATCAGAGACCATATAGCCATCACGTCTCTAATGACATTTACCTGCCTGATGAGAGAGGTAATATACAAAGTCATTGGCGCTAATATCTGTAGATTATATGCAGGCTGACATCAAATTATACTGTTCTAGGTGAGCTTTTCCTTGAAACTGGGAGTGTTCCATCTGAAACAATTGCTGAAGAAACGATATTCAAATATAACCCTACAGATTCTAAGATGTTCCACAGCTTTGAGAATGTGAAGTACACAGAGCACAAGTTACTTAGTATGGCCAATGGAACCTGCATAATTCACCAACCTGAGCATAATTCTTCCAGCTTTGGGTTCCAAGAGACTACTCCAACAAAAGTTACGAAAAATGCAGCAAGTAAACAAATTGAAGAGGTTGAGGATCTAACTCTTCATGGATACACCCCTGGTACAAGTGAAAAAACTGATCTTTCTATGGAAACCTCAAGAAAAGATGCAGAGGAAAGATCAAGATTGTTGTCAGCTGCAGATGCTTACTTTATACGGAATAAAGTTGGATATCCACTACGTTCTCCAAGTTCCAAGGAACAACAGGGCATTTCTTCAGTACAAGTTGGAGAAATCAGCCAACCTAATTCCTTTCTTGGGTTTAAAAGCATTTTTACATTTCTATTTGAGTGAACATAGGTGGTATCTAGGATATGTTGAATCCAATGACTTGCTTTTGTCATCTATATTGAGAAGTATGGGTTTAAAATTTGTTTGGTCTCCTTTGCTTGGTTAAATAAAATTACTTTCTGGACAATTATGTTCTTTTAGAGGTATTGTGTTCTGATTTATGACTTAAAAGAATTTCTACATTATTAACTTTTCCTTTCCTGTTATAACAGTAACCATAAACCAGATTATCGTAACCTGATTTATTTATCATGTTACTAGAGTAATGTTTTAAGAACGTTTATCTATAATTATCATTTTGGTGTTTGTGGTATTAAAGAATGTTTTAAGAACGTTTATCTATAATTATCATTTTGATGTTTGTGGTATTAAAGAGATTTTACATGGTTTATACGTAAGTTTAATTAATAGTCGATTAAAAATGTATAACTAAAGAGAAATGAGAGCTTCGATACTTAGGCATGATAAATTATAGAGATAGACCAACTCTCCACTTATTTCAAACACAAAATGCATTTTACGAGTATAATGTCAATACAATAAAGACGTTAAAAGGTTTTCAATGGCAACTATATTATCAATCATTATATTAATGCATGTATAAAAAAAATTGTATTTATATCAAATAGAATATATGACTAATAAAGTGGATATAAAAATACATAATTAGACATAAGTTAAAAAAAAGTACATCAAATAAAGCATCGTGATAATAACAAAGCTAATGTATGTATATTATCTTTAAAAGATGGTACCAAACAATTCATTAATATATTTAACATAGCATAATTAAAAGAGTATTATGACAATTGACATATCTTTAAAAAAAAATTAAAAAAACAAAATAGTGATTGAATATAATTTGAGGTTTAAAGCGAAATTTTATTTAGAGGTCTAAAGTTTAAAATAAATTTTGTCTGTATTTATTTATTTTTCTAAATTTTTAGATGTAAATTATTGTTTTATATCTTTTTTATAAATTATATATAAATAATTTTTGGAAAAATTACATAAATTGATACATTTTAACAAATAATTACTGATTTTAGTAATATTTTTTATTTATTACCATTTATAGCAATATTATGTTAAATATGTAATATGTATTAAAAATGAATTATGTATGCAATATATATGAATTATATATGAATTATAATTTATTTTTTAAAATATATTATGTTTGTTTGGTAAAAATTTAATACATTGTATTATAAGTGTATTAAAATGTGTGATAAATGAATTATCTATCATTAAAATTTGTATTATATGTGAATAAAAAAATATTCTTTGTAATATGAATTAAACTTGTATTATAAATGAATTAAAAGCGATCAAGTGAAAAAGAAATATTATTGCTATAAATAATAAATATTTTTTTTATTATAGTATATTTATGTAAGTTTTTCAATATTTTTTTATAAGAAATTAAAGATATTTTGTATTTATAAAAATTTGGGGAGTCTGAATTGATAAACAAATGGACAGAGAGATGGAGTAAATATATATCCAAATGGCGATACAAAGGGTAGTCAAATTTCGTCAAAATACTGGATGGTTCTCGATTCTCCTGTGGACCACCATAAATAGAGTGAGCTCGTTTTACCAAATATTTACCCTTTTCGGTGGCTTCTAGTAGTCAGCCAAAAACTCTTTTTTCTCGTGCCCCTCTTATTTTGCGTAACCGTCTCACACCGATCTGCTTGCTAAGGTTTGCTTCTTCCCTTGCTCCTCCTCCTTCAATTTCTATGGTTATTTGCTGTAGTAAATGATTGCTTGATTTCAAGTTGCTATGCGTTTTTTGGCCTTATTTCATTGTATGTTTTATTTTCAAGGTGGAAAATGATATTTGAAACTTGAAATTTAAGAGTTCCATGGATATAAATTAGAGTTGTGTTTGATTATTTTGAATACTTTGGAGTGAAAAAGTGATTTTTGTTGTTTCTCAAATGGCTGAAAATTCTGGATTTCGGAATTTCATGAAAGTGTTTTTCGGAGTGAAAAAGTTTCATGTCAAACCCGTTCGTGCGATTGTGGTTGGAGATGGATTTAAATGAAGGAGAAGGGTTGAATTATTCAATGATTTTTTACTTGTTGCTACTTTTTGTTTTTCTCTTACATTGGAGCTGAGACTACAGCTTCGTGGTTGACGCCTTTTCTTTTATACCCCTTCTTTTAAAAGAAGAAGGGAAAAAATGGCAGGTTCCCATATTGCCCATGCTGCATACAAGGGTCCAAGTGTAGTGAAGGAGATTATGATAGGGATTGCTCTTGGAATAGTTGCCGGAGGTTTGTGGAAGAAACACCATTGGAACAACCAGAGAAGAACTAAGGAATTCTATGATCTGCTTGAGAAAAATGAGATCAGCGTTGTGGTGGATGACGAGTAACTCAGATAATTTTCGAATTTTAATGTGTTTTCCATTTGAATATATTCAGTTGGTAAGTTTTAATAAGAATAAGGCATACAATTAAATTGGGAAATGTTTGACTTGATTTGGTGGGGTACGCCAGGCCTGGGCTGTAGTGCAACGCCAAGGCGACGCTTGAAGGCCCAAGTAGCAAGCTACTTTAATGGACCTTCCCCCTTAAAAAATTGAGTTAATATCGTGTGAATCAATAGCTCACATATCAGATATTAAACTGATAAGAACAGATACTACACTTGATCTGAGCCAAAAGGCCGAGAAAGGTATGCTCTTTACTGGCAACGGGCCTTGAGTTTTATAGCAGATCTTGGCTATATAGGCATTAGCTATTTTCCGATATGGGATGAATAGACTAATTCATAAACAATCTCCTTTGCCTTCTCGAATGTGTAAAAGCTTTTTTTGTTCTCGTGTATCAAATTCTGCCTAACATCCAAATCTTCTATATCTTTTAATACACATAATAGGTTATACCAGTCTATAAGTTGTGGAAACATAGTAATCGGTAAGACATAGCGGACGACCTTCCTCAGTCATTGGCAAAGTACCCTTTCTTGTTCCTCAGTAAAATGAACAGCTGACAGTGATGATTTGAGTATTGCCTGGCTGGTAAATGGCACAGAATTTTCTATACAGATTTAAACATACTGGGATGCTTATTTCACTTCAGTGTCAATACTGTGGATCTTCTAAGCAAATTCTAGTTTAATTGAGCCTAGCATATCTGGCATTTTAGGCTCTCTAACATGAGTGTGTTTTGTGTTTTTTTGTTATACTATGTATATTTGCTGCATTCGAGCAGGAAAAATGCCCTGTTGGGCTGGCAATTGTTGTAACCAAAATTTATAAGAGCTAGTGGCACACGGGATAGGGAATATGTTCCTATATCCTTCTCCAGTTAAATGTCTACACATTTGTATGCAATAGACTTGAAACTTGTGACATGAGCGTAATCTACATATCACTTGTTACACTCTTTATCATGTGGCTGGCTATTATGAAGCAGATTATAGATTGCTAAATGAAAGCATGATGTTTTTTGCTTCTAAACCGAGAAGGCACATTTCTTACTTCTATGAGTTTTGCATTGCTAGCTAATAGATGCCTTCCCGTGCAAGTATATTTGTTGGTCGTGGTTGAGATGATTGTAAACATTGCTTGCTAATACATGACTTAGCAACCCATTTGTAAGAAGTTATTTTGGTATTCGTCACATTCTAACATCAAAGTGAGTTATGTTGGAGATTATTGGTCAAATTAGAGGAAGTGGTAAGACGTAAGTGATGCTAATTAACATCCTGTCAAATTTATTGGAACATTAAACAAAAGAGCAGTTTGTTTATTTCCTGCTTCTTACATAATCGAATTAAGCAGAAAAATGTGTAATGTGAAAAGTTGAACTCGATTTGGTGGGGTGCGCCAGGCCCAAGCAGTAGTGCAACGCATGGGCGACGCTCAAAAGTCCAGGTAGCAAGCTACCTTAATGGACTTTTTCCCTCAAAAAATTAAGCTAATATCGTGTGGACCAATGGTCCACATATCAGATATTAAACTGATAAGAACAGATATTACACTTGATCTTAGCCAAAAGGCCGAGAAAGGTATACTTGATTACATCAATGGGCTTTGCATTTTAGAGCATATCTTGGCTATCTACGCATTAGCTATTTCCGATATGGGATGAATAGACACTACAAAAACAACCCCTATATATAGGTTTCTCTGAAGTGTAAAGCCTTTACTTCTTATATAATGCAGGTCCTCTTTCAGGTTTTATTTTTCGATTTGTAGTAACTTATATAATGCAGTATTTACATTCATATTCTTTTTACTAATAATGGAGTACTATGTTACACCAACTAACTCTTTGGCAGATTTTTAGTTGACATTAAAGTGTAGTGTCGTCCAAAGACTGTGATGTCCCAACGCTTATCAGTAGAATTACATATATTGTTTTCTCACATCATATCGACTGAACAATAGATTTCACAAGACTATTGAAAAACATAATTTTCACTATAAAATCTCAACCATCCGTGAAAACTATTAAAATTTCTACAACTATTAATAGACAAATTATAGTTCATAAATAAAATATCTACACATCTTAAGGCACTACATTAATGAATCACATATTTCTAAAAAAAATAAAAATATAATAGATTGGTATTTTGTGCTGTTAATTCACCTCAATTTTATTTCCTGGCATTCAAGGAAATTGCAAATTTAATAATTGTCTGATAAGTAATACTAACATTCAATTCTTCTTCTGTTTTTTTGTTTAAAAATGTTTGTAAGCTCTTTTATGTGGTATATATATATTTAATTGACATCATGTGGTCCAGAAACAGTGAAGTCCCAACCCTTACCTGCTAATGCTATATATGGTCCACCACCATCGACCAAGCATGAGTATGAGTATGATATTTTATCTGTTTCAATTTATGTGATATTATTTAATTTGATTTTTGAAATTTACAATCTGAAATATTCTTTGATTATATATGTGGTCACACATTATTTCATGAAGAGAAAAGAGGAACTTAAATTAAATTTCTAATTATTAAAAATAATAATCTAGAATGACTAAAATAAAAATATGTTACATAAATTTGAGACAGTGAGATATTATCCTTCAATAGCAAGCGCTTATCAGCGGAATTGCGTATATTGCATTCTTACCTCATGTCAACTTGTCAATAGATTTTTTCGTCATTCTTCTAAATAATTATTATTGTCATTTATTTATCATTTAGTTTCAATGATACAGCTATAGGTTATAGTTTCTCATCTATTGCCTCGAGGTTAATTAGGTTTTGTGGTAAAATAATAGAACTTGATACGTGGATTAGATACATGTCATGATTAAATCCTTGTTACAAATAAAAAATGATATTTAGATAGAGAATGATAATTGTGGCTACTGGCTAGTCCCTCGCAGATCTCTAAATTATAAAATAAAATAAAAAACATATAGTAATTTTGAAAAGAGAAAAGACATAAAGTGATATCTGAAGTTGTTTCGAATTTTCAAAAAGACAGTTAAACTATGCAAGTGTCCTATTATCCCTAAACAATCATGAACTGATATTATTACATCATTTTTTGTCCACCTGGCATGAAGAGTGTATACACTCTCTTAAAGAGCGTGAACAAACTAAAAAAACGAATATAATTTTATTTTTACAAGAATTTTACTATAAAATATATATTTTTATTTTTCTTATTATTTTAACTTTTTCTCCTTATTATTACTTTCTTTTTCTTTCTTCCTTCTTCTTCAAAAATTCATTGTCATCTTCATTAACTTATCACTTTCAATGTCACTTTATACCACAACTCCATCTCTCTTTTATTCTACTATTAGTTTAACTCTCTTCAATTTTAAAATTATATCTAGATATTTTAATACATTTCGAACAATGTGTTAAATCCATTAGATTTCAAGATGATTAGTAGACATTATTTAGTTTTTTATTCAAATTCTAATTAAATTTTTTCAATTTTCGGAGAATTCTTATGCTTTCAAAATTATCATTTCTAGTTTTGAATTTATATGGAAATGAGATAAATTAAATGATGATACCTTCAAAATTTTGATCTTTCTTAGAAAAATAATTAGTTTTGTTATCAATAACTCAACAAAGTCTAAAAAATTGAATAATTTTGGAAAGTAAGAAATTTGACCAAATAAGAAGAAGAAAAGAGAAAGAAAATGGAGGGGCTCAACTTGATATGGATGTGGAGTTAGGTGAGGATAAGAGGTGAAGAAGAAGAAATAAAGAAAGAAAATGGAGGGAGCTTGAAAGTTGGGATGAAAGATGAATTAAAAATTGAAATAAATTAAAATAAAAATAATAAAACTAAAATAAGTTAAAAAGTAATAGAAAGAAATAAAAAAAGACTTAAAATTAAAAAAAAATATATTTCAAATTGAATTAACACGTGTCACACAATGATTGATGTGTGATTACATTTGTCATTTAAAAACTGGAATTGATCCAAAAATGATGTAATAATATATGTTCGGAATAGTTTAGGAGAGTAATAGAACATCTGCATAATTAAAATGTCTTTTTAAAAATTCGGAACAACTTCAGGTGTAACTTTATGTCTTTTCTCTTTTGCAAATTTCTCTTGATTCAAACTCATAAATAAGGTAAATCTGAATTGTATCGCAGGTCCTACCATCCAAAATCCAAAAAAGGATTTATTCTTTTTGTCTAGTTAGTTTTCTTATAAAATCTATTCGGATAGTTTTTCTTAGATTTTTAAATGTTGTTAGTGAGAGTTTGATTTCTATTCTTGTCATATCCTCCCTGTTTTTCCCGGCCTTACCCGCAATTTGGGGGGAAAAATATAAGATAAGTCTATTCTTGGTAGCAAATATTGTCTATATTCACAAAAGGCTACGATATAATAAGATCAACAAAATTAGGTGGTTGAGGTAAATGAATTTAGTCGGCATTTGGTAGTTCAAAATGGGGTCCTATATCCACATATAATTTAATTATATGATAGCATTTCATAATGACAAAAAGCCAGGACAAACGAATTAGCATTAAGCAATTCATGCACCTCTTTGAAAATGATACAGTATCTATGCTTCTGTCTACACTCACCAAAAATTCAAAAATAAAAATCATACTAATTCTATTACTGTACAAAAATTTTAGTGATAAAAAATCTCTCAAATTTTCCATTTCTATATTTTGTCGTTGCAATTATTTCCTATTTTCAGATTCTTTTAAAAGGAATTCATCACTTTTGTGTGGTCCAGTTGATGAGCTTTGCATACTTGAGGACCCAGTGGTGGTGGCATAAGATGATGATTCATCAAGTTTATAGAGTGCATTTGAGACTAAACTTCTTATACTGGATTTGATTGAACCGCCAGCTAATAAGTTTGAATTTAAGAATGGTGGTTGGCATGGTTCTGGAATTTGATAGCCCTCACACGTTAGCATTTGGACAACTTCACTCATTGATGGTCTTAAAGCGACAGAAGCTTGAGTGCACAACAACCCCACTTTTAGTACCTTTGATGCCTCTTCTCGCGGAAAATCGCCTTTCAATAGAGGATCTAATGCTTCAGTTAACTGATTTGTTGTGTACAGCTTCCACACCTGAAACCAAAATGACAATATACTGAATGAATTATATGATAAAAATAGTTTTTTGGCTCTACTACTAAAGTTCAATGATATTCATAGAACGACCATGCTAAAGAGAAATCTATAGCGTTCTTACTGTTTGTAGTAGAGAGCCAGAGTCCTCTGCAAAGGCAATACTTTTTCTGCCACTAACAATTTCAAGAACAAGCACCCCATAGCTATAGACATCAGCCTTCTCTGTTAGTTGTCCTTTAACGAGGTATTCAGGAGCCATATATCCTCTGTACACCGAAAATCACAGATTAAGTTTAAGAAACGGAATTGTATTGATATGTATTTGTGAATTGTTCACTTACAATGTTCCAGCAATTCCAGTGCTGAGATGAGTTTTGTCAGCTCCAAAACACCGAGCAAGTCCAAAATCAGCAATTTTTGCTTCAAGATTTTCATCAAGAAGTACATTTGAGCTCTTGATATCCCTATGGATGATTCTGATCTCTGAACCTCCATGGAGAAAATCAATGCCTTGTGCTGTTCCAACTATAATACGGAAACGTTCTTCCCAACTTAGAATCTTTACCTTGTCCTTATCTACAACAAAAATTCAACAACACAACATGGAAATGTACAGGTAAGAACAATGCTGTGTCAAAGTCCAGGTTCAACTGTCAAGGTATTTTCCGCTCTGCCCCAACCTTTTGGGGCCTCACGCTTTTGGTCACTTTGGGTTTTACCAGAAAAGATGTCTTGACAGTTGAATTCTAAACTCACCCTTTTATGTATGGAATAAGAAAGAAAGATAATTACCAAAGAGGTATTGATCTAGACTCTTATTGGTCACAAACTCGTATACGAGCAGGCTCTCGGGGCCTTCAATGCTGCAACCCAACAACTTGACAAGATTTTTGTGTTCAATTCCATGGATGAGATTGACCTCATTGAAGAAGTCATCAACCCATTGTCTTGTATTGAAAAATAGTCTCTTAACTGCAATAACATTCCCATTAGGCAAAGTCCCTTTGTATACAGAACCATTTCCTCCTTGTCCTACTTTGGTTGAAGGATCAAAGTAGTTTGTTGCCTTCTCAAGATTTTCATATTTGAAATTCAAGCTCGACTTGTTGTATGAATTCGATATTTTGCCAAGATTAATGCGTGCTGCAACAATGTAACCAAAAAAATTAAAATACTTCTAAGTTACTTAGTAAATATATAGTCATTGAACGTTAGGCTAACAGTAAAGTTACAAAACTATTTTATTTTGTTCATCAAACTATACCTCGCTTTCGCCTTAATGATCTTTTACGAGCTGTGTACGCAGCTGAGAGAGCAAGCATGGTGAAAGCTGTCACTCCAAGAACTATAGCTACTATCACCCCTTTGCTTATTCCTGAAAATAACAGGATATTTTTCATTACAAAATGCAGAAGATAAAGTCAAAACAGGCTCACAAAAGTCAATTAATTTTGTATTCTTTTATAAATTTAATTTATATTTTGTGTTTCTTTTATAAAAGATTTTTCTTTTTATATATAAAGAATCTCAAAATAAGAAATAAAATTTATGAAAAGAAGTCATCTTCCTGGGACCATTTCCTTGAAAAGTTTTAATTGTAGGTTTCACAAAAGTTGGCGAAAATTTAGAAAAATTATGGCATTTTAACGTTTAATTTTTGCCGTCAAAATAAAGCAAAGTACCGCCCTCCCCCTCCCCTCTCCCGTCCCCACTCCATCCACCAAAAAATCAATAGGAAAATTTGACCAGAGGTGGATGCAACCACATTTACTTTTGACATGGAATATACATTTTTGTGTGAAAATTAAAAAATAATAATAAGCTTAATCTCTATATTGATAATTTAAAAATGAAACAATATATTCATTTGAAAAAAAAAACTTTAAAAAATTGCACTCATCAACTTTAAATTCAAAATAAACTTGTGAGATAGATCAGCTAAAATAGAAAAGAAAGTGAAGCCCGAAAAATATTCGCAAATCAAATTCACCTTGATATGTCATCAAAAACTGATCGAAGAAATACTATCCCTCCTCATTTCAATGTCGTTTAAGATTTTAGTAGTAATTATAAAAATATTAATAATAATTTACTTAAATTATTAATTGAAAAGTTAGTATTATTACTCACTTATGGCATTTTTAATTGCAAGAGTAGAAATGAAGAAAGAGCTAATCTATTTTGATTTTCTAAATCGATACATACCTTAAAACTTCATTTTACACCAAAAAGAAACTTGAAATGAAATGGAAAAATACATGAATTAGAGAATAAAAATTGTTGAAAATGGAGAAATACTTACCACCGCTACTGTTCCCGGAGGGATCGTTGAGAAAATTCTGTGTAGAATATCTCAAATAACAGCCAGCAATCAAAGCTCTAGCATCTCTACTCGGCAAACACCCTTTGATGTCTCTACTTGCTTTGTCCAAACACTTTTTACAACCACTTGTACTCACAGTTTTCCAACACTGCGCCAATCCATAAACTCCGTTCAAATTCGCCGCCGCGTAACCGCCGTTCGCCACCGCTGTCTTCGTCAATTCATCAATCAAATTTCCAGCTGATGCGTTTAACGTGGCCAATTCCTGTCCAGTAGCAACTCCAATTGAGCTGCTACAGTTCACTCTATCTTCAGCTGAATCAGTAGTTTCGTTGAAGAAATTGTAGTGATCGTACCGGAGAAAACATCCGTCGAGATATATTCGACCGGATTTACCAGGAAGACAACGAGGGAGTCGAGTTCGACTAGCAGCGTAGCATAGAAGACAATCCTGATGTGGTAGATCCTGATAACAATTTGCTAATGCATAAATTGAAATATTTGTTGAATTTACACCATGATTTCCCCAATTGTTATCCGTCACGCGTTGTGAAACAACTTCCATTAGTTTAACAAATTGGGGAATGATGATCGCCGCTGTTGTCCTGTTCGTACCGCATATTAGTCCAGATTCTGAAATTCGAGGATCGGCTTCACAAATTAAAGCAAAATTCAGCAGCAAAATAACTATCCAATTTAAAAGTGGAAAATTTGAGCTAAATAAATTCATCTCAATTTTTTACAGCAAACTGCTACTGCATACGAACAAAATTTGAAGCTGAATGACTCCTCGTTCGTCTTGCTCTATGAGATCAATTCTAAACTTCGTTTTTGATTAATTTAACAAGAAAACAAAAATATGTTAGTTAGCGATGGGAAGAGGAGAAGAAGCTTTCGTTAGAGGCAGAGAGAAGAACAAATGATATTTTTTTACTAGTGTTTTTCAAAAATGATTCGGACTTTACAGCCAACCCTTGTCTGCTACGTTCCTCTTTTTATGTGTCCCCATTTGCTAAAATTTGACCTCTTTCTACTATTAAAAGTCTTTATCTACTTTGTGCCTACTCTAATTATTATAATTTTCCATGGTGTAATCTGTCAAAATACTATATGTACTGTTTAATCCTTATCTGCTTGCTAATATATCTAATAGTACTAAGTTAACTTTGAAAATAATTATTTAATCTCTAATAAAATATTTATAATTATATAAATATCAAGTTAAACTATGAGGCGAAAAATGTATTTATTACTCAAGTCATAGTCAAGTTAATTGTTTCTTGGTTGAACGGGCATTGCCCCTTCCTATAGGAAGTTTCTACCTCCCTACTAGTAGTTTAATAATCACATGCGTTTGCCCCAAGTTAAAACAAATAAATTACACAATTAAGACGAAATGTCAAATGGAAAATTGACCAAAAGGAAATCAAAGTATTGATACATCACTAATGACATCTTTCTTGGCTGCCAAGAGCTATAATTCTATTTATTTATTTTTCAAAAAGATGATGATGAAGAAAAACGATTAACATGATTAAAAAAAAATGTTGAGAGAAGGAAAATGTCCAAAAGAATCAAGTATTAGTAGGTGAGCTTTGCTTGTTCATTTTGGACTGTGTATGTTTTTTGAGAAACAATAATGAATACAAATACTTTATTGTAGTACTCATAATAATTAATGTGTAATCTTAGATTTTTTAAAAAAATTTGAGAAATAAATAATTAATATTACCGATAAAGTAGGAAGATGAAAAAAAACATCACTTGGCTACCAAAAGCTATAACTGTATTGTAGTTGTAGAAACATATGAAAGTCAAGTACTCACGAACATGATGTTTGTCGAAATACACATGGTAATATTATAGTATATAAAAGTAAAAATAAAAAATATTCCTAGATTGCGCCTATGGTCCATAGATTCTACACCTCTGTCGGATCATCAGACGCAAAATTAATGCTAAGAATTTCCTATATTACATATGTTAAAAAATTATACACATTTTATATTTATATCAAATTAATTGATATGTATTCAAGGATTTGAATTCATTTAATTAATTAAAATTATAATTTCATATACACTATAAGAAAATTGTGAATTACATGAGATTTTTTTTGGAATTAGTATGAAAATTTGTGGAAAAATAAGTTTTCTGTGAATTTTCATACTAATTCCCAGGAAAATTCTCATGTAATTCACATTTTTTTTTGCAGTGGTAATAATTTTATCGGTTAAATTAATTTTTGAAAGTATGTCCTAACATCAAATTACAAAATTATAAAAAATATTTAATGTATTTTTTCAATTGTCACTTTGGAGTATATGTGTCGAATTGGAATTTTTTATTCCGTGTGCATTGAAAGAGTTTTTGGCAAAAAACATCCTTCAACTATACCCAAAACATAAACTACATCCTTAAAGTATCATTTTTAACAGAAAAAATTCTTTAACTATACCCAAACTTAAATTACATCCTTAAAGTATCATTTTTAGCATAAAACATCCTTTAAATATTTGTAAGTGAACAACTTTCATCCTTTTGTTAGATATTGTCAAAAAATTAAGGGATCTTACGAAAAATGAGTAGTTAACGTGACTTTCAACAAAAGTTATTATGAAAAATTTCATTACTTTCTACAAGAAGTTCTTTAAAAATAAATCTTAGACACTGTTGCTCATGGAAACTAAAAATGATTGAAAGGTGTGAGTGCACATGATTTGACTTTTTCATAACGAAAAGAAGTTGGAGATTAATTTTTATTTTTATTTTTTCCTTAACCAATTAAATGAATAAATTTTTGGGTCAATCTAATATCAAAGTGATCAAAATATTGCTCATGTCTCGTATTTGAGTTTCATTCTACATTATTGGAAGCGGAAGTCTCCAACAAATATCGCTTCTAGCATATTCAATTGAGAAGAAACATATTTAAACTAATAATATTTTTAATTAAAATTACATGAAAAATGAATGAAAAAAACGGTCAGATTAAAAGATTTTGCATAATTCTTAACTCAATTTACGAAAAAGTTCAGGATAATATTCTTGGCATATTTAACAATAGTAATTAGGAAGGGACGACTTAATTTTTGTGGGATATATCGATTAGTTTTTTGATAAATTCAAGTAGAAGGATGAAAATTATTTACTTTAAAATACTTAAAGGATGTTTTCTGCTAAAAATGATACATTAAGGAAGTAATTTAAGTTTGGAGTATAATTAAAGGATGTTTTCTGCTAAAAATAATATTTTAAGGATGTAATTTAAGTTTGGATATAATTGAAAGATATTTTTAGCCAAAAACTCTGCATTACATAAAATTTTTCATTTAATAATCCATCGTGATTCGTGAACAAGAGTCAACTGTGGACGCAAAGGGACAAATATAGTAGTTAAAACGACCAACGAATTATTATTCTTTTTTTTAAAAAAATAAAAAATAAAATGGTAACAGAGAGAACGAAAAAATAAACATAGACAAAATCAATATTATAAAAATATAAAAATAATATTGCTTTTTACGTCTAGAGTATAGTAGTCGACAGTAGTACACATCGATATCGTTTTTTTTTCTTCAAAATTACTTTTAAAAATATGGAATTTCCTTGCGAGGCGACCTACAATTTCGCCAACGAATTTATTAAAATTAAATTACAATGATTATTTAGGCTAAAATCTCATATTTATATTTTAAAATTTATTTAATATTTATATAAATAATTTATTAAAAATAATAAAAAATACTTTTAAAATTAAAATACTAATTTCGCCTTAGACTTTTACCTCTCCTTTGTAAAAAGTAAAATGACCCAATGGAAGGATGGTTCTAGGAATATCAATATATTATTAGGAAGATGAAATGAAATGTCAACTAACGACGAAAAAAAAAGGTATTGTTTTTTTTATAAAAAAGCAAATACGTTAAGTATTAGTTAGTGTATTATTATATCCCCACCATCATGTCAATTGCAGAAGTTATTGACTAATAATACATTTTTACAAGATAATTATGGAGTAGTTGTAATTTTGACCCCCTTAGTTTTTTATAATAAATTATAATTTTGATTATTGTGATATTTTACTAAGCATTTAGACTTTGGATTAATTCAAATATCTGTGTTTTGGTTCCTTTATTTAGAAATGTGTTATAATATAGGCCGTATAATATATACATGGGTATAAATTGTTTTGGTTCTTCACAATTTGTTACCTTCATAAAAATTTACTAGAAAATGGATCATACTTGCATGTTTCAATTAATTAAAGATTAATTATACTTAATCGAAGTTATAAGGACCAAATAGAATTTATCAATCTTTTAGGGACTAAAAGAGCAAACATCCGTTTTTATTTTCTATTTTTTATGTTAAAGTAAAATTTGTGGAGTCCTTAATTACTCCTTACCGTATTCATCTGGCAAATCTACTAATTTTCCAAAGAAGCTTCTAATTAAGTTGTTTTGTTTCATAAATATTTGATCCATTCCGTCGTTCAGAGGCGGAGCCAGGATTTTCAATAAGGGGTTCAAAATTTGTAGAAATAGGTAGCCGAATGGGGTTCGACATCTACTGTATATACATATAAACTTATTTTAACCATATATAAGTAATATAGTTTTCCGCCCCCCTTCATTAAGGGTAGCTCCGCCTCTGCCGTCGTCTAGTTTACGAAATGATCATGAATCTGAATCATTCAATCATCTAATTTATAAAATATGCACAAAACTTAGAGATAATACACACTTTATATTAAACAATTTATATATTATATACATATTTAAGTATATGTACTACAAAAAATTGTGAATTATATTGAGATTAGTATAAAAATTCACAGAAAACCTATTTTTCTACAGATTTTTATACTAATCCCTAGGAAAATTTCCATGCAATTCACACTTTTCGCATAGTAATATATATATATATATTGTGTATCTATCTATACTTTAGCCATGTTAGTAAATTAATAGGCTGAAGAGATGGTACATAACTATTCCAAGTCAAAATGTAGAAAAATTAATTAATTTATAACTAATTGCTAGGTATATTATTTTCTTGTTTTTCAAGCACTTCTAAAAAAGAAAATCAAACGATACTTCAGTGGTAACAAGGCAATGGTTTCATTCTTTTTTAAAATTTATGCTTATATTACATAGTTAATAAGGAAGTCTAGAAGACTTTATTGAATAATAATATTATCAAGGGAAAAAGGGTCAAAAATGCCTATGAGAAAGAAATAAGATTGCCCTTGTCGTCAATACTTTGGTTAAAAAATATCCTTGTCATCAATATTTTGGTTCAAAGATGCCCCTATAGTTACTAAATGGGTCAAAAATGCCCTTTTCCGAATAACTATGTTATTATTTTCTTTTAAAATACATTTTCTTCTTAATTAAATTATTATAAAAGAATAACGTTCTTGTTTTCTTTCTTTTAAAATTACTTTTTTTTAAAAATGTAGGAAATATTTTTTTTATCAATCTCATCTTATCAATTAAAATCGAATAACTTTATGAACACTTTCAACATATAATATATGTCATATATAGAAGATCATTATATATCCATCACTAATTTATATTTATATAACGGTAAAATATAATTATGATTAAATAAGAAATATTTTTTAGTTTTTATTTTTTTCTAAATTGAAATAAGATAAACATTTGTTAATTTTAAAAAATATTATTAGGAATAAAATGTGTTAAAAAGAAATAAATAATATATCTATTTGAAAGATAAGTATTTTTTATCCAAAACAATAATAAGAACATTTTTAAACCAAAATATTAACGAAAAATATATTTTTAAACCAAACTATAAATATAAGACATTTTTATTTTTTTCTCTTATAGTTTAAGAGTATTTTTGATCCTTTTCTTTCGAAAGAGTTTTGAGTTCTGAGATTTTAACTCATTGCTAGGTTGATTAAAAAGTCGTCCAATTGGACTTTTTGCTCATAAGTAAATGGTATTGGATGATTATCTGCCACAACTGACATCAATAATGAGGGATGAAAGTCATTTAACGCCATTTCTTATTTAGCCTAAAAAATTGAATTTTTTTAAGTAGATAGTAAAGATTTTCATTTTAGTGAATGTAACAAAAAATTGAATTAATCGATTCAGTAAGTGAATGCATAAAGAAAAAATCGTAAAAATAAAAATTAGGTTGACATATTTAATTCATTTTGAAATCAGAGTAAAAAAAAGAACATTTTTGGAGTCATTTTCAGATAAATGGCTCACACGAGGAGTCTTTGAAATGCCAAGTAAAAGTCAATCCCCTAATATTGAACGAACACAAATCTTTCTTTCCTTTTTTCTTTTTGACATGTCAAGCAAAGTTTGCAAGTTGGGATAATAGTTGGATGGTTTGAAAAAAATGTACAAACTAAGTGTTAATTGCTAGAAGGAAAATATTTTTCATAAAAAATAATATATATTATTAGGTGGAGACTGGGATTCAGGCCGAACGAAATGGTCGAAGAAGGAGACAATTGAAAATGTCATTTATAGAAACTTGTTATTTCTACTTTAAATAAATAAGTTATTTTTTTTATTTTTACAAAAAAAATTCTAAAAAATAATTTTTATCGATCAAATATAAAAGATCAAAAATATTTTCTCCCTATCAAACACACCCTAATGATGTGTTTGGCTGAGTTTTCTTCTTGTTTTTGGTGGGTTGGTGAAGATTTTAATTTATGAAACCACAACTATTGGAAATGACTTCAAAATTCAAAAACAACGGCTGTTAGATTGAAGTTAGTACTACTTTTCGTCCTCTTTTCTTTTGGTTCTTTCTTCTTTAGTTTTAAATAAAAAGGAACGTGTTGAAAACACCTCTAAATTTAATTTAAATTATTAGTTTCATTTTCAAATTAGTGACGATCTTAAAAACACAATTGTACATGACTAATTAAACTTAGATACATCCTCGATTTGCCACAAGGCATAGTAAGTGGTTTCAAACTCTTGTATGACATGTAACTCTTAATAAAAAGCTGAGAAAAGTTTTGAAAACACTCCTAAACTTGGCGATAATTTAAGGGTGTAATTCACTTATGTTGCAAGATCATTGATATATTTAAGTTCAGTTTGTCAAGTAAATTGGTGTTTTAAAAACTGACAATAGTTTAGAAATAAAACTAATAATTTACATCTAATTTAGTGATGTTTTCAATACGCCTCTCTAATATAAATGTTGTTTAAATTAATTAGCAAGCATTTTTGTGTGTGCCCAAATTTGAACCTAGATCAATATGTACGTAATAATTCTTATCTCACTTTTTTTTGGTTGTTTTCTAGAAGAAGTTTCTACATCTAATAATGAATGACTTGTCCTATATATTATATATATATAGAAATGATGTTTTGGTCCTCAAAGACCCCTCAAAATGGTTCTAAAGAAATAATATTGTTTTATGAATTATGATTACAAGGAAGAATAAGAAGACTCATTGAAATTTGAAAGGGAGAATATTGAAGAATTTAATTAAAAGAAAGAAACGAAAAGCACAATGGAAGACTATTTTGAGTCTTGGAGCACACTACAAAATCAAAATAGATAATGGAATATTAGTGGAGCATGAAAAAAGAACAGTAAAATGATATTCCGTAACCGTGATGAAATGGTTGAAATTTGAGATTTCAAATTTGAGCCCTTGAGAATAAAAAAATTATGTTGGAAATGACGGCTCCTAAAATAATCTTATAAGATACAAATTTAAAAATTTAATCAGATTTCTATACATATATCGCACATTAAATTTAAAAAAATAACATATTATTATGATATTTTCATACTAATGTTTTTGGTGGTAACTAAAAATCCTTATGGTAATTAATAAAAAGTACTAACTACTTTTATTTAAGGGATAATAGTACTTTTGATTCCTCAATTAATGATAAATTTTGATTTTGGTGCTGATGATTTATGAGTAAGCACATCTAAATATGTGTTTTTGGTGCCTTTAGATAGAAGCTATTTTTAGAAGTAAATACGTTCAAATATAAAGTAACAATACAAACTTAACATAGTATATCGATAAAATGGTAAATAATTTTGAAATTTTATGAATATTCACAAGCAAAGGGGATCAAAAATGCATATTTCATCTAATTGAATATTAAATATAATTAGTCAGATATCATAATGATAAAATCAAAATTTATCAATAATTGAGTGATCAAAAGTGCTATCAACCCTTTATTCAGTGATCTCTAGAATATTTAGAGCTCCACTTAAGCTAAAACTAACGTATTCAAGTTTTTCAAAAAATTAAATTTATCTCTACTTAATTTTGAACTCCTTTTAATTGATATCTAAACATTTCTTAACATTATATATTTAAGGGTGAAACAAGAAAAAATAATAATAATGATAATAGATCCGTGTAGATATCAAGACAGGTGGCATAATTAATTTAAGTAAATTCGTTCATTAATAGTGTATCATTTTTCTAAAAATAATTATAGCCAGGTGGAGAAAGATGATGAGAAAAGGTTAAGCTTAATCATTAGTATTAGACTAATCAAAACTTCTTTTTCCCCTAATATTTCATCATACTTGAGCAAAACGTAACTCGTTTTTAAATCTCCAAATCTAGTGAGATTTGATTAGCAAGAAATAATTAATTTTGATTAATAAAGGTTATTAATGTCGTGAATATAAACGCAGACAGAGGCAGCTTACCTTCCATAACTATTTTAATTAAAATTTCAACTATCCATAAACTTCAAGAGAACCTTTATACACATCATATTACATAATTATTAACAGTTCCGTCTCATATTAGTTATCACATTTTTTGCACACGCTTTTAAAAAGTTATAAATAAGAAGTATATTTTACAAGTACTCAATATTGTTTACTTTAAAAAACAACTACAATTTGCAAGGAGAAATTTAAAAAAAAAAAAAAACAATTTATTCTATCTTGTTTTTGTAAATTAATAAATATTTTCGAAACAATCATTTTCATTAGCGTGGACCAATACTAGTTTGGTTAGAAAAAGAAAAACAATAATCCTATCTAAGAAGTGAAAAATGAAAAAATGAAAAAAAGAAAAAAAAAGGAAGTATTTTGTGTGAATGATATATATCAAACGTACAAGGTCTATATAATTTTTGTATGGGTATATTTAGTAGATGATAAAGACCGTAGATGAAAAATATTGTATTTGTCGCTGACCGCAACTCAACTCAACTCTTTTCCGAGAGGTTGACAATTATAGAAGCTAAAAGTAGCTAGCCTATAGTAGTCCACTTTTCATATCAGACAAGACGAATATCACCTCTCATTTGCAAATCTTTTTCAAGCATAAGGTGTAAAAGTGAGATTTTTGGTATTCATACAGAGATGTATAGTAATCAGGAGAAGAAATAACACATATAAATGAGACCTAGCTATCACAACAGAAAAAACATCCCCAAACCCCCTGTTGTTTGCGTAGAAAAACTTAGTATGGAAAGAGCCATGAGCCATGAAAGAATGATTTACATTGACGTTCAACTCGGCACCAAAACTTAAGCTATTCGTGACAGAGTCACAGGACTAAAACCGACCAGAGGTGTAGGGCTGGGAACAACCCTGTTCCGGGAGGCTACCTGATTTTAGGAGGCCTTCTGTTTTCTTTATTCTCACCATCCAACTCATAGCAACGATCTGCATGTGCTCTGAGAAATGCAGGCTCTTGAAACAAATTTCAAGCATTGGTGTTTTGTGATTCCCTGTCAATTTCTTAGTTGACATTTTTCACAGCCTGCAGTTTTACGCTTTACTTTGGTATAATAGCGCCTTAAATTACTCTTCTTTCACCAAAGATAATACTGGAATCCCTTTGGTTGAAAAACTTGAGCACTTCACCCGCAGCTCATCACCCACCTCAAAGTCCCTCTTCATACCAGGCTACACCAAAAAAGTAAAATTTCATTTGACTTTGGAATTAGGATCTCCCGGTGAGACAAACGAAATTCTATTATGAATATCTAAAAGGGGTACGATGCATAATAGAAACTAGTGGGACCATCATAATATTTGCTAAGGCTTTTGTGAATACTATATGGCTAAACAAGGAAAAGATGGAAAGCAAGCAATGTTCACCAATAGAAACATAAAAATAAAGCAAGGGTGACAACAATAACTTGCCGAGCCGAGCAAGGACAAGATTATGATAAGGGTTTCACATAAAGCAGACTTATTAATGTAGAAAGTTGAAAATAACAGAGGAACTTTGAGAAAGTAAAGTCAAACATACCTCAAAACGATACATTCCCCGAATCCCACCACCCAAATCAAGCACCAAACCAAGGGCACGAATTTGATGCACTTTTCCTGTTACTTTCATACCAAGCTTTAGTTTGTTTGCACTCATAGGAGTCTCAGACGTAGCATCATCCTTATCTGACCCAATTTGAGAATGCAGGCCTACTTCAGGAGTATGTTTCTGCTCACTTTCATCATCACTTATTAGGTCAAGAATGGCATCCTTGCTTCTTTTGGACTTCTTCGTACTTCTAGAAGAAAACCCGGATTCTGAAAGTGAGGACGGTATCCTTGTCTTCTTCTCAGATTTAGAAGCACTTTGAGATCCATTATCACCTTTCGAATTCAGAGCATCACTTTTTTCCTCCTCATCACACTCTGCCGCACTTCGGATTAGAACTGCTGGTGTAGCTGAATTCAAAGTTGAATCATTAGTTACAGGTCCCACAGTAGCACCTTGGTTTTCTTGCTCATTGGATTTATCCTCAATGGCAGCCCAAACATTGACCTCTTGACTAGTAGGAGCAACAGGTTCATCAACAGAAATGTCTGTCTTAGATTTAGGTCTAGGCAGGGTGGCTTTTAATGATAAATTAATATTACCACGAACGTCCTGTCCTATACACATTAAAGAAAGTTGCTGTCCCACAGATACCACATCTGAAACTCTGGAAACCTAAAAGTAAAAAAAAAAGACAGAAATTAATCACAAAACAATAACATGGAAGGAATAGCCAGTCTAGCCTAAACCTCCATGCCTCAAACTTTGTTTCTCAAGTACAGAAAGGACAAAATTAACTATTTGACTTATATGTTTAACATAGCTTTAGAAACTATAAATCGATGCATGATTTACACAATATTTACAAATAGACATTAACCTTTGCTGAAAGAAATTTTTTTGAGAGGAACATGGCACAGACTGCAAGCAATATGCTAGTTAAATTTCAAAGTTCCAAAGAAAAATTATACATTTGCCCTTGAAAGCAATGATCTACTATCACAGAAGGTCATGATTATTTTCTGCAAATAGTCTCAAGCTCTATTTGCATGGTACGGGTGAGCAATTGCAAATTAGTAAGGTAATATCGACTCCTGTAGAGTGGGTACTAATTACTATGACTGAGCGAGTTCAAAAAAGCATTAAGTTTTAAACTGCTAAGATCCTTGGCAGTATAAAGTTTTGATAGCGAGGGAGAGAGGGAGGAAAAAGAGAACTTACCGGGTCGTGTGACAATTCTGAAATATGTAAGAGGCCCTGTTGTCCACCATTAAACTCCACAAAGGCGCCGTATTCTTTAACAGATACAACAATACCTTTATATACGCCTCCAATCTCAATTTCACGTCCAATTATAAAATCAACCTGTCAGCAGTAAATTGCAAAGGATGGAATTGGTTGGCTCAGAAGCTTTTCAAGAACAGTGAAGCCAAAGTGAAGTGAAAAACAAGGTATAGAAACATCTGTAGCACTTGAGGAACTTTCAAGACAAACCTTTTTTTTAAATACCTAATTCACCATTCTGTCTTAGCTGTTCTCCTTACTTACATGATTGTGCTTATCTCTAGGAAAAATGTTACATGCTAAAACAATAGGCAGTTTTTCTCTAAATAAATACAGTGACAAAAGCAGTTCTCATCTAACCTACAGCAAGTAAACAGAAGGGAAACACAAAATTACCTTCTCCTGTACTTTCTCCATCACCGACTGATTTTTGGCAATTATAGTAAGTGTTCCATCACTAACCGAGATCCGTGCACCTACATTATGAATCAGCAAGGAGAAATGAACGCAATCTTAGGAGTAACAAAGGACTCAGCTGGAGAAATTAAAAATGAAAACTACGGCCTGGAAAGAACACCATCAGAAAGTGTTTACATATGAAAATACAGTGCTGTAAGACACACATTATCTGTCTCTATGTGTGTGTATCCATTTGTTAGAGAGGTTAGAGTCCTTCCCTCATGAGTCAGCTTCTGAGGCTGAGTTGGGCACAAGTTTCATATCTTTACAAAACTTAACAAGGCAAAGCGATAATGTGTATAAGCAATATGAAGCAAAAGAAAAAACTGGTTTACAATTAGCATATTAGGAGCCAAAAACCAAGTATTCCTGCAACACATTTGAAGGGAAGAAAATTCTACTTAGAAAGTCAAGAACAGTTGGCATTAGAGTTACATCAACGATCATACACAAGAGAGGAACGAAAAAGAATATTATTAACCATGCCCTCATGTCAAAGATCACCCAAAGTAACCAGGTAAAAGTAACAGATAAGTCTAATGCAAACTGTTGACTGCACCTGTTTCATCTTCAATTTTCCTCTTCAAAGCACCAACAGGACCAATCAAGCGACGAAGTGCATCATTGCTGTATTTTGACGTAACTGTATTTGAAGCAGTCATCAAAAGAGACATGTTAAATGAAGTGGAACTAAGGAGTTTAGAGAAACATAAGATCAATGACTGAAGCTAATTACCTAGCCGAGGGGAATATATGTTATCCTGAATACGTGGAGCACTTATCTCACGCTCCATGTGCTCAAGGATTTGAAGCCTCCCTTTAAGTGCAGGATCTAGACTCTCACATATGATATCCAAAGGAATTCCAGCAGGTTTAATATCTAATTGTATGGCAGTTACACCATTACGGGTACCAGCAATCTTAAAATCCATGTCACCCAGATGATCCTCCAGACCCTAGAGGAGTTACTTAATCAGGTAAGTAAAACTCGCACCAAATTTAGAGAGAGAAAGAGACCAGCTTCAGACAAAAGAAAATTAGGATATAACTTAAATCAATAAGCCAGAGGAAGAGCAGTAATACAGAATATACAAGTGGTGATGGTAAGTAAAGTTTTGAAGTTGATAACTCTTGTTTACATGATTTGCAGTTTTCAACGACATAAGTTTTATGAGCATATAGTTCTGGACTTCTGGTGTGAAGTAAAATCTATTCATGCAAATGCAAGTAAGGCAGAAAGACAAGGTTCAGACTGGGGGCTTCTCAAGTCAAACGGATGCATAAACACACAAGACCAAGCTAGAACATGAACCAAATGGAGACACACAACAGTGGAATCTAAGTTTATACAAAACAAGGAATAGCAGGTTTCATATATTTGGTGAAATCCAAGAGGAAATAAAAGGTCATATGAAAAGTCAAGAATTTCATATTACAATCATAATCATGCAAGCAAGTGTTGGCTAAATAGAAGATACACCTCTTAAAGCCTAGGCCTTTAGTGACCGGATGATTTCACAACTTTAAAGCACACTTTCAAGGTGACCAATAAATTGATCTTACTCCAGCCGCCGGTATAGAGCATTAGTTTATGAGCTTCCAGTTATAATCTTGAAAAAAAGATCCAAAATCCTAATATCCATTTGGAATACTGAACAAGGTAAATTTTACCACCAAGCCTACACGATATTTACCGAAACTAATTTGTTTGTTTTTTCATCCCTTTGGGGCATTCATTAAAAGATGCTTCTTTCCCTCTTTTTTGTCCCTTTCACTGACTTCACAGAGCTAAGACAAACATTCAAAAAGATCGAAACAACAGTCCTCACCAGAATATCAGTCAATAAACGATAATCCTTGATTTCACCAGTTGATGGGTCAACTTCACTAACAAGCCCTATCGACAGACCTGCTACATGTTCTCTTACAGGAATGCCAGAATCCATCAAAGCCATGCTGCCTGCAGCAACCAAATAAACAGGAAGATGATGTTTGCATTTTGAAAGGAGAATTATAACTTACAAGCAGAGACTTAGATCGGAGAAATCTTCTTAGAGATTTTTCCACACAAAATTTCATCATCATTAGTGCATAATGAAAGTGTGAAAACGTCTGACAAATATTTCCAAATTGAAAAACCTTGAGATCAAATTGAGAAATTACCTCCACAGACAGTTGCCATTGATGTCGAGCCATCAGATGCCATGACTTCAGAATTGATTCGGACTGTGTATGGAAAATCATCTTCAGGGGGTAATACAGCAAGCAGAGCCTTTTCAGCAAGAGTGCCTGTAGAAGATTAAGCATCCAGTATCAAGAAAATGATCCACAAATTACCCTGGAGATGCTGTAATTAGAAAAAGATAACATGAACATAAATTACGTAGCAAATGAACAGAAAGACCAAGAAACCAAAAGATGATCCAAGTGGACAGAGACTCAAAAACTAGAACCAGTTATACCAGACGATATAAATATTTATTAATCAAACATATAGAACAATGCAGGCAACCCTGCCCCCTACTTTACGATATTGCATGAGAGAGAAATAAGATCTTCTCTTTTTTTCCTTTAGCCAGTACTTGGTTTTTACATGAAACAAGGAAACAACAATAAAACAAGAAAAAATAAGGTTAATGGGAAAAGGAAGAGAGTACATTATCAACATTTCTCTTCCCTCGTTGCCTTGTTAGTACATGTTAAATAAGGTCTTAGGCCTAACTCACACCCCAAAAGTTAGCTCAAAGGGAGGAGGATTGCCCAAGCTTTATAAGGAGTCCACCCATCTCATTAACCACCGATGTGGGACTTTTGTCATTCTTTAACACCCCACCTCACGTCCAGTGCTTCGCATCTGGTGTGTGGGCAATTTTGATTTCGGGGGGCCCCAACATCGAGTGAGACAGGCCCTGCTCTGATACCATGAGAAATTAGAAGAAGAAAAAGAAGAGATATGGGGAATTGAATTGTTTATTATTCCCTCAAGTAGATGAACTTAAATAGTTGTTACACATAATGTAAATAAGGAAAGAAACTAATAAAATATTATGTAATATCCTAACTACTTTATTAAAGGGATTGGAAAATATTCTCATATCTAGAGCATCTAAATATACCATAATAAACAAAAATGGCATAAATGTTTCCACATACTGAGGTTGATTACAAGTTACAACTGCAAATTGACAATCTAGTATTAAGGTCCATTTATAGCTTTCACCAACTTCAGGAGCAGACCATATTATAAACCTGAGAACTAAATAGCTTACCATGACCAACTTCACGCCTATTCAGACCAGTTCGTTTGCCAACTTCATTTGTACAAAACGGTGGAAAACTATAATGCAGCATGAAACGCTTGCTTGAAGGACCGACCAGTGAATCCAGACGTTGAGCATCCCCAGGAGCTCCAAGGGTAACAGTGCAAAGGACCTGTATAAACATCTCATAAGAAATAATGAATGGCAACAAGATTGCATATTTGCAAGTGATGATAACCCTAAATCATAGTACATCATGTGTTCTTAGTGAAAAATGAATATACTGACCTGAGTATCCCCTCTTGAAAAAATTGCAGATCCATGTAATACAGGTAAATTACCAGCTTCACAGTACAAAGGCCGAACTTCATCAAGACACCTTCCGTCCACTCTAAGCCCTTCAGAAATGATCCTTCTGCGAACAACCTGATGTTGTCAGAAACTTGAGGAGGTTAATATCACAAAATGAATTAAAAGACTAAAACCTTAGTTTAGGATGTAACAAGAAGCCCAAACAAATAGTCCTTAAAATGCAGTAACTGAAGTATTGAAGTCTTTATTTAGAATATGTCGATGTTTGCTAATGGACTTATAAAGCCAAAAAACACATGCAACCTACTATTGACCAATCATGAGGGAAATACACATTATTTTGCCAAAGATAAAATGCATGAGGAAATAACCTAGAAGGTCAAACATTGATCATGTGATCCTCTGCAATCAACAAAAGGAAAAGAAGAAACAAAAAAATTTCTGTTTATTAATGATGTAAATAAAACCTCAAAATCAGAAGCACAAAAGATAAACTTCAGCATCTACAAGCATACCTGTTTCCTCACTGTATCAACTGTCTTTGGTAGAATTTTTAGGCCCTCATCATCACCTTCTTCCTCAAGAGCTCTTTTAACGTCCTGTGTGATTTTTTCCAAAGCTTCTCCACGCTCGAACTGAATAAGAATGGAAAACATAGTATTAATGAGATGAAAAGAAGGTACCTGCTGCCTTTATCAATAGACTAAATAACATGAATAGTGAAAAACAGTGAAGTTCCTAAATTCATCTTTCAGCAAGAAAATAGATACCTTTCCATAAGTAGGGTCTGTAAAAACAGCTTCTATAGGTTCTTTGGCCAGATTCTGAATCTTTTCAAATGTTTTTTCTGATACCATAGACAGCTTATACTCTTTCTTCTGTTTACCAGCTTTAGCTGCGAGTCTAATTTGAGGGTCAAGATACTTAACAGCCTGAATATTCAAAAAATCAAAATTATTGGTTTGGAGTTATGGAGAAGCAGTGACAAATTGATAGCCAGCAATGTCTCACCTCTGGATGAGCAAGTCTCAAAGCAGCTTCTAAATCCTTTTCAGAAATTTCACGAGCTTGGACATCTATCATCAAAGTTTTATCCCTCGTACATGCATATACCAAGTTAAGATCACTGATGCTAAGCTGCATGATATCCAATAAGAAGACTTCAATCAAGGGACAGGACTGCAATTACTGGTGAACATAATTGGCATCAGTGACAACAACTAGCACAAGGCACATTGGCAGTTGGAGTTGCCAGTAGCTTTTTGTTATATTCTTACTGTGTAGTTCTTCCTAATATTATGGAAGAGAAATAGTTTGCCTAATATGCAAATTCTTGGAAATCAAGATAGTTATCCACTATTGACACCCAGCAGTGGCTACATAGTCAAGAAACTACAACTTCTGCATGAGCCCCAAAGCTCCATTTCTTACACTTAATTCAACCATCTTCTGTTAGAGTGTAAACAAGTACAGCACCTAAGGATATGGCCTAAGTTCTCAAGATGCCAGGTCGTAACTGCCACCAGAATGAAAGTCAACTTGCTGAAATTGGAAAGCATTAATGTTCTAAATTGATCCTGAGGATGCCAGCTGATATAAGAAATTACCTCCTCCATGCTTGGATTTACAACAAATTGACCTGAAATCCTTCCAATACGTATTACTCCAATTGGCCCACCCCAAGGAATATCTGACAACATTAGAGCAGCAGATGATGCATTAGCTGCCAATATATCTGGATCTTGTTTCCCGTCAGACGAAAGCACACTTGCCATTACCTGGGGAGAATGTGAGTCAGCGAAGCTTATAGCCGCCAAACAAACTATTACTATCAAGTTAATTGCAATAACAAGACACCAGCTTACCTGCACCTCGTGGTAAAATCCAGGTGGAAAAAGTGGTCTTATGGGTCGATCAATAAGACGACCACATAAAAGTTCACGTTCTTTTGGAGCACCCTCTCTTCTCATGTATGTTGTCGGAATAACACTTTGAGCAAATTGTTTTTCTTGGTAATCAACCTAAGAGAAGCTAACATTATCAGCACTTACGACCACGACCAGATAATGAAAAAAAGCTGACAATTTACGACCACGACCAGATAATGAAAAAAAAAAACTAACAACACAGTGCAAAAGGAAAATGAGAAAAAAGGAAACATGGCCTCGTATACACATATATGCCTTCTGTAGCCTTCGAATTCTAGTATGCAATAACACATAGTTTCCTTCTCCAACATACATGAAAGCAGCAGAAACTCAAGTCTTTCTGTCTGTGGACGTCTGTACTATAAAGACCGCTGCTTTAATTTGTATCAGATGAAACGCCAAAAAGCTACTGGTATGTTGAACAGAAAATGCCTTTGTTATAGAGATTGAAGTCAATTCTAAGAAGGCTAGAAAACAATGCAGATTGAATTTATGAAAAAAGAAATCCTTCAAAGTCTGTGTCTTACTTTTACATGATGTAAGAGAATAAATTATTTAAAGAAAAAAAAATAGGAATTCAGAAATGTGCTGAACATACTGTAAGAGGCAAAAAATCACGAATTGCATCGCCTTTAGATGAAGCGACAGTAGAGAGGACTTTCGTCTCTTCCATGGCTAAAATTACAGAGCCATTAGCAAACCTCGCAATCTTTCCAGTTTCTAAAGTAATTTTGCGTGATCCAATCTCAAATTCCTCAGCGAATGTCTCGAGAATCTTTGTTCCAGCAACAGGAGTATCTGTATTGGCCACTGACGGTGATGTGGACGGCGCAAAGCCAAGACGACCACTGCAGATTGTACGAAAACCAAATCTTCGCCATGTGAGAACGTACGGTAAGTTGCAGAGAAGTGGGTTTATTTTGTTTCTTACAGAGGCCATTAGAGAGAGTTGAAAGGGACAAAGTGGAAAATGAACGAAAGGAAAAAGGCTTGTGTAGGGTTTAAGGATTTTCTCGTAGTTGCAGTGGGGTTTTAGGAAACTCTACGAACCGCAA
Source organism: Solanum lycopersicoides (assembly GCA_022817965.1). Lineage (NCBI taxonomy): Eukaryota > Viridiplantae > Streptophyta > Magnoliopsida > Solanales > Solanaceae > Solanum > Solanum lycopersicoides. Next base: position 76,834,080 of record CM040619.1, read on the forward strand.
AATCCCAAATTACCAATTGTGAAAAAAAAATTGCATTTTTACAAAATTAGCAAAGAAATTAGGGAAAACGGTATGCCCTCAATTTTGTCATTCAAATTGATATTTCGTTGCTGTTGTTACATATGTGCTTTATTTAATTGAAGCGAAAAAGGAAAATTAAATTTATACCTTTTACTTAATATTTTTACAAATCATGATCCTTCTACTAAAGTTTAAATTTCTTTTTTATATATAAATTATTTTTTAACTTCTTTGATTATTGTTATTTTAATTTTTTTATTCTTTTTCTTTTCTTTCATTCCATAGGGTAATGAAAAAAATTAAAACTAATTTTTTTTTGACTATATTATAGTTTAAAACTGTTTTTTCAGCTTTAAACAATTTAATTTATGTATTTGTAAAAAATTAGGACATCTATAATAAATTTAATGAGAAAATTAGTGAAATATAAATAAATAAATTTGGCCATCAAAATAATTAATTCTAATTAGTCCTTGAAACAAAAAAAAATTAAAAAAATAAGTGTGAGGTGGATCAAATAATATACCTAAAAAATGAAAATTAAATTTGAACTAATTTTTTTCACTTTTGTTAGTATAAAAGGGTATACCTGAGTTATTTGTATAACAATATGAATATATAAGAGTCACTTTTATAATGAAAGGTGTATCCGCTCTAAACGACAAAATTAAGAAATATATATCAAACTTTTGTTCTCAAAGAAATAAATATTGCATGCCAACTACAATTTAAATAAAATAAGTCATAATAGATAAAAGTGTATTTACCTTAATTTCATTTGAAATTTATAACCTACCATTTTGAGTGATACACAAATAACCACTTAACGTCTACAAAATATTAAATTAAATAAACAGACATACAATTAAATATAACTATATAATATATGTATAACTAACCACTTATATCTTACGTAGATTATAAGATGTACTATTTAAGCTGAATATAAAATATATCATTATTAATTATTTCAAAAATTAAACTAACAATAAAATTCAAAATCGAGTTTACAATTTAAGCAAAAATAATCAATTTTGTCTCTATACTAAAAATTCAATGATTTTATCTGTTTTTATATCCTCATTATAATTTTACCATATTATTATCTAGTTATTAGAATTAAGTCATCTAATTTTACTTTTTGTTCTTGGTGTAACTCGAATATGAGGAAATTTAAAATCATAATTATAATTAAAAGCAAAAAGGTAAAATTGAATATTATTTCTCGATAGTTAACAAGTGAAATTTATAATTTAAAATTAAAGAAAAACAATACGAAATAATTAACTAAACATTAAAAAAATTCAATTTAGAATAATACACCATTTTTTTTTCAACTACCCCTCCAATCAAGGAAAAAAGTATTTTTGATCAAAATAAGTTATTATTCGAAATTTATTCACCAAAATAATACCTTATAATATTATTTTTTCTTACAAACTAATATAAACATATTTTTTGGGCTATATTTTATTTTTAAAAATGAAGTTCAGACGGAGTAAACAAACATAAATGTTGTCGTCAATAACGTTTTAGAATTCATTATTTTAAGACATATTTTATGATAAAAATGCTATTCAAAATAATGTTTTGCTAAAATTACCTTGTTTGAATAAAATGGCAATGCTCTTTCAATGTAGATTTGTACTCATATCCAATTTGTAATAGAAATTTTGGACAATTAACAATTGTAATTACATGTAAGGCAATTTTTTTTGTGTGATAATGACAAAATTAATTCGATAAAATTTAATGACAAATACAATATGAACAAGAGTATCAAAATTAACAATTGAAGCTACGTAAACTATTACAACTTCAGCGTTTGCCTGAAAAATAACTTCTAGTGCAATTGTAGCATCAAGAAAGAAAAATAACTTGTCAATTCATTTTTCATCTCTTCTATTGTGATTATGATATGGGAAAAGGTATATCCCTCAACTTTGTCATTTGGAGTTGATTTACCACTCGTTATGAAAGTGGCTCATATATGCCCTTACCGTTATACAAACGGCTCACATATACCCCTGCCGTTACAAAATGAGCTCACATATACCCTTCATTTAACGGAAGTTAAAAAATTAGTTTTAAATTTATATTTTTTACTTTAATTTTTTTTTTAAAAAATATTTAGGGGTATATATGATTCTTCTATCAAAGTTCAAGGTATATTTTAATTTTTTTCATAAATAAATTATTTTTTGACTTCTTTTATTATAATTATTTGAGTTTCTTATTTTTTTTTTCTTTCATTCCTTAGTTAAAAGAAAAAAGATTTAAACTATTTTTTTGTCGATATTGTAATTTGATTTTTGTATTCAAAGAAAAAATTTGGTCATCTACAATAAGTTTTACAAGAATATTAGTGAACATAAATAAATTTGATTATCAAAATAATAATTCTAAATTAGTCATTGAAATAAAAAAAAAGTCAAAAAAATTATGTTTGACGAGGATTAAATTTACTCGTATGGGATTATATTTTTAGAAAATAAAAATAAAAATTAGATTAAAATTTTTTTTTTTTCATTTCTGTTAGAATAAAAGGGTATATGTGAGCCATTTGTTTATAAGTAGGAGTATATATGAGTCACTTTCATAATAAAGGATATATCAGCTCTAAATGACAAAGTTGAGGGTATATCAGACCCTTTTCGTTATGATATAGACATTTTCTTTGTAGTTGCTTTATTTATTCACTACAACACTTCTAATTCAATAACTTCTTTAAGTAGGATGAAGAGGAATATTAACTTCTTTATCTGGTAGTCTATTATTTTACAATCATAAAAAAATGATTGTCTAATATTTAAGAATCACAAAAAACTAGTAGTTTAATATTTGGAATAGATTATACCTAAGCTACAAGAAAAAATCTCCAAATTTCCTATTGAATATTGAGTATGATGAAGAATCTCTATTGAAAGAGCATTATTATTTTGTTCAAATAAGATATTTCAGTATTTACGTTATAACTGTAAAATGTGTTTCAGAATAACGAATTATAAAAGATTACTGAGTAACATTTTAGGTATATTTACTTTGTAAAATATAGACTTACAAAAAAGTTATTAAAAAATACGTTTATATTAATTTTGATAAAATCCAAAAAAATTAATGATTTATTTTGATAAAAATTTAAGTAAAACATATGCTTTCGTGGTGCATTTTATGATAGTAGAACGTTCCAAACGAGTCCAAAGCAAAGATAAATAAAGAAGAGAATTACACCAGTTGGCAAACATTACTATGTTGTTAGTTAAAGAGGATATAGTTTAATTTAATCACTATAAGTGGTTACAGTTTTAATTTTTTTGTCATTAATTATGGAACCCACATTTTATTATATACGCAACCAAAAAAACCTTAATTTGCATTTGTATTAGTTAAATTTCATCTTTCCTCTTTGCATTTCCATTTTCTCTCTTAAAGTCACTCTTACACTTCCATTGTGAAATCTGATGTTGCGGAAGCCAAATATATAGAGAGTAATAGAATCACAACTGCTATATCTAAATGTAGCTAATAAATAGTAAATGAGACAACAACAAAAGGAACACCAAGAATTAACGAGGTTCGGCAAACTTTTGTTTTCTTTTGCCTAGTCCTCAGACACAACCAACCAATATTTATTTCACTCCAAAAGAGTACAAGTGAAATACTACAAGAGAGAAAGAAGAACAAATGCCTTTGGAGATGAGAAGACAAGTGAGAGGTGTGTTACAAATGAATTAGGAGCTACCTATTTATAGGAGTGAATTCTTCCTATTGATGTCATCCATGACATCACAATATGTCAAAAATGTCAAGATTTACCTTGTGAAACCAATTTATGGTTCACCTAAATTTCACCTACAAAAGATGCTATCTTGACTTTTCTACCAATGAAGAATTATCCTCCTAACAACCATATCTTCTCATTAATTCATTTTTGAATCTTGTCAAATTTAACAAATCTCCACCTTGGCAAGATTCTCCATTTTCAACTTTCTCTCAACAACAATTTTGATTGTGTCTTCAACCATAATCTTCAATGTTCAACAATGTTGATCAAGTTCAAACAATGTTGAAACTTGACCGCAGTCACCACTTTTGTCAACATATCGGCAGGATTATCCGTAGTATGAATTTTCTGTATTATGACTCCACCATATTCTATGATTTCTCGTATGAAATGATATCGGACGTCAATGTGCTTCGTCCTTGCATGATAAACTTGGTTCTTTGCTAATTGAATAGCACTCTGACTATCACAAAATATTGTGATTTCTTCTTGTCCAATACCAAGCTCTCTAAGCAATCCTTGAAGCCAAATTGCTTCCTTCGCAGCCTCTGTAATTGCCATGTACTCTGCCTCAGTGGTAGACAAAGCAACTGTTGACTGCAAAGTAGACTTCCAACTAACTGGTGCATTTGCAATAGTAAAAACATAACCAGTAGTTGATCTTCGTTTGTCCAAATCACCTGCATAATCTGAGTCACAATATCCAACAAGATATTGACTATCTTTCTGCTCGAAAACCAAACCAACATCTACAGTATTATGAATATACCGTAGAATCCATTTTACAGCCTGCCAATGATCCTTTCCAGGATTGTGCATGTACCTGCTTACAACTC
>CM040619.1:76843720-76848134 GCA_022817965.1 Solanum lycopersicoides
TGATTCTGCAGTTGATGCAACAGATTGCAGAGATGAGGGTAGAGATGCAGAGAAGGCAGGATTTGCCTCTGTCAGGATATAATGTTAATGCTGTAGGTGGAAGGCCTCCTACATACTTCCCTTCCTCCAACATGGATCCAGCTCAAGGCGTGCCGCTCACTCAGAACTCCCCTGTTATAGACTCAACTACCCAAAATCCGCAATATGCTTCAGCCTCTTATCAAACTCCACCACCTCCTCAGAATAACCACCCCCAAATGTCCTCTCATCTTCAAAATACCCAACCTCAATCCACTCCACCACCGCAAAACCAAAGTCAAAATACAAATCAAAACGCTCTTAATCCCCAAACATCCCACCACCACTTAAATCAAAATACTAATCCTCAGACTTATCCCCAAAATTACCAAGCTGGTCAAAATGCCCAGAGTCCTTCCATAGCTCCACCCTTGCCTAAAAGAATCACTTTCCAAGTCCCTGTCCATGCTGAGCATGACGTGCACGGTTCTGAGCTGGACCACTATGAGGAACATGAAAGAGAGTGGAGGGCGAATGAAGAAGCAAAATTAGACATAAAAGAGGAGATCAAGAAAGCCATGAAGGAGCTGCAATGCGTCCCTGATGCCGCCGGCCTAAGTTATGAAGATTTATGTATTCATCCAAATCTGGACCTTCCAGAAGGGTTCAAAATTCCGAAATTTGATACTTTTGGAGGAGTGGGGAACCCTATGGCTCATCTGAGAGCCTACTGCGACCAACTTGTTGGAGTTGGTAGGGATGAAGCTCTGTTGATGCGGCTTTTCAGCCGAAGCCTGTGCGGAGAAGCTCTTGAATGGTTCACCTCGCATGAAACCCGGCAATGGCCCAGCTGGAATGCTCTGGCAAAGGACTTCATCGAGCGATTCGCTTACAATGTAGAAATCGTTCCTGATCGTTACTCTTTGGAGAAAATAAAGCAGAAATCAATCGAAAGCTATAGAGAATTTGCTTACAGGTGGAGAAAAGAAGCGGCTAGGGTGAGGCCACCCATGTCTGAAAAAGAAATCGTCGAGGTGTTCGTACGGGTGCAAGAACCTGAGTATTATGACAGAATTATGCTGCTCGTTGGGGCAAAGTTTGCCGACATAGTCAAGATTGGTGAGACTATTGAGGACGGTTTAAAATCAGGGAAGATAGCCCGTGTAGCCGCATCACTCGGATCTTCAGGGTTGTTGAAAAAGAAGAAAGAAGATGTGGCTGCTGTTTCATATGAGGGCGAGAAAAACCCAAGAAGATCTTCGTACTCCCATTTCCAAGGTCATTCTCGACCTTCTCAAAACTCTTACCAAGCTGGTCAGAAAAATAATCCCCCTACAGTATACCAAAATCCTCCTCTAATCTACCAAAGTTCACCTCCAATTTACCAAAATCCATCTCCCACATACCAAAGTCATCCTCCACTTTACCAAGCTCTGTCTCCTCACTACCAAGGCATTGCTCCAACTGTGCCAATGTGCAGTCGAGCTACCAAGCACCCCTCTTACATATCAAGTCCAAGCTCCACCATATCAAAATCCTAACCCGAATTGCCAAGCTTCATTGCCAAACTACCAAGCCAATTCATATCCCAGAGGTCAAACTCCACGTCCGAACAACCGAGGTTATCAACAGATGCCTCCCCCACAAGGAATCTATGATCACCTAGACCTCGGTTCGAGAAGAAACCTGCAAGGAATTTTACCGCGCTCGCGGAAAGTCGAACGAAGTTGTACGAACGACTAGCTGCGGCCGGATATATCCATCCTGTGGGGCCTAAGCCCGTGGATATCAATTCGAAATTCTATAGGCCAGATCAGAGATGTGCTTATCATTCCAACAACGTTGGGCATGATACTGAGGACTGTATCAACCTCAAGCACAAAATTCAGGATCTAATCGACCAAGAGGTGGTCTCTCTACAACCAGCTGCACCTAATGTGAACACCAATCCTTTGCCAAATCACGGAGGCAGCAATGTGAATATGATAGAGACAGACGACGATTGGTGTATGACAAAGGTGATAACTCCAATCGTCCCTGACGACGTTGGGGAAGGAATCTGCGGCCTTTTCGAGGAAATCGATGTTGTTATTGAGGAAGAGGTCGAGCTAACTGGTATCCGTGATGCTGAACCAGGAGAGATGCTGCAGAATTAGACCTCCACGCCGATCCTGATTCCCCTAACTCCTTGGTAGAAGAGCATCATTTAATGCATATTTAAATCGGTAGTAGTCCGGAAGAAGCCCGAGACCCATCATTTTGCATTTTCTTAATTGCGTGCATTTTAAATTTTCCTCGTGATGTTTGAAAAAGGCAAAATGGCCCTTTGCCATAGCCAAAGTTCGCATTATTTCCCTTTTGAATGAAAGCCTCTTTATTTAAAATTTGGTTATTTACTTAACTTTGTCTATTTATGGTTTTAGTAATATAAAGTTTTAAATCTACCAATGTCATGTCATGTCACGAGCTGAACTAACAAAGTGAGGTAGGTGACGACGAGGTGGATGATTACGAAGAGGAAAATGAGGTACCGGAATATGTTGCTGAAAAATTTATGAAAATCAGCACAAGCCGAATTTAGAGGAATCTGAGACTGTAAATCTGGGAGATCAAGAGTACGTTAAACATGCCAAAATCAGTGTTCACTAGAATGAAACTCAGAAGAAGAATCTAATACACTTACTCAATCAATACATTGATGCGTTCGTTTGGGAAGTCGGCGACATGCAAGGGTTGAGTACCGATGTTGATCTCATAAACTGCCGATTAATCTAGGGTTCGATCCGGTGAAGCAAAAGTTTAGAAGTTCAAGCCCGAGTTGAGTCTAAAGATTAAAGAGGAGATTAACAAACAGATTAAGTGTCGATTAGTGGAGTGACGCAATACCCAACTTGGTTGCCAAATGTTGTTCCGGTCACCCATTTATCCCTTTTAATATTTCTTTGTATTTGAACTACGTTCGACCTGAATTCTCAAGAATGAGATACGTAGGCGGCCTGTGTCGGCCTCGGTCGGTTTTCTTTGTAAAATTTCTTTTGTTGTTAGCCTTGAGGGGAACTACGTTTGACCTGATTCCTGCCTCAACGGGATACGTAGGCGCCACAAGGGTTCGGTCATATCTCCCATAAGATTTCTATTCCTCTTATAATAGAAACTGGGACAAAATTTTTGAGAGGGACTCAAAAATTCTCGAGAATAAGATGTTTCCTCAACAAGTCAAGACTAAAGATATTCCGAGACTTGCAACTGGGACAGAATTTTTGAGAGGGTCTCAAAAATTCCGCAATTTACTCAGCGACAGTCGAAGATAAGCCAAGACAATTAACTGGGACAGAAATTTTGAGGATGGCCTCAAAATTTCAAAAATGGGTTTATCGACAAATCCAGAGTGACTTTGAATACTCCCCAGCGAATAATCAGATATACTTCCAGTCATCAGACTTGAATAAGTTCACTAAGCCCGATATGACATGACACTTGGCAGTGACCTTTTTCAAAATTACTTTTCAAAAATCTATTTTCTTAAAATTTTTCCTTTTATGTCTCATTTGTTTTGGCATAAAATATTTTATCTTATCTATCAAGAGTTGGGAGATCAGAAAGATCAATCGGAGATAGCAGGACAAGGAGCAGACAACTGAAGAAATCGGCACAGATCAGTTTGTTTTAAAACTAACAAATTTTCTATGGATGCAGGTTTATAGCTTTGCTTTAATATTAGCAAATTATTCCAATCGATGAATACGAAGAAGTCAAGGAAGGAGAAAGTTCTCCAAAATTTAACGGAGTTTTCTGTAGACGCAGGAATTGTTTTATGCTACTCATATCAGAGACTTAGGAATATGAATGGTTTATTTCAGTCAACTTCCAACAACATGAAGTCTATAAAGAACGTACAGCTAGATTCGAGGTTGAATCAAGCGTAATCTCAGAAAGAATTTACGGTTTCCGCAAAGGACGTCATTTGCATCATAATACCAGATATTATTATACACTATCCGGAGGGTCATTTATTTTATTGTCGATCAAGACAATACACTACCCGGAGGGGTCATTTATTTTATTGTCGATCAAGATAATACACTACCCGGAGGTGTCATTTATTTTATTGTCGATCAAGACAATACACTACCGGAGGGGTCATTTAGTTTATTGTCGATCAAGACAATACACTACCCGGATGGGTCATTTATTTTATTGTCGATCAAGACAATACACTATCCGGAGGGATCATTTATTTTATTCGATCAAGACAATACACTACCGGAGGGGTCATTTATTTTATTATCGATCAAGACAATACACTAACCGGAGGGGTCATTTATTTTATTGTCGATCAAGATAATACACTACCCGGAGGGGTCATTTATTTCATTATCGATCAAGACAATACACT
>CM040619.1:76849048-76865081 GCA_022817965.1 Solanum lycopersicoides
CAAACTTGTAAACCAAAATGTAACCATTGATCACCAGAAGACAGTTCACCAAAAAGTCATGTCCTTTCACAATCATAAAATAAATAAAAAGTCATGAATTTGAACATATCTTTTCTTTCATATTAGGACCAGAATCTGATACGTGTCCTTGTTATAATTAATAATCATAAATTATTTCCTATAGCTTGCCCCAGTTCATTAATTATCAGTATTATAAATTATATAACTTACCTACAAAAACACGACAAATACTAACAATAAACAATTAAAGTTTCACCAATTCGTATCACGTTGTGAGTTTTAATTTTGCAACGGTTATATTTTATACAATATAATAAAGGGTAAAATAGGAAAGAATAATCTAATTTATTTTTTGGTAACTTACCCACGCGACCAAGGGCAATAGTCTCAGTACCAAGAAACATAAAATCATTGCAGTGTTCCATGCTAGCAATGACTCCATTTCCATTAAAATGCTTCTTTACTGAAGTTGTCAACGCTTTATAATAAGCCTTGGCCAAATCAACTCTACCATCATAATCCTCACATAGCATTTCCAACAACTTCACACCCATTAGGAAAAAAAAATCAATTTTTAATATCGTTAATATATACTGACAGTATAAAAAATTTAATAAAAGATGGAATAGTTACGTGAATGACGTCGACTTTGACTCCATCAATTCCAACAGATTCCAGGTGAGAGTGTAGACCCTCATACAGCTTTTCAGCAATTTCTGGTGGGACCAACCCAATTCCATTGTTCACAATTTTATCAACTGCCAAATCTTCCATTGTTTTTTCTAATCCAGGGGTTAATTTGGGTCTAATAACTTTGGATTCGGGTAGACCCGATACCCCGGGTCTTAACCCGCCCCAGTACCCACATAAAGCATGCCACACGTACACAAAGTCCACTGTGTTGAACTCCTCTTTAAGGTCCTTAATAAAAGCACCCATGCCCTTATTGTTAGGGTCATCCTGCCCCAAACTTCTACGACTTATATAATCTCTAAACTTATAATTCTCCTCGAATTTAATAAGCCTACACGGCATTTGCTCACCCGCAGAAGTTCTATTTGTACCTGTTCAGACATAATATAATTTTTTTTAAAAATAATCTCTAACAATTTTTAAATAAGTCAATCAAATAATTTAACGAGGATCGATATCGATCATACCTTCTGAGGTGATTGGGTCATCGTCATGACAAATGGATTGCCAACCATCATCAATCAACACGAGCCCAGGTGGACACCCACCATCAACTAGCCCTTTCACACCTTCCCACACACCTTGAGGGTGCACCGTAAGGTAAAATGCATCCCACGTACACCAACCAAACTTATCTACAATTCCTGGGGTGTTTTTTCCTCAAGGAGCTTAAAAGTACCTAGATGAATCCTAGCTACTTTAATTGCATCTTTAACCAATCTGTACGGATCATCACCTGCCATGTACATATACGAAATTCAGAATTTAATCTCTATGAATCCAAAACGTAACGTTTGCAAAATTATACGTTTTCCATGCACTTACCTGCATGCATGTACAGTATGCTATGGAAGGAGTCTCTGGTAACTTTACTGGACCCACTTTCGACGCAAACATCGATAAAATCGTCCTTTCCAGGCTGGAGAGAAGCCCGGAAGGGGCCTTCAATGAGCGGTAGAAGCAAGACATAAGGCCGGCCTAATAAATCAGACTTATCAATAATGACCATTTGAGTCTCGTGTTCGAGGTCTCTTCCATTACTACCGGTCCAATGAGTAGTCCACCATACTTTAAACCGGAAAATACTCATGAACTTGATGTCCTTCAGTTTCCCAATTGGCACAACATGGTGGCTTTGGGCTTCATTTGCCTTAAAGCCCACAAAGCAACCCGGAGTGGAAGTTACTGGTTTGTCCCTAGTGGTGTAATAAGGTGATGGAGTTGCACTAATATTATTTGGAACATGAGAAAGGATGATTTGGTCATTGACCAAGAACTTTGAATTTTTTAAGGTAATATCTGAACAATCAACATGAATTTTGAAGTTTCCATCAGCTTTGTTAAAAATTGGAGCCATGGATGAAAATATACAAAAGAAAAAAATATTTGTTTTATAATTGAATGTGTAGAGTGTTGTTGAGAGGAAAATGAAGTTGTGAAGATTTGGTAATTGGGAGATTGCAAATTTATAGCACATAAAAAAGGTGATGACTGTGTAAAACAAGAAACTTCGGGGGAAGAAAGATTTGTTGGTCGGTTTGGCAAGAAGTAAATTTTGTTAGATTTAGGTGGGGACAGTAAAAGGTAAGTAGCTAATTAATATTATCCACGTGTACTTAAGATTTCTTCTGCTCATTTTATAGAATTTTTAAATTAAATTTACAGCTGATTCACTTTGACTAGTATAAATTTATATAAATTAATAAACTAACCAATCGCGCAGAAGAATGAAGAGCTAAATAAAAATCTCTTGTGATCTTTGCAATTTAGGACGCTACTGTTAGCCTCATAGAATTGGATAATTTTAATAATGAAACACTTAATCATTTGTGACTTGTTGCAGGAAAAGAAGGAAAAAAATGAGCCAAGAATATAACATCTAAAGAAGGAGAAAATATGTTCATCAATCAAGACAAATAAATCAAAAGGAAAACAAATATTGCATTTACTATTGCAAGAAAGATATGTCTTGATCTCTAGATTCAATCAGATTTCACAATAAATCAAGCAGATTATGATCAATCAGAGATTCCAGAAATCAATCAAATATATTCAAGATTGCAGAATGTATTCAAGATTGTAGAACAAATCAACTAAGTAAGGAAAGAGATAATGTGCATCAATCAGAGGATACTTTCAAGACAACAAGATCAGTTAACATCCAAAACTATAAGGAAGAAATCAAAATCAAGAAAATGCATTCAAGTTAATGAGATCAGCCAAAGATTCAAGACCACAAGAAGATCATCATACAAAAGAATAAATTGATTTGCTCATGCACATATCTGATATGGACATGAATCAACAAATCAATCAGAATAAAATCAAGGACTAAATCAAAGATCCGATTCAAACTCCCTTGGATTTCCATAAAAGAGCAAAGTCCTCCAAAGATATAAAAACCTCTCTTAGCCATAGTTGTGAAACACGCATTTCACTTGAACTTATATTGTAATCTTCTTTTATCTTTCATAAAACTCTGTACACCTTTGAGTGAACAATTGTAAAGAAAAGAAAAAGAAGGATCTGAGTGTAGGTTATACAGGTAGAGATTGTGTCAGACAAGAAGGTCTGATTTACATATCAGACGGGCTATTAATCGTAACATTCTGTAACACTCAAGTTCTCAACAAGCTCTTAAGGAAACCCTTGTAACCCAAGGGGACTGGACTAGGCACCACATCGGTGATTCGAACCAGTATAAAAACACTCTGTGTTATTTACTTACTGCAGGTTATTACTACTGTTTATCTGTTTTACTAACGTGCAGGTGAGTCGACTGACCAGAGCAGAAAGTCGACTAAAGGAAATTTTAATTCAGCCCCCCTCCCTTCTTGACTTTCAGCTACTAGATACAATAGGCACGACCCAATACTACGAGCCCCACGACTTTTTTATCGCCTCATTCGAATTAAGATGTGGCTAAAGTCTTTTCCGTTATTTTGTTTATATCAATTTAATATTTTAAATTATTAATTATTATAATTTATTCTGTTTTTTATTGTTATGCAATTATCAAATAATATGTTACTTTTTGTGTGACAACTTACTTGAAGAATAAGGATCCACGTGTAATAATGTTGGCCTCACAAGCACCGACCATCTCTAAATAAATTGTTTTGAAAAAAATACAATTTTTTTCTTCCTTTTTCTTAAGATCCAACGTTTTTTTCTTATAAAAAAAAGGCAACAAAAGTAGGTGTTATACAATTCCAGAAGCCACGTAACTAAAAGCTACGTAGACAAGAAATGCTGGGACAATTGACCCAACGGTTACCGTTATTTAAAAAATAAAAATAAACTACTAAATGTACCTGTATGATTTTAAAGTTGCGGGTGCTCAAAAAGTGATGAAATCAAAAATATATATATAAAAAAAACATATTGATAATGAGATTTAAACCCAAACTCAACAATACTAAAACAACCTTAAATTGACCATCCAAAAGCCAATGGAACAGTCAAATCATTTGTTCATTAGGTCCTCTATTTTAGTTTTATAAAAATAAATCTTAATTTTTACATAAATATATATAAAAAATTCAAGATGAGATTATGGGTGTTCGAGCCCCCAACAGACTCTATATAGATCCATCTCTGTGTCGGACCTAAAGTATAATGGATAAATTTACGACAACTCAATAACTTTAATCTTCTATGTATATAAAATTTGTATATATATATATATATATATTAAAAAATGACTAAATATATAAACGTGAACGGTGAATGTGATTATATTTTAAGACAATTATAAAAATCAATACATTAAAACTCTAAATGCGCAATCCAAATAGGATAATGTAGGTGACCACTTTGAATATAAGTGTGTTAATTAATTTTATTTTCGACTCAAATGTGTGACCGATAAATTTATTAGTCAAAAATTCTGTTTCAACTAAGCACACGTCCCAATAAGCAGCTCACACTTTGCATGCATAATAAAGTCATGTTCACACTTTGGTAATGTCATGTTCCTTATCCAATAAAACCTTATCAGTCGGCGGACGTTACGTTTAATTTGTTGAAGAAGAAAGTTGCATTAATTAATTAAATTAACCATAAAAGTGAAAACGCGTAACTACTTTAATTTATTTTCTTTTTGGTTTATACATGTCATAACCTTGACTAGTGTATAACTAAAGAGAAAAAAAAAAAAAGTTCAAAATCAAAAGAGCAATAATTTTTTCACAATTTTTAAAAAGGCAATTTAATATATTTTGATATCAACAGAGTGATATTTTGTTATTTTTTCTGACAGTGTTAAGCATAAGGTTTTTAAAATAAGGCTTAAATGTCGATGAGGCTTACAAGACTCAAAATTTTATGAGCCTTGTGAGGCGTAAAATTTGCCTTTTACGCCTCAATTTTAAAAAAAGAATTTATATTTTTTTAACTATGAAGTTAAATTCAAAACGTTTTGAAAAAAAAAAAAGAGCTAACAAGACTATAAATCCCGGTAGGCGGTAGCCTTTGCAATTTTCTTACACACATATTTACACATTTTCACAAACTAACAAAATTTTAAAAAAAATAATTAAAAACTACTCTCTCCGTTTCAAAAGAATGTCTCTATTTCCTTTTTAGTTTGTTTAAAAAAGAATGATCCCTTTCCTTTTTTGACAACACTTTAACTTTGACTTTTCACGTGGCAGATTTAAGACCACAAAATTAAAGGGCATTTTGGTACATTTGACATAACTTTAATTTAGAACCACAAGATTAAAAAGTCTTCTTTCTTTTCTTAACCTCCGTTTCGAATCAAACTAGGCCATTCTTTTTGAAACGGAGGGAGTATACATTATAAAAATAAAAAACTCCCCGAATTGTTACCCTTTTAAGTGTTGATTCGATTCAACACAAAAAAATGTTACGTGGTATTTTTTTTTAAAAAAAATAAGATTTGTTTGAATTAACTTGAAAAATAGTTTTTAACTAAAAAAATAAAAAGCTTCTGATTTTTTTAGAATTTTAATAAAAATATAATTAGTTTTAACTTTGTTCTTCAAACATTTTCTAGCTTATTTAAGTAATTTTTATATTTATCAAAAAATTAACAAAAGTCATGGACTGGCGATCTTTTGAGATTCTATTATTTTCTTAAGTACTATCAAACCAATTTTGTAATTTAATTTTTTTTAGATCGTTGAACAAATATGTTTACAAAATTAGCATGAAACGTGAATATAATAAGTGTCAATCCAAAAGACGCAAAATTTATTTTTATGTTTACAAAAAAAAATGCAATTTTTTTTAAAGTTGAGGCGGATTTGAGTCTTACAAGACTCATGCATTTTTGAGTCTTGTAAGGCTCATCGACACTTGAGGCTTACTTTAAAAATTATGTCTTATACACCGTCAGAAAAAGTAACAAAATATTTGCCCTTTTTGTATCAAAATAATATATATTGAGTTGCTCTTTTGGAAATTTTGAAAAAATTTATTATCCTTTTGGTTCCGGAGTCGAAAAGAAAATCCCTACTCCCTTAACTTGTCCGCACAAGTCCACGTGTACATTAACTGAATTTCTAATTAATTGTTTAAATCTTCATAATAGTTGCATTTTTTAATATTGAGCCAAAAATTAAACCTATCAATAAATTTTGTCCTCAATATACAAATTATAATTCAATTTCAATTACATTTTCAGTTTAGTTACATCATATCACCTTCCTCAAACATTAAAAAATATTATTTGCATAAAAATGAAAATTTATTAATGAATTGGACGAAATCTCCATAGTAAATCTTTTGCCAACATTATCTTCCATTTTCTTTTTAATGGAAATCAACTTCCTTTTAATAACTCTTTAAATTAATAGATTTAATAGTCTTTATTGATGCCAAAAATGGTGTGAATGAATAGAAACAAGAAAGGATTAAAAATAGAAAAAAGAAGAAAAAATGTGGAAGAAGTTATATTTGAAGTAAATATTTACTTCAACTAAATGAAAAGATAAAAAGATAGAATTATGGGAAGAGAAAAAAAAGGGGCAACTTTCACATATAGCAAATAAAAAATTCATATTTGTATGTTATAGCAAAGTTTGCATAATTGCGCTCCATAGTAAACATAGAAACTGTATAATTCGCTATACATATACAGTTGAAGCAAATTGTATAAAACGAAGTGTATAAAACGAGAAAGAGAAAGACACTTGGGCAGAGAACTGTATAAAAACGAAGTGTATAAAACGAATTTGTATTATTATAAGTGTATAGAACGATTATATACAATTTGAATTTGTATAAAATGAAAAAGAGAGAAAGACAAAAGAGACTTGACAAGGAATATACAATTGAATCGAATTGTATAAAACGAGAAAGAGAGAAATTAGATACAATTTAAAAATTGTATAAAACGAGAAAGAGAGAAAGGCAAAAGAAACTGGGCAGGGGAGTATTTTTATTGTATAATTATAAGTGTATAGGACGAAAATATATGTACTTGCATGTGCATAACAATTTTCTCACGCTTTATACAAACAGAAACACAATTTATACATTTCGCTTCTGTTTGTATAAGTGAGAAAGGCGAGGGTGGCGAGCGAGATTTGGGAGAGTGGCGAGCGAGATCTGGAAGAGGGGAGAGAGGGGAACAAAAATATATATATTTATACAATTTTCTTTGCTTTATACAATTAGAAACAATTTTTATACACTTGTGTTTGTATAAAAAGTGAGGAAGCGAGCGAGATATTGGAGGAGAGTGGCGAGCGAGATATTTGGGAGAGAGGCGCCTAGCAATTTTTTGCAAATGTTTGCTATGGAGCACAATTAAATCAAACCCTAGCTACTCCATTTATTTTAGGTTATTAGTTTGCTATTATATATAATTATCCCCAAAAAAAAATGAAGTGGAAGATCGAGAAAAAAAATAAAAAGGAAAAAAGAAAATGAAGAATTGTAGAAAAAGAAAAATAGAGGGAGAAAAGTTAATTCAAAATTAAATATTTAAAAATTAGTAAAATAAGTCATTAAATATGTTATCCAATAAAAAGGTGACATGTATCAATTTTTGGTGTCTTTTTCTTTCTCACATGCTTTTAAAAAGTTGGTAATACAAATTTTGCCACGTTACTTTTTATGGGGTAAATAAATTCAATTCAAATTAAATTGGAGAGGTGGGACAATTAATCTTTAAATGTACCTCTAATTTAGGAGCAATTTAAAGAACTTATGGTGCACTATAATTAGCGATATAGGTGCGTATAATAATGGTAACAACAATAATAATTCATGTGATATGATCATTAATATTTTTAAAAATAAAAAACAGAATATCTAAACGGCTCTTTAAACTTGTCAAGATTTTCTGTATAGATACTCAACAAAAGCTTTTTTCTATTAAACACTTAAATCACTCAAAAAAAAAAAAATATATCTATCAAACATACTTTAACTGAATAGCGTGAATAGCGTGTTGGTTGAAATAAAGGGATAATGTTGACTTGTGAGGATTGTCATGTCATACAATAAAGAGATGATGTTGACTTGTGAGGATTGTCATGTCATGTAAGATAATTAGTGGAGCAGACAAGTAATTAGCTACATTTGGTGACTAAATATACTCCATCCGTCTATAATTAACTTTTACGATATTTTTTAGAGTTAAATTATAAAAAATTTGATTAATATTTTATGATATATATTTTGATCATCTTTATATGCAAAAAATACTATTTATATTACTTTTCTAATAGTTTTTAAGTTTATATATTTTATAAACAATATATCGAATTAACGTAATTTAATTTAATTTTAAAAATTAATCAAACTAATTTTTGAAAAGTGTAACATAAAATGCTTACAGAGAGTAATATATAGAGAGTCAAAACACTTGAACCGGACACGTAATTTCTAATTCAAAATCACAATAAAATATTCCAATAAAACGTACACCAAAAGTGAAAAAGTCATATTTGAAATTTTTTCTGTAGTTATTAGCAAGCTGCTGGATATTGTGTAGTGTTTATGATTAAAAAAATTATATCAAACTTCGTGATAAATTATCTTGTATTTGGATATCCTTTTTAAAAAATTATCAAACTAATTGAACGAGAAAACTAAGAATAAAATTGATATAATTTTCTGAAATTTAAAAACAATCCAATTGTTCACTTATATAGTTGTATCAACAATGCATATTGGCGTGCAAAATTAACATTAATATGAAAATAGCTATGTGAAAAAAAATAGGACGAGAGGGCATGCACAACCCAAGAATTAAAGTTGTAGTACTAAGTAATGGTAGACAATCTGTTATATATTAAAAAATATATATATTTCAATAGGTTAATTTATTCTGTTTTTTCTCGCAAATTCTCTCTTTTCTGCTTTCTAAAGAATTTCATGCATCAATCTCTTTTAGATTGATCAAACTTTCCATATAAACGAAACGGTCTTTGAAAAAGGAAAGTGGATCAATATCATCACAATTCAAAGACCATATTCGATTCTCAATTCTATAAATAACTTTTGTTTTAATAATTATTCTATCAACAACTTCTACATCAATAAGTACTTCTCAATCATGGTATTGATATCGAAGTAGCATATTACGTTCGGAAAAACTATATATGGGTATAATTGAAATAGCCCCATTATTTAGTAATGTGAGTAACTTTGTGAAAGATTCTTGAACGTCATACTTTTTTATTATCCATAAATTGAAAGAAACCTTATTGTTATTAAAAACACAGAGATTATTTTCCAATACAGATACAACCATTTCAATAATCACGTCCCATTTTTGTTTTTAGGGGGATAAACGCACATTTTTTTGGTAAGGGTATTCTCTTGTATGTCTCATCTGAAATATTTAACGACATCATAGAGTCCATTCCTATTTTTTATTTTATAAATAAATAATACTTTCTCCGTCCACTATTAATTGTCATACTTTCTATTTTTAGAGTCAAACTATAAAAACTTTGACTAATATTTTAGGATATAATTTTTCATCATATTGATATGCAAAAAATTGTAATGTATAGTTCTTTTCGTATAGTTTTTGAATATCTAAATTTTTTATTTAAAAAGTAATCTAATTTAACTTTGAAAATCACTCAAATTAACTTTTAAAAAACATAATATAACAAATAAAATGGACGGAGGAAGTAATATTACCATTTGAAGTTAAATGAAAGAATTTATGGCGGTACTATTATCACTGTTAAAGGTTATTGGGTTTTGTCATAGTAAATAAATTTGTACCTACCAAGTTTATCATTATGTTTCTATCATATTTTATTGTGATTGTAACTTATTTTTTATCATTTTAAAATTTATTGCAAACAAGATAAATAAAGGATAAAGGTATGCTAGAAAATTAATGAGTTTGTATCAATAGTAGAAAAAATGGAGTTATGCAAAAAAAATTGAGTTGCACAATTGATTTGTTTTGGTTGAAGAACTTTCATTTCTTTTTAATTATTATATTTAATTAATGTGATTCTTTATTGTTGAATTACTTTGATATAGATTTATGTTGATTGAATCTTATTGAAGATTAGAAAAAAAACGTCAATGTCTTAAGCCTATAATTGCCTATAGCTTATGAGAATTAGCATTAAATTAAAAATGCATTAGTGTTAACTTTTTGTACAACATAATTTCTAATTTAAAATTGCAATCAAATATTCTTTAGAATATATGCATAAATTTATATTAAAGTGAAAAATCATTTTGAAGAGATTACTAGTTATACTCTTGTAAGTAACCTGCTTGACATCAAACATATCAAACTTGGTGTCACAAAATTATGGTGTCAAGATTGACAAAATTATCTTGTAATTGAACATTATTTTTATAAAATTATCAAACTATTTGAACGAGGATTCGTTGAAAACTAAGAATAAATTCACTCTTTTTTTCACTTTTGAATAATTTAGACAAGACGAATTCGCTATAATTTTAAAAGCAATCTAATCAATCACTTGAAGTTGTATCAACAACGTGCAAAATTAACATCAATATGAAAATATAGCTAGGTGAAAAAGAATAGGACGAGAGAGCACAAAATTAAGCAACAAAATAATTAAATTAAACTAAATAAGGGTGGGTAGGCGAAACTATTACACGAAATATACGACCAATCTATTCGAGAAAATTTTCTTTAAGGAATGCCAAGTCTATTTTGTTTATGAATCGGATATGCATCAATCTCTCCCGAATTGATTAAACTTTCCACATAAACCAAACCATTTAGGATAAAGGAAAGTGGATCAATATCAAAAGACCACATTTGATCGTCACATGTTCTATAAGTAACCTTCGTTCTTTCTAATTCATCTAGGCATTGGTATCAAAGTAGCACTTTACCATCAGAAAAGCTATATATAGGTATAATTGAAAAAGCCCCATTACATGGTAATGTGAGTAACTTTATCCAAGATTCCTAAACACCATATAACGACTGAATGGTGGTTTTGGAACTGTATGTATATCATTAACAAGTGGAGATAAAGAAGTGCAATACAAATTTGAATCCATTTCACGACTAATATGAATAAGCAATTCTCGGAAATCAGATTGATTTTTGGTATGATTGTGATGATGCTTCTTAAAGTAAGGCTCAGAGAATAATGTCTTCCAAGATTTCGAAACACATTTGAAACGAAAAAGAGACAAGTTTGGTGAGAATGTTGATAAATATTTCCTCCTCCCATCACCAAGATATGAAAATATGAGGTTTTCAAGTATGATTTAAAATGATTTGATTTAATGCTGCTATATATGTATATGAGGTTTTCAAGTATGATTTAAAATGATTTGATTTAATGCTGCTATATATGTATATGAGGTTTTCAAGTATGATTTAAAATGATTTGATTTAATGCTGCTATTTATGTATATGAGGTTTTCAAGTATGATTTAAAATGATTTGATTTAATGCTGCTATATATGTGGATTAGGTTTAAGTGTTATAAATACTAAAAAGATTGAACTACTAATTAGGGTTAGAATTTGAGGAAACCGTCATATCATTAAAACTATATTATTTCCGTCCTTATTTTTAGTGTTAGAATTTTTATATGATAAATATTTTGTCATTAGTTTTTTCTTCCATATTTTAAGGATTAGAATTTGTTTATGAGAAGAATTCGTGTAATACCCAATATCTAATTTTTGGCAAAGTAAATAAACAATAATAAGTGAACTTCAAATTTATAATAAAAGAAAATAAGTGAACTTCAAATTTTCAACACTAAAATGTAATTAGAAAAAAAAAAGTAATAGTATTAGTTTATTATCTGGTAATGATTAATATAATATTTACACATTTTTCATAATCTGAGTTAGTTAAGGACTATAACAACTAATCATTCATTGAAACTGATTAGGATTCTTGTATTATAATTTAAGGCGAATAATACAATACTTATCAACTTACATAAGATACATAAGAGTAATGTATCATGCACTAATATTTTAGATATGATACGTAAATTCTAATGTATACTGAATGTATCAATTCATAGCAACTACACGGTAATGTATAGACCTCAAATCTAACATCTTATGGGCAACAACTATTTATTTACTGTATCTAGCATAAATACAATAGTTATCAATATAAACGAGATACATAAATAGTAATGTATCATACACTAATTTTTTAGATATAATATGTAAATTCGAATTTATACTGAATGTATCAATTACATGGCAACTACCGCACAATAATGTATCATCTTAAATCTAACATCTCATGGACAACAATTATTTATTTAATGTATGTAGTATAAATACAATACCTATCAATTTAAATAAGATACGTAGATAGTAAATGTTAAGTAGCAAAGATATTCATGATGTATTTTTTAAGTTTTCTGACAATTTAAATAAAAATTGAAAGGATCTTCAATAAACTAGGAGAAGAATTTTGAATCGAAAATTTTTCAATAATTTTGCATCAAAATTGAAAGGATCTTCGCTGAACTAGGAGAAAAAAGAATCTTGAATCTCAAATTTTGATCAAAATTGAAAGAATATTCGATGAACTTCAAGATTCAAAAGGATATCCTCCAACAACAATTCCATCACTTTTTTTTCCTTCATAACTCACCTCGCTTATCCAAAAATTTCACAATTTTTTTTGAATCAAATCTGAAAGGTTTATTAGTTCAACGGGGGGAAACAATTTAAAATTTGAAATTTCTTCGTCTATTAAAATTTTCATGAAGCAAAAGAGAAACTTGATGTTCTTACTAATTTCATCGAACAAATTAAAGATGGACTAGAGAATGTTCTTACTAATTCCATCGAACAAATCAAAGATGGACTAGAGAAATGAAAGGTTGACTGTGAGGAAAAGGAGCTTCATTTGATGAGTTGCATGAATAAAATTGTAGAAGAAAATTTATTAATGGAAAAAGAAATCAACATGCTATTAAATATGCTCAAAGATAACGGAGATCAAGTAAATAAAAGCGTAATTTATGGAATTTAATTAATTTCAGATTTTGTTCCTTTTTTAGCACAATGAAATTTTTTTCTTGTATTAAAATTAATGTATCCGGATGATGACTTATGTATTTGGAAGTTACAAATTTTAAGGGATTTTTGTAATTAAAAAAGAATAGGGATAGAATGTAATTTACTCTTTACACTGTGGTATGTGGTATTTATGTAAGTTATACTTAAAATATTATTAACTTATCTAATTCTTACCAATATAAATATTAATAATAATATTACTATTAGAATTAGAACATAGATCTAAATTCAAATGTTTTGTCTAAGAAGTATGAATTAAGGTTTACTAAAAGATGAACATGTACAAATACAAGTACATTATAAATATACAAATGTTTGTATACATATTAAAACTATTTGTATTTGTAAATACTCATAAAGTAAAATTATTTTGAAAAAATTATTATAAGTAGCGTGCTTGACATCAAATTTGATGTCAAGATTGATAAGATTATCTTGTATTTGAACTTTCTTTTTAAAAAATTGAACAAACTAATTGAACGAGGATTTGTTAAAAACTAACAATAAAATTCGCTCTTTTTTTTCATTTTTGAATAAGTTGATTCCTACATTTTATAACGAATGAATGGTGGTTTTGGAACTGTATGTATATCATTAACATAAAGAAGTGCAATACAAATTCGAATTTGTTTTACGACTAATAAGAACAATAAGCAATTTTTTGGAATCAAGTTGATTTTTGACATGATTGATGCTACTCAAAGAATAATGTCTTACAAAATTTCATTTATTTGAAACGAAAAAGATGATACTACTCAGAGAAGAATATCTTCCAAGATTTTATTTGAAACGAAAAAGGAGACTTAACAGGAAGTTTGGTGAGAATGTTCATGGATTAGAATTTGAGAAAGTCATCATTTCATTAAAAGTATATTATATAGTATTTCTGTTCCTTATTTTTAGTGTTAGAATTTGTATCATATTTTGTCATAATACTATGATTTGAATTATTTTAGTAAATTAAACAATAATAAGTCCTACCGTTAGTTTTGGTAATATAACCGTATTAATTCCAAAAAAGTTTAGTCAACACATATATTGACAATTTCAACGTGTTAAATAAAATAAGAAATCATTAATAATGCAATAGATCTTAAATACATGATAAGAGAAAAATATATTGTAAAAATTAACGAATCCTAAATTTATTGTAATAAGTAGTTCTATGATTTCTTTTTTAATTTTTTTGTTTTAAAATAAAATTAACCAAAAGATAACATACTCAACGTAGTGGAGAAACACTCCCAGAAAATCCTATAAGATAGGTGGTTTGAAACCACTCCTATTAGTAATGAAAGAAACAAATTTTGCCATATTCTATTTAAAATAGAAAACGACACACGCAAATATCCTATCAAACGACTTATTGGGTTTTGTCGTTGTAAAAGAATAACACATTCTAAAAAGAAAAAGTGCTTAAGTTTAACCTAAATATAAATATAATAATTCTAAGTTTACTCCTTTTTAAAAAAAATTTAAACAAACGACAACATGCTCAACTTAGGGGCCAACACTCAATCCTATAATAAAATAAATAGGTGGTTTGAAACCACTCCAATTACTAATGAAGAACCAAATTTTACCATATTCTATTTAAAATAGAAAAGCACACACACAAATTGGATTTTGTCGTTGTAAAAGGATTCCACATTCTAAAAGGAAAAATGCTTACGTTTAACCTAAATATAAATATAATAATTCATTATTTAAAATAGTCAACGAAAATACTTGATTAATTTGGAAGCATTTTAGTTTTGCTTTTAAAAGTACTGGAATAGGCTTAATACTAAGGAAGATTAATAATTTGTTGCTACAAAATAAGTTATACTTGTTTATAAGCAAATATACTTTAAACCATTTGTTACTCCCATATAGTTGTTGAAGGCCTGTATTGTCTTTAACTGCATTACCTAGAAAATATTAGATTAGATTTGTTAGAAAAAAATATATACATACATGTACAAGCGTATATAAAAAATGTGTGTATCTTTGATTTTTTTAAACACAACGGTAAATAAAAAGTAGGAAGCAAATATTACCTCTATATAAAAATCTCAATAACTTGAGGTTGAAAGTTGTTCCTTCAATCTGGAAGTAACTTTCAAAGTTATATCACCATAAGCTTCATTTTGATTCACATTGACAAGTCCACAATTCTTTAACACCTGAAAGGAAGGAAACACAAGAAAAAACTGATAAAATAATTCCTCAAAATGGAACCTCTCATTTATGCAACTAAAAAGTGATGGTAAAAGACAGTTACCAAAGTCTCATAAAACATTCTGGCACACATTTTCTTGTTTTTTGCCTTGTAGTATTGTGTTTAGGTTGAGATCTTCTGAGATGGGTGACTTTTCTTGCAAAAATCGAGCCACCGTTCTACAAACATATATATATCATCAAAAATATTACTCGATCCAATAAGTACTATATAATGAGAAAGAATATTTTTTACATACCTTGTTCTGACAGGTAATGTGTCAAACTCTGCTGTTCCTCCTTGCTCACCAATAGGAGTCCTGTCTTCTTGATCAAGAAAACTCAAATCCTGCATCATCAGTATCTATCGATTTATCAGATATAACAATGAAGTATATATAACAAATGTTTAGGCTTCAAAATTTTCTAGATATGCTCATGGCAATCTCAGTAGTAGAACTCTTTGTTTACAAATACTAGCCTAAAATAGAAAAATTCATAAATCTCTTCATTAAGTAATATAATATTGAAAATCCAGATCTACTTATATTACTCTAGATGATATAAAATTTGGTTAAATTGCTATCTAGATAATTAGAGAAGTAAATTGATACTTCAA
>CM040619.1:76866081-76893522 GCA_022817965.1 Solanum lycopersicoides
CTTCTTTCTTTGTAGGTGATGAAATGACGAGGGTTATATGGAAAATGATCAAAGACAAGGTATAATTATTGTCAGCTTCTGAATATATCTTTTAATTTTGTTTTGCCAATTTTTCTTATTATGCTTCTAAATCTTTTGTATATTTTTGCATCATGTGGTGGCAGCTAATCTATCCTTATCTAGAGTTGGATACAAAGTATTATGATTTAGGTATATTGAACCGTGATGCCACTGATGACCAAGTTACTGTTGAAAGTGCTGAGGCAACCCTGAAGTAAGTTCATTTACCTAAATGATTCGCACTGAGAAATTCACTGCTTTAGGTGATTAAATGTTGTTTTTTCTCCTTCAGAGTTGAGGCCAACTTATAGTTTATTTAAACAATCAGTTGAAGTAGATTAATGTTTCAGTTTGAGAAGTTAGCTATCTTTGCGTTGTTTTGTTTTGCTGTTTTTTTTTTTTTGTTGTTGCAAATGCTTCTGTATTTCACACCAAAGCTAATTGTAGTCAAATATCAGTTAATTGCTCAAAACATTCTAGTTCCAAATTTGAATTGGCTTATACTCCTTTATTGTGCAGGTACAATGTTGCTGTGAAATGCGCTACTATAACACCTGGTCAGTTGTCTTTTCCAGTTTTAGAAAAGCTTTTGAGATAGGTTAAAGGAGGAAATTTTTAAATAATAAAGGTTAATGCTTTTAGTCCAAATGTTTCATTTAAATGGTAGTTTCCAAATCACTTATGGCTCTCTCATATTTAGAGTTCGGACTTTTCACAGTACATGAAGCTCCCGTTTGACCATAGATTTTGAAGTTGAAATTTGAAAATTTGAGTTTTTCAAGTTGGGTTCGGACATGCATTTTACTTGGAAATTTTGTGAGTGGAAGTCCCAACTCCCCAAAACCCCAAAAGACCTTTTTTGTAGGAACTTGAAAATATCTGAAGATCAGATTTTATCTGATCAAATTTCATGTCCAAACAGATATTTGAAGATCAATTTTCAAAATCTACTCCCAAAATCTATGGCCAAACGCTAGTGAAGTTACGTTGAAGTTAGCAAATTGCACTATGACGCTTTCTAATTCTCCTACTATTAATGTTTCAGATGAGACCAGAGTCAAGGAATTTGGGCTGAAGTCTATGTGGAAAAGTCCCAATGGCACAATCAGAAACATTTTAAACGGTGTGCATGCAACTCAATTTGTTTGTATCTCAATGACAAGGTCTACTCTTGTGTATGATGTGCATCCATCATAATATGATAGTGTCTGGCACGTACCGAGCATCTTATTGGTGCAGCAAGGATAGTTTCCTTATCTGTAGATGCTTTTATGTTAAATCTCAGGAAATACTAAAGGTGGTAAATCATAAGATATTATATGCTTTTATTGTACACGGAGTGACAGTATACATTTCCCATTGCATTACATGTAATTTAAACTGAATGATTCATTGTACGTTAAGGAAATTCTAGCAGGCTTTTGTACTATAGTTTCTGGGAGTGCCAGTCCGACAATATGTTGGACTTGTGCTATGGGTTAAATGAACAGGTCATTATATGATACTAAAAAAGAATATGTACTCAGAGTATAATCCTTTGTTTATTGGACCATATCAAGAAATAATTGAGAAAAAGTTCTCACCTTCATTATACCTTGTTTTCTTATTTGTTATTTCAGAAGTAGCTGGTTCCGATTTGAGCTTTCTACTTTTAAAAGAAAGAAGATAAATAAGTAGATGTCGTACTTTCTAAATTCATTATCCTTAATGGATAGAATGATGACAGTTTCTGCCTTTCAGGTACTGTTTTCCGGGAGCCTATACTATGCACAAACATTCCCAGGATTGTTCCTGGTAACATCTTCTTGATCTACTTTGTGGTATAAATCCAATATCATCAGTCTTGTCAGTACTTAACTTCTGAGATCTGCAGGTTGGAAGAAACCCATTTGTATTGGTAGGCATGCTTTTGGTGATCAGTATCGTGCCACAGATGCAATTATTAATGGGCCCGGAAAGCTCAAAATGGTTTTTGGTGAGCTAGTTGATTTCAGTCTGTATTTATTTTATGAGGCAAAACATACACATACAAAGCATTCTCATGCCAATACTCAACTTGTTTGTTGATTTTTATTTTCAGTGCCGGAAAATGGGGAATCCCCTACGGAGCTTGATGTTTATGATTTTAAAGGTCCGGGTATTGCACTTGCCATGTACAATGTTGACCAGGTTCTTCTTCACTATGCTTGGATGAATGACTATGCTATTTCACTTCAAGCTTTTTCCTCTCTCTTGTATATTCATTCTTTTTCTGTGGTGAAATTTGCTAGTCAATTCGAGCGTTTGCTGAATCATCAATGTCAATGGCATTTTCAAAGAAATGGCCTCTTTACTTGAGTACAAAAAACACAATTTTAAAGAAATACGATGGAAGGTATCCTTAATTTATGCTCATCAAATCATTTCCCTTCCAGCCCTCAGAAAGTCTCCCTCTCTTCTAATTGAAAGCGGGGATACTATTTTGAATCTTCAGAAAATATATTTTTCAAGAGTTTAGCTGAATTATTCACCGTCAAATTTGATTGTGCCAGGTTTAAAGACATTTTTCAAGAGGTATACGAAGAGAAGTGGAAGCAACAGTTTGAGGAACACTCGATATGGTTGGTTTTTTATGATATTAATGAGCAGTTTTTGTAC
This sequence comes from Solanum lycopersicoides, assembly GCA_022817965.1. NCBI lineage: Eukaryota > Viridiplantae > Streptophyta > Magnoliopsida > Solanales > Solanaceae > Solanum > Solanum lycopersicoides. Next base: position 76,868,779 of record CM040619.1, read on the forward strand.
TTTATTTCTGGAAAATGGTTGCATCATTGGTCAAAAGCTGTCTCTGGCATATAGGTATGAGCATAGACTGATAGATGACATGGTAGCTTATGCATTAAAAAGCGACGGTGGATATGTTTGGGCATGCAAGAACTATGATGGAGATGTCCAGAGTGATCTGCTCGCTCAAGGTGATCCTCATGATTGTACTCTGTTACTTCATTCTGTTCCTTTGAAATTCACGTCTTAGTTGAAGGTTTTGATTTGGCGTGATGATACAGTTACTAAATCAAGTACTAAAAGTGTAACTAAGTCTGTCTTTGTTTATTTAGGATTTGGTTCTCTGGGCCTCATGACTTCTGTACTGGTCGGTATCTTCCCGTTAAGCTTTCTGTATAGAATATCACACCCATTGGTCCTCTGTATAATATAACGCATCTACTCTGCAGTTATCTTCTGATGGCAAGACATTAGAAGCTGAAGCAGCTCACGGCACTGTAACAAGACATTTTCGGCAGCATCAAAAGGGTCAAGAAACTAGTACAAATAGTGTTGCTTCCATTTTTGCATGGACAAGGGGACTTGGACATAGGTGAGTTGCTGCTATTCTCTAACCCATTTGTTACTTTTACTGATTGGGGTAAACTTTTGTTCATAACAGGAGCTTAGTGTACTTATTTTTCATAGTTGGTTTGCAATATTATGCATTACTTGATCCCTCTTCCCCTTTCCTCTCTCTCTCTCTCTCCACACAAACTCACTCTAGAGGCTTTCCTCTTCTTTCCTTAATTTCTTGGGATTGGGTGATGTTACCTAAACCATAATAATGTTTGCTTGCGCCGTCACATGAGTCGGTCTTACTGGCTTGGTGATATGACTATTACTAAGAGTAGGTCGAATAATGAACTTATTGCCTGCTTGATATCATGTTGACCCTATAATTAGAATGGAAAAAAGGGAAGAGTAATGGATGCAAAACTGGATTATGTACAAATTTTGTGTTACTACCTGTGTCCCATATAGTGGATATGTTTACTTCTTTCCACATATATAGGAATTTATTCCTGCTCTTTTCCATTTTTGCTCCTCTATAAATGAAAGTACTCTCCCTTGAGCAAGAGCTGAGAAGTATTTCCGATGTTTTTGAGGAAAGTTGAGGAATGGTAAAGGCTACTTTTGTTATAGTGTGACTATTGGGGCATCCAAAAGCAAACACAATACCGGTGTTCCATTCTTTTTCCGTTCATTTTACTTTTAGGTAAGTGGACATAAATCTAATTTGACAGAAAAACTAAAGGTGGCTTTTAATTTCTGATTTGAATGGATCTGTCTCTTAATGCCTAAAAAATACACACTATACTTCTGCAGGGCTCAGCTTGATGGGAATCAAAAGTTGTTGGAATTTGTCCACACCCTTGAAGCTTCTTGCATTGGGACAATAGAGTCCGGGAAGATGACCAAAGACTTAGCTATATTAGCTCATGGACCCAAGTAAGTGATGGTTTCCTGCTCCAGTGTCATCTGTACGGCATATATAGTCCAGCTCTTTTTCTTTACTCCACACTTGGAATTTCTGATATCTCCTCTAGCTGACTGTAGACCCTTACCCTACTCCTGGGTAAGGACAGAGTCGTCCTCCTTTTGGTATTTGCTACTCAAAATACCGTGTATTTCGAGGTGTGAAAGATGTCCCAAACACCAAAGTTATTTTTTTTTTTAAAAAAGTGAACAATAAATTCTATAGCCTAACCACCTTGAACAATTCTACTTAGAAGTTTTCACCTTCTTACTGATAAATTATTTATTATGAAAAATGTTTTTGACACAAACTTGATTCAGTTAGTAAGATAACCAAATGAGGAGGCGTTAACATGAATAGTCTGCGACTTCTCTCTCAATTTCAGTGAAACTCAGTATTTGAGTAATTATACTTGTGCAGGGTGTCAAGAGAATTCTACTTGAACACTGACGAATTTATTGATGCTGTAGCACAGAAACTTCAAGAGAAGCTTCATGCCTCGGCGCCTATTTAAGTTATACTGGATTATGTAGTGAGAACATGTATGAGCTGAAGAAGATCATGCGCAGCAGCCTTTCACTGTTAACATAACTCTATGCACTGCTAGTTGAGACATTCTTTACTCTAGTTTTTGTAGTTGTTCAGATACAAGATAACAGGTGGTTGAGCGGTCCCTTCATACTGCTCCTCAATGGGTTGTGTATATTATTGTCTCGTTTGAATTAGGATCCTTCATAAAAATCCATTTTTCGAGTCATCTGTCAGCACCGTCATTGTGCTGGTGTTCCTGAAACACGCTTGGTGTCAAGCTCAACAAGAAGGAATAATTCTTTTGAATAGAAAGAATATGTGATTACTTTAATATATGGTCCTCTCGACTCTTGCCAAATAGCTCAGTTGTTAAAGCTCCACTCTTGCAATTAGGTTTTTGTTACTGTTACTTTGTTTATTGCAAACTAAAGCGTCATTAACTCCAATAGTCTGGTAGTACTTGCACCTTGTCTCTTTTAATGAACTAATGAACACAAATATAACTAGAAATTAGAATATTCAAAGTTGGCAACAAGCCTCTTTAGAATATTTGCTAAAGTGATAATTTATGTTCTAAGGATATAAAGAGGGATGCAAATTGCAACTTTGAATACTATATTAAAGCCCCACATCATTGGAAACCAATATATGTACCCATCTAATTTGTTTTCATATGATTAGAGGCGGGTTAAATATTAATCTGGAAGGATAATCATTTTTCTTATTGGAGTTTGAAAATATCATTTATGCCTATTATTTAATTTAGTTTTTATAAGTAAGTACTGCTTCCTTGATGATTGCTGTAGCACTAAGCACTTTGTGAGGTGTTCCAATTAGGTGACCCAATTTATAAGTAAAAACATATCTTGTAAAATACGACCAATCTCTAATCTTTTTAGAGCTATTAATTCAAAATTCGTACAAGAATTGTTGATTATAAATTTGTAATGGTGGCTCCGCTCCTTGTTACCTGATAAGATATGATAATTTGAGACATACTTTTGTACTGCATGCAAATAATTAAGAATTTTCTATTATTGTTAGTAAAGATCAATCTTTATATATGTTATGCATATACAAGTTGCTAGTGATGATGCATGTATGATGAAAGGCCCCCGAAAGAAACGAGGTGACCAACTTTGAATTTTAAAAAATTGTATTTAGGATCATATTAACCTCTAAACTATGAAAAAATCACAAGTTTGGTCCAGAATACTTTTAGTACATACACATTTGTTATTTATTGTTCCTAAATGAGTTTAATTTTCAAAACATTAAAGACGCGCACAAAATAAGACCCCTATTCGTCTTTTTTACTTGTCTCTTTTTGCGGTAAGACCAATACCCATCGCCGTCACTAATCAACTAGAGGTTTTTGAAGGCCTTGTTAACCAAAAAAATAAGAAGTGCCCTGTCTAAGCTAATCGATTGAAGATGGTACTTACAAAAGCCAAGGAAATAATTACTGCCAATCCAGTTGTGGTCTTCTCAGGTAATTAATTTCTATTTGATTGTGTAATTGTCAAATGTGTTACTATTAATTAGAGTAGTTTTCATTTGATCCCCAGCAAGACATACTGCGTTAGTGTCAATCTGGGTACTTCCTTCAAGGCTATTGAGTTAGATTCTGAAAGTAAGGCATCTGCTTCAGCTTAGCAATTACAGTCGCACTTTATTGATACAAAACAAGATTAAATGACTTTGTTGTGGTAGCGGATGGAAGTGAGATTCAGGCAGCACTGGCTGAGTGGACTGGTCAGCGAACAATACCAAACGTCTTCAATACACATTGGTGGCTGTGACTGTATGTACCTTCCCCTTTTAATATGGTTAAATTCCTTGACATAATTATCATAAAATAATCTTAAGATTTACTTGGGAAGTTTAATTTGCAGCACAACTGCTTTGCACAGGGACGGGAATCTTGTTCCTCTGCTAACTGAGGCTGGAGCACCTGTTAAATCTTATTAATGAATAAACTGATTGCCCCCATAGTTACACCACTGCTGAGTCAATTCAAAGACACACAACAGAGACAAATCCAATAGTTAAAGTTTATACTCTCTTTTAAGACATTTGAGCTGATATGCAATAATAACTGCATTTGTAGTTAGGTGAATTTTTAATGCATAAACAAAGTTTGAACAAAAGATATTAAGATCCCTAAACTCATAATTACACGTATATCCACCTCTAATTAGAGCTTTCGATCTGGCCATTTTACATACAACAAATGAATAAAATACCACCACTCTCCTATGTTAATGGAAAATGATCACCACTTTGAGACTTCAAATTTAGAAGTTTTTGTGAATACACATCCTCAACTTAGAGCATTTCTATCCTACCTCATAAACCACATGGACAGTTTTATTTCAACAGTTGGCTGACTCTCTTCATCATAAAAGAACAATTCCAAGCTTCATAACTACCCTTTTCAAATAAATAAGACCATAGCCTATTCGTGTACAAAGGTCGCATAACAAACTTACTCTGTCCTTGCCGTATAATAATTTTGTGACCATAATCTTTGTTCCTGCACAATTTAGAAATAATTCCATCAAAAGTAACAGATCACAACTAAATAATCACATGATCGCGGGACTACATCTACAAAAGTAACAGAACCAATACCGTCCTGTTCTTTAAACTTCAAGAAATCAACTAAATCGACCAATTTAGAAAAATCCTCAACTGAGAGTATTTGTGACCGTGATGGCATGGAACTCTGTTAATCGCTGTCATAATGGTACTTAAAAGATCTTGAAGCTACTCTGGGCATGGTGGCGTGGAACCCTGACCATGACACAGTAAATATTTATGAGATAAGGAAGCTTGACCTTTGACAAAGAATTATTTATCCTTGCACAACTGAGAGTATTTGTAACCATGCACAATTTAGAAACAGTTAATGCATGTACTAACAGATATAATCCCATCAAAGTAGCTAAATAATCAAACGATCCACATAACCTCTATAAGTTGTATGTATCAACTGGAAATCGTCATGAGTTACCTTCCTGTTCTTTAAATTTCAAGAAAATTGATTGTAACTTGGAATTATTCAACTCTGTTAGGTGCCGCCATATTGAAGTGAGTTTTGGATCTTGAACCTTAGCAATGCATTGACACAGTACGTATTCAAAAGGAGAGAACGATTTGGAGTGTAACTGAGAGGAAGATGAATAGATAATGAGTACTGCTTAAGATATCTAATGATCAAATCCAACACAATGGGTTCAGTTATTGAAGGATACCAAAGCACATATACAAGACTAAGAGACAGTTGCACATAAACTAGATTTTTTGCCTCCTTGGGCTAACATTCTAATTAGTTTTAGTATAACCTTTTTGTAGCATAGACAATTGTAATGAAGGTGACAGCATCTCTTCTGTACACTTAACATCTTTCTTGATGCCAACCATGAATCTACTTACTTCATACATAAAATCAAAAAAATAAATAAAAAGAAGTAAGAGGACGCTTGACCTTTGACAAACTACTTTATAAACAGCTACTATTATAAATAATTCCATCAAAATTTATAGATAACAACTAAATAATCACATCGACAAAAGTAACAGAACCAACTTAAGTTACCTTCCCGTTCTTTAAATATGATGAATATTTGTGAGATGTATTACAAGTTTCCAAAATCAACTGAACCAAGATCCTCAACTGATAGTATTTGTGATGATGATGATGGCGTGGTACCCTAACAATGAACTGACACAGTACATATTTATGAGATTAGGAAGAAGTGAGAATGATTTAGAGAGTGAAAGTGATATGGAGATGAATATTACAAGTTTCCATAGTCAAGAACATGATCCCTTGTCCCTGCACAATATAAAACATGCTCATGCTGCTACTAATATAAATAATTCAGATTACAACTAAATAATCACATGGTCGTGGGACTACATCTACAAAAGTAACTAGAGTTACCTTCCAATTCTTCAAATTTCAAGAAATTCCCAAAATCAATTGAACCGAACAATTTATAAAGATCCTCAACTGGAACTCCATTTATAATGCTACTTCAAAGATGTTGAAGCGACTATCGGGATGGTGGCCTGGAACCCTAACAATGAATGCCAGATGAATACTACAAGTTTCCATAGTCAAGAACATGATATTTCAGTTACTAGTAGAAATAAATGGAAATACTCATGAGTTTTTTAACTTTCAAATTTAGAAAGCACCATTTTTTCATATAACTTTATTAGATGCTCCATGATGTTATTATTGTGGGATTTGATTTATATAATTGATATTTGAGTGAACCTGGAATTAATAGACAGTTTATGGATGTGGTGGATTATTGTTCTCCATGTATTTATTATATTAAAATGAATTAAGACATATTTTCGAATTTATAAGTCATCCAATGTCTAACCCCTTTATGTATACATTCTATTTATCTATATTTTACCTTTTTTTTATAAAGACAGAAAAATTCACCACATTAACTCACGTTAAATGTTTACATTTTTTCAAAGTAATGAATGTGTGCAAACTATTTGTGTTACACTATGCAATTTACATGTATATCAATTCACTCCGACACATAAGAGATATCAATCAGATTATTTGAGGAATCCTCGATATTGTTGACGCGAAGGATCATCAAGAAAAAACATTATGTGTTGATAAAAAGAATGTTAATAAACTCATTTTACAGAGAAATTGATGTCTTGCTCCACAATTCAATAGAGGATACTGCTGCAGCCAAGTTACATCAAGCTTGACATCCACGGCAGCAGAGACAAAAGACTTCATCTCTTTGATGGAAGAAGAACCAACATCACCGGTTTCGAGCCTCTTTACAACATTCACAAACCAGATCAAGAAGGGAAGCTATGGAAGCCAATGATGTATAGTGACAGTTGACTGCAATGTCATCGTACTTGGCAAAAATGGCAGTGAATGTGGGAGCACTGGTCACTCTTACTTTTGGAGTTAAATTATGTTGCATGGTCCTACATAAAATGTTGTTCAGCTGGAATCACATTCATTATTATGCAAAGGGGGTCTAAATGTGATATAAATAACTTCCATCGTTGGAGGAGTCTGATCATCAGTTGCTTTTCCCTGCCAAGTTTTCAAGCATAGAAAGGTGTTATGAAATAAATACTAATATTAAGTTCTTCAGATTTCTATCACTTCGCCATGCATGCTTTCTGGTTCACTTTCTCATCTAAACTTCCATAGCAGTTTGCCATTCACAATGGCACACTGAACACTAGAGACCAAAATGGTTGTCGTGCAGGGTAAAAAGGACTAATTTAAGAGGATATAAAAAGAACCAATTATCATAAATTAATGCCTAGGAGAACTTACATTTAGAATCAGTTTGAGTTTCACAGAAGGTTGAGGAGAAATAAGGGGTAGAAAAAACACTTGACTTGGATTGACTTAAATACACAACTTCCTAAATGAATTCAGCTAATGGTTTAATTTACGTCAGCTCTTAATTCACCAACTGATGACTGCCGTCTTTTATCAGGATATCTGGAAGGTATAGTTCTCTTGTCTTCTTTTTCATGTTTCTCTAGTGCATCCAAAACAACAATTTCTTCTGAAGCAAACAATGAAGGTTGTGAGACTTTCTTCTTGGTTATAGTTTCTGGTGAATTTCTTGCTGAAATTGTGCAAAGTCTTAACCTGTTTTGTCATTTTTCTCCTTTTAGCATCTCTTTATAGAGAAGCCTTTAATGTAGTATGATCTTCACCAGATGAAAAATACAAGCCATTCGAGATTTTCACATTTAGGTGAACTGTTATTCCTCTTTTTAGCATCTTTCCCACAACCCTTCAAGAGAATACGGGCTTTTAATCTTCTTTCTCCACTTATCCAAGCATCATCATATCCTTAGGCCTCTGATTAATTCAAAAAAGGAGGTTTCCAACCTCAACACTTCAAAGTTTGAGTATAGCTACTGACTGCTTTTTTGGCTGCATTTATGAAACCCAAGTTCTCAGCGGGGAAGTGGTCCTTGAATCAGTACTTTTCTGTTGCGTCATTGCATCTCCGCATTCTGATTCCCTTAAAGTTGTATCCGTCTCTAGAACAACATCATATGAGATGGATCTAGTGATGTTGTTCTAGATACGATAGTACGATACAACTTTAAAGGAATCACATCGTGGAAATGCAGTAAAACAACAAAAAGGTATTAATTCAAGAATCACTTTGTGATCTAAAAACTTGGGTTTCATAAATGCAGCCAAAAAGCACTAAATCCAGAAGCAACTCAAACTTCAAAGAGAAGAGGTTGGAAACCTACTTTTTTGAATAAACCAGAGAGGAAGGATATGTTGATGCTTGGATAAGTGGAGAAAGGAGATCAAAAGTCCATATTCTCTTGAAGGGTCCTGGGAAAGATACTAAAAACAGGAGTAGCAGTTCATCTAAATGTGCAATCTCTAATGGATTGTATTTTTCATCTGGTGAAAATAATACCCCAATAATGACTTCTATAAAGAGATGCCAAAACAAGAAAACTGACAAAATAGGTCAAAATGACGGTGTGCAAGTTTCATCAATTTCAGCAAGAAATCCACCAGAAGTTGTAACCAAGAAGAAAGTCTCACAACCTACATAGTTGAATTTGCTGTTTTGGAGGCATTAGACAAACATGAAAAAGACAACAATAAAACTGTACCTACCTCAGCTCTTGATTTACCCTGTCAGGTGCAGCATGTGGTGCAAGCTATTCGGGAGCATTTTCCACCTGACAAGTGTGTAGGAAAGGAAGAGTTCACATAATTACTATAAATCCAGAACAAATATCACCTATAATCAGGGAAGTTACCTTCAGTTATCCCCTTTAGATCAACAATTAACCAGCCAAACAAGAACTTCTGACTATCCCGTAAAGTAGCTTAATGTATATCTTTCTCAAGCTAGTCTAAAAATGAGGACAGCTTCGTGGAAACTACATGTGTACACATTCCTGAGTTTATAAAAGTAAAAAGAACTTAAGTAAACCATCACCTAACAAGTTATGATCACAGCGCTTTAATTTTAACAAGGAACAGGGGATCAAAGGTATAAAAACTCTGTAGCACATTGTGTAATAATCAATCATAAATACAGGAGGGGTCCAAGTCATCTTATTTGAAGGCCAAACATGTCATTATTTCCTTCATTGGAACGGTCACTGTGGACACCAAGGACTGCATTTTCTTTCCTCTTTTTCTTTTTCTATATATTTAATTTCGTATTTCTTTCTTTTCCCGCCTCATTTTCCTAAGATTATTAGATCTTCCTTTTTTCATGATCGGCTGATTAAGCACTGATCACTAGACATGTTTCCTACATTTTAGCATTCCTTTCCAAGGATCCAACATATGTCAGTTTTCCTACATTTTAGCTTTCCTTTCCAAGGATGAGATTCTGCAATGAAGATCAGTCACTCTGGAAAAGAGTCATCACAATGAAGTACGGACTACAAAGCCATTGGATTACTAAGGAGGCTCATGGAACTTTTGGATGTAGTGTGTGGAAGAATATTAGAAGATTATGGCCCCAATTCAAAGGCAACATCTCACTAAAAGTGGGAAATGGTAGGAAAATTGATTTTGGAATGAACATTGGATTGGGGATGAAAGCCTGCAATCACTCTTTCCAGACCTGTTTATGATCACAACTCAAAACAAGGCCACAATCTCACAACTATGGAGCCCTCAGGGTTGGAATCTCATATTCAGGAGAGCTTTCAATGATTGGGAATTCGAGAGGGTCATTCATCTGTTTCAGATCCTCAATGCCTTCCCAGGCATCTCCACTGAACCTGATAAGCCTATTTGGAGATGGCAAAGCAAAGGTGTGTTTACAGTAAAGTCTTGTTACTGCAGATACAATATTGGCCAAACACAGATCAAAAACTCGCCATGGAAGTTAATATGGAAGATAAAAATACCCTTGAAGATCTCATGTTTTGCTTGGTTAGTGTACCAAAGGGCCTGCTTAACACATGAAGAGCTTCAAAAGAAAGGCAGACAAATATGCTCAAGATGCTTTATGTGTGATCAAGATGCAGAAGTTAATAGTCACTTATTCCTTCATTGCAAAGTAGCTACAAGCTTATGGAACATGTTTCTTGGTCTTCTTGGTGTATACTGGGTAATTCCAAAGTCCACTAAGGATCTGCTCTACAGCTGGAAGGAGATAGGAAGAAGGGACTCTAATGAAGATTGGTGGGAGTTAATCCCAGCCTGCATCTGGTGGTCCCTATGGAAAGAAAGGAATGGAAGATCCTTTGAGGATAAGAGGAACAACATCCAGAAAATTAGAATGAATAGTCTTAGTCTTTTGTATTTTTGGTGTAAACAAGACATGATGGGGGATATAGAACTTTATGATAACTTTATAGGTAATTTGTAATCTCCCGTAGGGTAGTTTGATATGCTCTGAGGAGATTGTAAGTGACCTATGCTCATCATTTATTTGATGATGAGCCTTTTGTGAATACACAGTTACCTTTATCTCAAAAAAAAAAAAAAAAAAAGAGGACAAGTCAGACAGAACACAGAAATTGAAAGTCATAGAAAAGATGGTCTGCCACAAAATGAACATTCCATGTTTATCTGCTTCCATTTCTTTGTAAATTAGACAAGAGAAGGAGAAGTGGAGAATTTTACATAAATGCAGCAATTACTTTGAATATCAGATAGACCCACCATAGCTTTACTTTAAATTGCCTCCCATTAATTCAACAACTTCCGAATAGTTGTTAACGGAAATGCCGATGCCCATCACAGCTTTTGTAAGATATGGATGAAGTTTGACAGCACTTTCTTCAAGAACTTCCTCTACCAACACATAGGAAGGAGGTGAAAATTCTAAACCAAAATAAGACATCATTAAAAACAATGAGAAAGATAAATGAATAAACTTATAGAGGAAAAGCAATATCTGATTTTCCTTCTTAACACTACTTATGAGGATGTTCAGAAGCTGCATTGGAATTTCTTCACTCTCTTTTATACAATGCTCATTATTTCCTCGATGTCCATGAATAGTTGATCAGGGTGGTCCAGCCTTAAAATGGGCAAGAGACAAAACAGTTGTCAGCCCAAAAGAAAAATATGGCATACTGAGAAACGTGTAGTCTTTGAACTTTATGAAGAAAAAAGAATTCGGTAGTATTTGACATGCTATGCACCTTAGCATATAAGTTCATTTATGTTGCATTCAATATATGAAGGCACAACGGTGAATATTCTGCTAAACTGTCGTATACTTCTTCCATCCCATTTGTTGTAACAGTGTTAGATTGGTACAAATTTTAAGATGTATATCTGACTTATGATTAATTAGTGATAGTGGAAAAATATCTAAGTAGTAGTCAAAGAGTTAGTTTGACAAGAAAATAACATACTTATCAGATTTCAAATTTGAACAGTCACAAACATTGAAGTTTTAGAAGTTGTAAAAAGTTGCATAAAATAATATTGTATTCGGCAGACGGTTGTTGAGATCCTGGAAAACACTATATCCTAAGGGAGGGAAGATAGCAAGTTGTGGAGACTGATTTTCTAGTGAACGGGGTAAATTCATCGGAAGTGACTTCTCTTCATCATGAGACTGATTTAAGCTGCGGAAATGGTACCTAGTAATTGATTGGTGCCAGCAATTAGACATAGTTTCTCCCACTCCTCCTGGTACACAGCCTTTACTTCCTTTCCTTTTTACTTTTCAATTCTACAAATCTTTCTTTTACATTGAGTAATCCATCTAGAGCCAGTCCTTTGGGCCAACCGCAACCTTTGGAACTTGGGGATGATGGGCCCGGCTCTACCCTTCTCCACTTAAATACCGGATTGAGTTTGCTTGGGGAAGGCTCGAAATTGTGACCTAATACATAAGTCCCTCAACCGGTGCCTATTGAGCTAATCCCGAGGGCTTAAGCATACCAATTTGATCTACAACTACCAACATTTCAACCTTCTTCATGTTGCCAAAACAGAGAAGAGGAAAAGTGACACAAGAAACCACTGCTGTTACATGTCCTTGAAAGATTGCCCCAGCTGAGATTCACCGTGCCCTTCTGTTTGGAATATAAATTGTTCTATTTTAAACTGATTTGGGCTTTGAAGGTGATCAATTGATTATGCCCAATTCAGAACATGTAGAGCTAGTAAAATGGGGGTGGAACCGTGGAAAAGCGACACTAGAAATTGATTATTTCTATGTCCTATGTTACTATTTATTATTCAGAACATGTAGAGCTAGTAAATTTCAAGAGATAATCGTCCTTTTCCACGTTTCCACCCCCATTTCTATCTCAGCTGGGGTAATCTTTCAAGGGCATGTAACTGCTGAGGCACCCATATATAAGTTCTCCTAAGACAGAAATTGACCAAGATAGAATCTAAGCTAAGTAGCAAACTAAAATATACTGACCACAAGATAGCAGTAGTCACAAGCGATTACTCATCTCATTCATGAGCATTCTGCTCTTTAAGGTTGACAATTTGCAGTTCTGTTCTTTTCTTGTCGCAGTGCACAAATAAATAAATGAAAATGAGAAAAAGGGAAATACTTTAACTGTGAATTTATTCATAAACTGTGAATTTTCTAGTAGACTATGGTGTCTGTATCTGCAACTGCTGCAGGGATTAGTGGTCCTTTCATTCAATTGAAAGACACAGTACTGAAGTGGTGGAAGGCAGAGGTGTCACTCTAACTTCAGTGCATATTCAAAGCAGTTCCTATGTTCATCTTGTGGCAGATTTGGAAAGAAGAAACATAATGGTGGAAAGATGGCACAATTTACTATGACTTTGAAGATTGGAAGAAACTTACACCTTATGGCAAGATGTTTATATCCATAGTTGAAGGATATACCAACTTTATGGCCTTTGTTAGTTAGGTTGATGGAAGATTACACTCATATGTTAGGATGTGAAGTGGTGAAATGGATTAAGCCTTCTATTGGTTTTAATTTTTAAATGTAACTCTGATGGTGCTTCTAAAGGCAATCCAGGGCCTAGTTCTGGAGCCTTTTGCATTAGGGATGTAGAAGGAAATTTTGTATATGCTGAAGTAAAGAGGCTAGAGGATAATAATAATTTAATGGCAAAGATCAGTGCTATCAGAAGGAAAAGAGTTATTTCCTGTTACTCTTGAAACAGAGTCTCTTACTGTGAAGAAGATGATAGATGGTGAATGGGAGGTTCCATGGAGTAGTCAGCTGACATCAGAAAAATTAAGCACTTGATGAAGGAGAGGGAGATTGTGGCTGAACATATATTCAGAGAAGGCAACAAGGTTCCTGACCTTTTAGCTAATCATATGTTTTCTCTTTTGCAGGTAAACAAAGCTTTATTTTCTCATCCTTTCAGGAATTATAAAAAAGAGGTGAAGGTTTTGATATACATGGATAAAGCAGGAATTGCAAACTTAAGAATCAGAAAAATGCAATATATAAAATATGGCTACTGTGGTAATGTTTCTAATGCACAATGAGGCAATCAGCAACAGTATTTCAGGTGAAAGCACAAAGAAAAGGAAAGCATAATGGGTTGATCAAGATATACAAATCTGAACAGCAGTGAAGCAATGAGTTTAAAGGAACAATCTTTAGCAAAATTAATAGGGATTACCCGGCCTATGCAGTGGTATTAATTAGGGTTTCTGGCTCGATCTGCAGGAAAGGGTAAAACTTAGAAATGGAGATCAAGGATTGGCTTACAGCATTAAAGCGAGTCGGGGAGTAGATCGATTCTTACCTGATTTGTTTGAGCTGTGTTGAAGAGAATTCAGTGGGATTTGTTTCCGTGACACTCATGAGATTTAGAGTGTCTTGTGTGGAAACAACCCGAACTCAGATGGTTGCAGACGTTGATAAGTCGATTTCACTCCAAGACAAGCGCTTCTTCTTCGTCCTCCATGGCAGATGAAAGCTCAAGCTAGAAGACGACCAACTCTCATTTGTTTTTTTCCTTTTAGGGTGTTCATTTCTTTCTTTGGTTTTTGGACAGATTGTAGGTGTTTTGGGCTAGAACATGTTATGGTCTGGTTTTTGCTCTTTTTAGTTTCTAATAAAGGGTCCATGAGACCCACCTTTAAAATAAAATAAAAAGCATTATATTACAAGAAAAACAAATGAACAACAAAAGATAACATGCCAGCAAAGTTACAACCTGTTAAATCCCTCTTTCCTTTAGAAAAATTATGAGTAATTGGAGATATACCTTATACTATTCAGAAAATGTTGAAACATCTGAACAACCAAACTCGAGATCCCACATCAGCACACACATTCAGTACTTCGCAAGAACTTCAATAATAGAGACGGCCTAACATCTTTTCAATCGAATCCCAATCAAAGACAAGTTCTACCAAGGCCAGGATAGGTTTCACTTTCCGAAATTCCAAGTGACAGACTTTGAATAACAGCGACCATCCAAGCAAGACAATTTCCCAAACGCCAACACAGCAAGCTCAAAAAAGTCCTGTCCGCCAACTCAGCAAGAAACTAAACTGTGGGTATATATAAATACTATTCATGCAACCAAGAAAATCATATATGCATAACTGCAAAAGAATATGAACCATCAACTACAAAGCAAAACAACTTAGTCATAAGAGAGACTGGAAACCAGTCTGACTTCTAATTTGGACAAAGAAGGTTGTATGAGTTGTATTTGCCTTAAGTGTGCATCATCACATGGTTGATTTGGAGCTGTAATTCTCATGATCTCACTAAAGCAAGATGTAACTGACACCTTCACATCTATGTCAGGATGCCGTAGAAGTTCAATTGCAGCTAGTGCTTCCATTGCAGGCCTAAAGAATCACGTGTTGATGCAGGGGGGACTTGCTTCACCATTGACAAAAGATGCTCTAAATTCTGAAAATTGCATACCAAAAAGAAATGATTGAACCATGTCAAGTACATAGGAAAAGCTTCCCTGGATAACACATGAAGTCTAGATCAAAGGATCTTGTAGAAAATAAAGAATAAATGAAGTTCTAAACTACTCCACAGTTTTATGTCCTTTCATCCATCAGGAATTTATGTCCTTTACACAACAAGAAGTAAAAGAACATATATAGATAATTTCACTCCCGAGGGCATAAATACTATGTTTACATTCCTGTAATCTGTACATACTCAGTTCTTCTCTGCCCTTTTTGTGCACTTCTGCTATGAAACGAATACAACCAATAAGATGCTCTCAGTCTTAAGCTTTATTAGTTTTTATTTTGAAATTAGGATAAGTAATGTTTATGGCTTTACGCTAGCAACTATATCAACATTAGGACTTATAATAGGAATAGTAATCAAAGATGAAAATTAGACTTTGTACTGTAATCTATCTCTCGGTATCAGAAATAGACATGCATTTGAAGCGGTTCTTGCATTAGATTATGTAGTGGAATGCACTGTCAGTCCATGTCATCAGAACTATTATAGACTATGGAAATAAAATCCAAGTATGTGAATAAAATATCTATTTCAAAAAACAGAACAAGGAAAAACTGAGTAAATCAATTATGTTGCCACCTAGAACCTAGGGGGTCCCACATATTAAAAGGTCTAAAAGGATTAAGGAACAAAGCCTTGGCTCCTGTTCAGAGACAAATTCAGTTAGGCCAGTTTAACCAAAACCACTGATTTGAGTTTGGAATTTGTATAAATCTACAAAATTAAGTATTTTTAAAGTAGACACACACATGTAATAAACTTAGTGATAAAGATGTCAAAGGGAATCAAACAAATATCATTTCTGAAAGTACAGCGACAACTGAGTAATGAATCAGCAATTAAAGCAATGTCAAATCAACTTTAGCATTCCTAGTAGTTAAAAGCATACAAATTTCAAACAAACATATGAGGTGCATCATCTTATGAAGTCAATGGAACTAACCTGACGATTTTGAATCTTTCGCTTTATCAGCATATATTCGGGATTCTGCATATGAGATCTACTCTTTGATTAGTTTAAAGCTCAGAGACATTGGCTTTAAGGTCATACAGTTGTAGTCACTCAACTGTTTTACATATGACCTAGAGCCCTCGTGGATTTGGACTTGAATAGACAGTTGGCTGTAAGATCACAATATTTTGCAAACATGGCTTCAAAGACAGGTGCAGTGCCGTACAGTACGGGCCTTAATCTTGTAGCTATCTAGCGTAGACATAGCATCCCGGTATCCAGTTCAGAGAATCCCCGGCATATTACCCACCTGAAGATCAGCAAATTACTAGAAATGTCCTATACTGAACTATGAAGGTAGCGAGATAAGTAAATAGGTGAGACCTTATAGGCAGCAAATGAGTGTTGAAGACAAGGACCTCTTTATTCAAATCTAGAATATACTGTACTGTGAGAAAGGTAGTTAACTTTTAATTATACATGCCTGAGATATACAAGGTCGACAAGCATTATCTCCACGGATTTGGTTCCTTAACTCGCTGAGCCTCCTTAGCACAGTTCCATTCTAAATAGATAGATATCATTGCTTTAGAGCTTCTTCGTTTAACAGAACAGTAATATTTGTTCCAGTCATGTCACTGGTGTAACTAAGTCAACTCCTCTGCTAATATTGATCGCAATTCCTATACTTTTAAGCACAATAAATCCTTTTCCTACAAAGACAATAAAGGAGACCTTAAGCTGAAAAAAGCTTTAACCTTCTGTACAAAAGACAAACTTGTATGGATGAGAAAAATCAAAAAGTTTGGAGAAGCCCACTGCAGAAAATCTCATAGAAACCACACTCTAGATCACTTCCTCTTTAAATTCAGAACAGAAACGATTCCTTTCCTGAAGTTAGACATAGGAAATCAATGGAAGATATAGAGCACGAGTAAGTCACCTTTACATAAATAATATAAGTCCAACATTTGTGTATGGTCATGGTATCATGCAATATTTGTACAAAATTTATTGATTGGTTGATTTATCATTTCAATTTACATTTATATCAAGGCTGATTCATCCATCTTCATGAGCATCTCTATAAGGTTAAATGTCTAAGCCAGAGATATTCACTGGCACGCTTATGATATTAAAGCTCTTAATGCAACAGAACCAATACCGCCCACTAAAAGTTGTATGTATATCCGCTCAGTTACCTTTCGGTTCTTTAAATTTCAAGAAATATGATTGCAACATTGAATTATTGAAGCTAGTCTTGGTATCTTAAACCCTATAAACGCATTAACACGGAGCATATTCATAACAGAACCAATAACACCCACTACAAGTTCTATTGTATCTGCAATATCAACTGGAAATCTTCAGTTACCTTCCTCTTCTTGAAATTTCAAGACATACTGTCCTTGCATAATTGTAATTTTGTGACCTGCACAATTTAGAAACAGTTACTAATAGAATGCATTGACGCAATACATATTCATAACAGAACCAACAACGCCCACTAAAAGTTCTACTGAATCTGCAATATCAACTGGAAATCCTCAGTTATCTTTGTTCCAGCACAATTTAGAAACGGTTACTAATAGATATAATTTCATCAACGTAACTAAATAATCACATAAGCAAACAGAACCTATACCGCCCACTAAAAATTGTATGTATATCCTCTCAGTTACCTTCCCGTTTTTTAAATTTCAAGAAACATGATCGAAAGATGGAATTATTGACGCTCGTCTTGGAGTCTTGAAACCCTAGACGCAGTACATATTCATAACTAATCAATATCTCTCACCAGAAGTTCTATTGAATCTGTAATATCAACTAGAAATCCTCAGTTACCTTTCCCTTCTTGAAATTTCAAGAAACATGATACGTAGTTACTTACAAAGATGTTGAATCGAGCCTGGGTAAGGTGGTGCGGAACCCTAACAATGAGTTGACAGTACATATTCATGAGTAAGAAGTAACAAGGATTTGAAGCGTGATTGCTAAGAAGATGATGGCAACTTTGGTGAGTACTTCTTTATATAGGAAAAGTTTCGAGTCTCTCCGAAACAATTGAATGGCGGGAGCGCCAAGCTTTTAGATAAGTACGTCTGGGCATAAATCATGGAAAATTAAATTATTGAACTAGATTAGGATTTATTGTATTGAATTTTCATTTACTTTTAATCAATAATTGAATAAATTATGAAATATATCTTGACAATATATTTTATTTCGTCAATATTAAATGACAAATTTATCATATTAAAATTTACTGTATCGAACTTCTTTTTGCGATATAGATCAAATTTAATATTAAATATTTTCTTTCATTATTGATTATCAAACTTTTAAAATATAAAAATAATACAAAACGCTCGTTCCTAATAACTACAGTCAATTCTGGGCTAAGGTGTTGAGCTCATTTGATAAAATATGTTTATTGTCTTTTACATAATAGACGTTTAGTCACAAAAATCAGGATTTTAAGTTTAAAGTATTTGTTATCGAAAAATAAAATAGGAATAAATCGCTATTAATTTACTTAAATAAGTTCTTTGTTGTGTTTTAAAATAACTAGTGCATCAAATGTAATAGTTTTTTTTTAAAAAAAAAAGATCCAACAGACACACTGTATCACCAGAATTAAGACATTACAATGAATGGCTGCGATGGTAAACAATGTGTAAGCTTTTTGAAATTTAATTGAAAAATACACAGTATTAATTAGTAAATGTAGACAATTATTACTACTTTGTGAACAGTAGATTTGCAATGAACCTGATAAAGCTTTAAAATTGGCATTGAATTCGTTATATTTTTAAATTTATGAGTAATATATAGGGAAAATTACGCGGATAAGCAAATTTATACTATTTAATTACTCATCATAGCTATAGTTTGCTATAATTACCACTCACGACTAACATTATACATTAATTACATGGGCTGACTTCGAGTTTGTATAATTAATCTTGTTTGTATATGTATAATTCGCCAAGATATACAAATAAATATGTATAGTATACAATTTTTTAGCCTATATACATATACAATTCACCTCTCTCCCACTCGCTGCCCTCTCTCTCTCGCCTCTCTCCTCCCTCTCTCAATAGCGCTTTCATTTATACAAATATATATGTATAATATACGGTTATATACAATTATATACATATATAATTCACCTCTCTCCCACTCTCTGCCCTCTCTCGATGCCTATCTCCTCCCTCTCTCGGTATCTCTCGCTTGTCTCCTCTCTCTCCCAGTCTCGCTCGCCTCTCTCCTCCCTCTCCCAATCTCTCTTGTCATATATACAATTACATATGTATAATATACAATTATCTAACCAATATACATATACATTCACTTTTCTCCCACGCTTTTCCCCCTCTCTCTCGCCTCTCTCCTCTCTCTCCCAGTATCGCTCGCCTCTCTCCTCTATATAACATGTAGCTACAAATTATAATTTTCAAACTATAGCTATGGAGAGTAATTAATTATTTTTAAGTGGCTATATGTGAAAGTTTCCCTAATATATATTATAATTTCTTATCATCTTTAGTTTTTAGATGAAAATTTATGTTTGTGTATAAAGTATTAAATTTAGGCCTTGTTTGGCCATAAATTTTTCGAGTAATATTTAGGGGGAAATTGACAATTAGTGTTTGTCTGTACAATTTGGCAAATATTTTTGACAAATATCTCAAATTTCTAAATACTAGTAGTTTTTTTTTTAGTTTTTGGGTTAAATCTCATTGTTTGGGAATTTTTTAAAAATTGAAATTTTACTTCAATTTTTTATCTTTTACAAATACATCCTCTATAGTAATTGTTTGTGTTGTATTATATAATATTTTATTGAAATATTAAGTGAATATGAAAGTGATGATATGGTTATTGATGAAAATAATGAACAATCGGCTCAGAAAAATAAAATATGTACTTTGTCTACCGCAAGATGTTATGGAATGATGTTTGTTTCACTCACTCCAAACTATCACATTGTTTCAATGTCATAAACACTACTTGTTATTTGTTGCAACGATGATCCAATTAATTTATAATACAACTTATGATTAGTGTTGAAAATTTATGGATATAATCATATTATCTAAAAAAGTAAAATATGTTTCTCAAATATCATGATCAAACACAAGGTAAAATTTCACCCAATTAATATTGAATCAATAATATTTATTAAAAATATTTAAAAGTCTAGAACCAAACGGTAGCTTAGAAATTTGGAAGTCAATGTAGTATATCCGCCTCTATTTGTCGTCCTTCGAGTCAATGCAAATATGTACAAAAAAAATGATCTATATTTGAAGTTAAACATTTTTGCACAGTAACAATTAAATTGCATATATTCGTTATTAAATAGTGACGTCAATTAAATTGCATATATAGACTAAAATAAAGTTTAATTAATTACATAAATAGTGACGTCAATTAAATTTAAATATTGAATTATTAATTATTAATACTTCCTCCGCCCATTTCAGGTATCACTATTTATGTTTTAGTCCGTTAAAAAAAGGTCATCTTTTCATAATAAAAATAATTTAATTTTAATTAGTTATGTGAGTGCTATTTGATGTTTCAGAAAAAGGTTGAACGAGTAATAATGCATTTTGATAATACCATCAAATATCTTCAATATACTCCAGTATATCCTATCTTCCAATCAACATAGGTTGTGGTACACTAGTTGGAGTATTTTATTCTTAATCAGAGGTCTCGAGTTCGATCACTGAGTATGGAGAAAATTCTGTTGGAAGCGCCATCCTCAAATTGGCCCCGTAGAGCGGGAGTTTCAATGTGGTTTTCAAACACCGGGTGAAAAATCAAAAATAAATAAATTACTAACACGGGGTGAAAAACCAAAAAAATAATATACTAACTTCCAACCATATTTGAAATGCTTTGCGCGATTCGAATTTAGTCGAACTTTCAATGTGAGCTTCAAACATCGTGCGAAAAAAAAATGCTAACTTCCAACCATGTTTGAAATGATTTTTATATTCTACTTTTACTACAATGTGATTTATTTTCCGTCTCAATCTAGGAAAGTCAAGGCTTACATGCCAGAGAACTCGCTAGTTAATCATATTAATCCTTCTTATTCAAGATTTAACCGAATTCGCTAGTGAAATTCAAATTGGTTAAATTGTTAATTCAATCAGCTAAATTAACAATTCATCAAGCCATTTCTTCAATTGCAATCGTAGCCACATTTGCTTCCCAATCTAACCAACTTTCAAATCCTAAAGAGCAGCCCATTCTCTTTCTAGCAACACCAAATCGGCCCAACTTCCTTCTCCCATACAATATTTCAGCCCAGCACCTCAATACATTTCTCATAGACCCAATCCACCAATACGAACAACAATACATTACGTATACCCCAGACCCCGCCTCGTCTTCTTCCTCGAATCCACCAGTGCGGAACTAGCAAGCCCAGACCCCGCTATATTCGCTCTTCGTACAGTATTCCGGCCCTTCATCGTCGGAAGAATCGGCATCTGTAAGTATACTTCTCACAACTCTATGTAAATTCTTCGTCTCTGACTTGAGTGTTTCACTGTGCTCAGCTTGACTGTGGGTTGTCAAAGTATACCAAAAACTTAAAATTACCGTTCGATTTAAAAGAATCTTTTTCAAAGGAAAGCAAACAGAGCACAAAAAGAACAGTAAGAAAACATCCAGCCATGTTTCCATCTTCATATTTCCCAGTTTTCATTGATACTGATACTGAGAGCATAGAAGAATCTCGTACATCCTCTGTTTGATTTTGGGTATTTTCTGTATTTGAAGTCGTTTATAAGAACACACATTCAGAGGGGTATGTAGAAAACTTGAAAAAAGTGAGTGAACAACTTTATACTTATTTATAATTCTGTTAAGTTATTGAAATCATGAGATAAGAATACTATTTTCTCTGAAATTGTAAACAATAGATAAGAAAGGGCTTATGTTGAAATCAGCAGACGATACTAGCCTTGCTATATATTACATTGCACATATTCAATGAATTATATATGATGGCTGGATAGGACTATTTTCTCTGAAATTGTAAACAATACATAAGAAAGGGCTTATGTTGAAATCAGCAGACGATACTAGCCTTGCTATATATTACATGGCACATATTCAATGAGTTATATATGATGGCTGGATAGGACTATTTTCTCTGAGTGGCTAAATAACTGAGGTTAAACGGGTTGATTAATTTTAGGTCCAGTGTTTAGTTATGATGATATGGTATTTTTGGAGTTCTTTCTGATTGTCAGTACACGTGAACCCAGCTTTTCCTCTGGTTTTCTGGCGGTTTTTGCAGGAGTCTGTCATATAACGTGTTGAGAACTTGATCTAAAACTTATTGTTTGCATTATCTAGAGGAGGTAGACGTTATTAAATTGTATTTTTTACTGCTAAAAAGATGATGATTATTTCAAGTAATTAGCCTAGCGGTCAATAAACTGATAAAGTAGAGATTAGTGTCCAAATCTCAACATAGAGATAAAAAGATTAGATAACGTTATTTGGTACTTGTATTGTGGAAGGGAACAACCGTTATAGCTGATTTAAACGCTACCATTATAAAAAAGGCGAGATGAGACAATGCATTGAGGTGAGCTCTGCTGAGGTATGGAGCGTCCCTTATGGCACGAGCTTGGGGGTAAGAGAGCAAAAATAATCATATTGATTAGGAGTTGAAGCGTGATCCTAAACAAGAAGCTTAATCAACCTGATGAAAGGATTAATATGTGAGCAGTACTTTACTGTATTTAGATTGCAACTAGATAGGCAATTATTTGTGATCAATTTATTAATTTGAACTATTCAGAGTAGTAGAAGAGAAAGCACGTATCTCAATCCAGAGAAAGGACAAAATGCTAAAACAATTCGTTCCCCCCCTCTAAAACTTGGGCAATGACTTGATTTGAGTTTCATAGTACTCAAGGTTTGGTACATTCTTTTAGGAAAAGGCGCGGGCAGTACATAGTTTCTAGAAGAAATAGTGCTCTTAATGCTAATGGGATGTAATATATAGCAAGCCTAGTATTCTCTAACTACAAGAAGCATTGCACATTTTCAATGGATTTCTTAAGACAAATACAAGATTAGGACTAAAGCTATAGGATTGACCGAACCCGTAAGCTCTAGGCTTGACGAATTGTTAAAGGTTACAGTTCTGTTTTTCTAGCTGCATATTTTATTGTGTTTCTGCTGTTTTCTTTTCAGCACTTTTGAAGCTCTCGAGTAGTAATTGGGTTACGTTTGGCAGGTAATTAAGATTCAACCATTCTAAATGATTCTTCCGATTGACCCAGCAAATAAATTATCGTTTAAGCGCTTTATTAAAGATGGAGATTTGGTCATTGTGTATGAGAGGCACGACACAATGAAAGCAGTGAAGGTCAGTGAGGATGGGGTTCTGCAGAATCGTTTTGGTGCTTTTAAGCATTCTGAATGGATAGGTAAACCTTTTGGGTCCAAGGTTTTGAGTAACAAAGGTGCTTTTGTTTACTTGTTAGCTCCAACTCCTGAGCTATGGACGCTTGTACTGAGTCACAGAACCCAGATTCTTTATATAGCTGATATTAGTTTTGTTGTTATGTACCTGGAGATCGTTCCTGGTTGTGTGGTTCTTGAATCTGGCACTGGAAGTGGATCTTTGACAACTTCGCTTGCAAGGGCTGTTGCCCCCACTGGCCATGTTTATACCTTCGATTTCCATGAACAGAGAGCTGCCTCAGCTAGGTAAGACTCTAATACCTTGGAACTTATTTGTGGATTTACTGTGATTAAGTAGTCAATTGTTCTAGTTTTAAGTCTGCCAAGCTTTTGTTGGTTTTAAGTGCATCTACTATCCTTTACAGTCGCTCTAGTGCAAAAATTTTGTTTTAGAAGATGTTTAAAACTCATGTTAAACACATTTTTAGTTGTAGGGCACTCCTCAAGCGGTAATAAAATGGAATCCTTCTTTTAACCAGGGCTCTTTTTACTGACGAAGAACATTTTCATAGGATTTCTTCTTGTAGCAAAATGTTTTTTTCTCCTTTTTGCTGCTTGATTAAGAAGTTCTCCCTCCGTTAAGAAAGAATGACCTCCTTTCCTTTTTAGTTTGTTTAAAAAAGAATGACCTCTTTCCTTTTTTGGTAACATTTTACTTTCAGCTTTCCACGTGACAATTTTGTACATTTGACATAACTTTAATTTAGGACCATAAGATTAAAAAATCTTCTTTATTTTGTTAAAGTCTGTGCCAAGTCAAACTAGACCACTCTTTTTGAAACGGAATATAAGGTTTCAGGAGTTGGCTCTAGAGTGCCATGGGAAAGAAACATCTTTCCATGCAGCCTTTATGATGTGAAAGTGTAATACTACCACCATGTATCATTGTGCACTAGCACAAAAATGTTGCAAGAGTTGACACAGAAAATTAGTTCAACACTTGTCTCTTCATGCAAATATAATATCAATTAGGAAGAGCGTTCCTTTTCCAATCAGATCAGCACACCAATCTAAAAGACGAAGAATGAGATAGAGGAGCTCGTTATAATTTTCATTTTATGTGAGTTTAACTCGGTGTTTAATATTTCTGCTTATAGGGAGGACTTTGAAAAAACAGGGTTGAGCAGTCTGGTCACAGTAGGAGTAAGAGATATACAGGGCGAAGGTTCCCTGATGAGTTTTGTGGAGAGCAGATTCAGTATTCTTTTGTTTTTGGCATAAAATATTTTATACTTATCTACCAGACGTTGGAGATCAGAAAGATCATTCGGATATAGCAGGACAAGGAGCAGACAACTGAGAAATCGGC
>CM040619.1:76894419-77027868 GCA_022817965.1 Solanum lycopersicoides
ACAGATCAGTTTGTTTTAAAACTAA
Organism: Solanum lycopersicoides; assembly: GCA_022817965.1. Taxonomy (NCBI): domain Eukaryota; kingdom Viridiplantae; phylum Streptophyta; class Magnoliopsida; order Solanales; family Solanaceae; genus Solanum; species Solanum lycopersicoides. Next base: position 76,894,445 of record CM040619.1, read on the forward strand.
CAAATTTTCTATGGATGCAGGTTTATAGCTTTGCTTTAATATTAGCAAATTATTCCAATCGATGAATACGAAGAAGTCAAGGAAGGAGAAAGTTCTCCAAAATTTAACGGAGTTTTCTGTAGACGCAGGAATTGTTTTATGCTACTCATATCAGAGACTTAGGAATATGAATGGTTTATTTCAGTCAACTTCCAACAACATGAAGTCTATAAAGAACGTACAGCTAGATTCGAGGTTGAATCAAGCGTAAATCTCAAGAAAGAATTTATGGTTTCCGCAAAGGACGTCATTTGCATCATAATACCAGATATGATATTATACACTATCCGGAGGTCATTTATTTTATTGTCGATCAAGACAATACACTACCCGGAGGGGTCATTTATTTTATTGTCGATCAAGATAATACACTACCCGGAGGTGTCATTTATTTTATTGTCGATCAAGACAATACACTACCCGGAGGGGTCATTTAGTTTATTGTCGATCAAGACAATACACTACCCGGATGGGTCATTTATTTTATTGTCGATCAAGACAATACACTATCCGGAGGGATCATTTATTTTATTCGATCAAGACAATACACTACCCGGAGGGTCATTTATTTTATTATCGATCAAGACAATACACTAACCGGAGGGGTCATTTATTTTATTGTCGATCAAGATAATACACTACCCGGAGGGGTCATTTATTTCATTATCGATCAAGACAATACACTAACCGGAGGGGTCATTTATTTTATTGTCGATCAAGACAATACACTACCCGGAGGGGTCATTTATTTCATTGTCGATCAAGACAATACACTATCCGGAGGGATCATTTATTTTATTGTCGATCAAGACAATACACTATCCGGAGGGGTCATTTATTTTATTGTCGATCAGGACAATACATTATCTGAAGAATTATTTTCAATTGAGACGATATGATTATCCAGAAGATCACTATGTTGCTCGACTTAAGCACTATTTTCATTTGGCACCAATGATGACATCAAGAGTCAATATTCATGCATCGCGAGTCAATATTCATGCATCGCGGAAGATCATGCATCGAGAGTCAATATTCATGCATCGCGGAAGATCATGCATCGAGAGTCAATATTCATGCATCGCGAGTTAATATTCATACATCGCAAGAAGATTTTATACCTTGCGGAATTTATATATCGCGGGAAGATATTTATGCCCCGCTGAAGATCATGCATCGCGAGTCAATATTCATGCATTGCGAAAAATCATGCATCGCGAGTCAATATTCATGCATCGCGGAAGATCATGCATTGCGAGTTAATATTCATACATCGCAAGAAGATTTTATACCTTGCGGAATTTATGCATTGCGGGAAGATATTCATGCCCCGCAGAAGATCATGCATCGCGAGTTAATATTCATACATCGCAAGAAGATTTTATACCTTGCGGAATTTATATATCGCGGGAAGATATTCGTGCCCCGCAGAAGATCATGCATCGAGAGTCAATATTCATGCATCGCGAGTCAATATTCATTCATTGCGGAAGATCATGCATGCGAGAATATTCATGCATCGCGGAAGATCATGCATCGCGAGTTAATATTCATACATCGCAAGAAGATTTTATACCTTGCGGAATTTATATATCGCGGGAAGATATTCGTGCCCCGCAGAAGATCATGCATCGAGAGTCAATATTCATGCATCGCGAGTCAATATTCATTCATTGCGGAAGATCATGCATCGCGAGTCAATATTCATGCATCGCGGAAGATCATGCATCGCGAGTTAATATTCATACATTGCAAGAAGATTTTATACCTTGCGGAATTTATGCATTGCGGGACGATATTCTTGCCCTGCAGACGATCATGCATCGCGAGTCACTATTCATGCATTGCGGAAGATCATGCATCGCGAGTTAATATTTATGCATCACATATTAATCGCGAGAAGATATTCATGCCTCGCAGAAAATTATACATCGCGAGAAGATTTCATACCTCGCTGATATTTATGAATCGCAAGAAGATTTCATACCTTGCGGAATTTATGCATTGCTGAAGATATTCATGCCCCGCAGAAGATCATGCATCGAGAGTCAAATTCATGCATCGCGGAAGATCATGCATCGCGAGTCAATATTCATGCATCGCGAGTTAATATTTATGCATCACAAGTTAATCGCGAGAAGATTTCATACCTCGCTCAAATTTATGCATCGCAAGAAGATTTCATACCTTGCAGAATTTATGCACTGCGGGAATATATTCATTCCCCGCAGAAGATCATGCATCGCGAGTTAATATTCATACATCGCGAGAAGATACCCATGCCCCGAAAGGAATCATGCACTGCCAGAAAGGGAATCGTGCATCTGAAGAAAATATTTACTCATCATCATTTTATTAAACATCAAGAAGAACATCAAAGACGACATCAAGATAAATATCAGCACTGCATCTGTTTTTATTTATTTCAACATCAAATGAAGAATACATTGAAGATTGCATTACATACATAAGACATAAGCTCTATTTGCTTTACGTCAAACCGATTAAGTTGACGTCAAATGTCGAGGAGAACAATTAAGTGTCGACATGGTAAAAGACACTGTCTCCCTTTTTAATTGAGTTTTTACGCTGACTAGTTTTATCTCAGTCTTTGCCGAGAGCATCCGAAAGGATGAATTCTCCAAAAACAAACCACAGGTGCGGACGACATCAAAAAGGATGCAGCACAACGTGGAACTTTTTCTTAGCAGCGAACTGGGACATAGTCCAAAGAGGAGTGTCAAACTCTTAGGACGCGAGCAGAGGGACGACTTCCACCACAATCAAACCACACCCCTATCAGAAGGCATGTGGGTTTTTCTTTAGGTTTTGTCAGTTTCGGTCTCGCATCCGAAAATTTTGATCTACCGGAAGCAAGTTTCCAATCTTAGTGACAATGCGCCGAGAGCTTTGGAAATTATGTCTATGTGAGTTCTTAATTATGGGTGTGAAGTGCACCACATTCATGGCTAAGAGGTTACAAGTCTTTTCATGCTCGTTTAATTTTGTCACTTATCCAGAACCAAAGGTAATCTAACATAATAGATTCCCTTTTCAATCGATTGAGTCGAACTACAAACAGCCTGATTCCTATGGTTTAAGGATATGTAGGCGGGATCGATGTTGAAAACTCGGCTGTATTCTAACATTCCCTCTTAAATCTTATTCCCAAGCATCCCGATTCTTCATAACTCGGTATCGAGATGACTTTTGATTTCTTTCAAAATCGTGCGTTAAATCTAGCGTATCGAACTACAAGTGGCCTGAATTCTCATATAGCCTGAGATATATAGGAAACACATTTTCAGGGCTCGACCATAATTTCTAAAGTCCGTACCAGATCCCTTTTCTTAAAAGATGAATATGTGGTCGGTCAAAATTGGCTTAGTCAATTTCATTTTCCTCGAATTTCTTGCATCAATCCAAGTAAAATGAGGGACAGCTGTTGACACCCAATTTTGACCCTCCCCGGTAGGAATTAATTCATGAGCTTCTTAAACTCTCAAACAATTTAAAATAATTAGTTTTATAAATTTACGAAAAATATAAGTTTGCGTTATTTTGAATAATTTTTGCCGTTTCTTAAAGTTTTTAGATAATATCTATATTTTACATAATTATGTATATAATTAGTATATTTTATGATTATTCAAAAACCATCTCAAAAATATTTTAAATTTAGTGAGTAATCTTTTAAATTAGTTTAAATCATGGTTATATTTTGAATCACTAAGTTTACGATTAAATTAATTATTTTATTTTTTTAAGATTAAGAAGCTCGCTAAATTAATTTATGTGAATTCATCCTATTAATCAATTGCTTTAAACCATTCAAATAGAAATTTTGGACTTTGCATTTGTCCCACATCGCTTCTACATCTATTTTGAACTAACATTTGGTCCTATATAAGCCCCTCTTCATTTAACCAAAGAGGGGGAGGAGAAGAAGGAAAAAATAGAGAGGAGACCAAAGAGTACCCAGAAATTTTCGGGAATTCTTGGTTCCATAGTTTAATATTTATAAAATATTTTTTGCGGCTGTTTGAGTTTGGAGAGGTGGTGGAATCGTCTCCGTCAAACTCGTAGTCTCGGTTCGCTGCCCAGAATCAGGTAATTTTTTATTTATTTATTTATTTATTTATTTATTTGTTTATTTATTTATTTATTTATTTGTTTATTTATTTATTTATTTATTCGTTTATTTATTTATTTATTTATTTATTTATTTATTTATTCATTTTTATTTGTTTATTTATTTATTTATTTATTTATTTACTTACTTACTTACTTACTTATTTACTTATTTATTTATTTATTTATTTACTTTTTTTTTACTTATTTTTTTATTTATTTATTTATTATTTATTATTATTATTATTAATTTATTTTATTTTTTTTTATTTTTTATTTTATTTTTTTAGTTTGCTTATGTTTCTTTAGAAATTTATTTGTTTATTAGTTGTAGTTTAGGAGTTATGGTAATATTTTTAGTATAATTTGCATTCCCGTAGCCTATTTAATCTTTATTTTTATTTAGCTCAATTTCTGTGTAAACTTGTTGCTTTAAGATATTTTTTATATGCATATATGTATACATATATATAATTTGTCAACCACCCGATTTGCTAACTATTTGGATCTTGAGTTTAATTAGTATTAACATTTAGTTGTTATTACCGTCATAATTTTATGTGTGTATTAATTTGCCATAGCCAATTGGATTCATTTCATATCGTGTTCAAGATGTGCCTTATTTCATCACTCTATGGCTAATTCATTTCTATTTTATTGCATGTGAAACTCTACTCGAGTCCTCATGGACTTTAATCCATCTTGTTGCGCCTTCTCATCGAGCCATAAAGGCTCCAAAATATATTCCTCGAGTCGTCCAGCCCCTCCAATTGGTGTACAGGTTGAAAGCAGTAAAGTCACTGCTAGAAATTAATTTTCCAGCCCCTCAAAGTTGAAGAACAGGTCGATATACCAGCTGTATACACTGATATACGACAAGTGTATACAAAAAATGGGAATTGGGTTAAAACCCAAATTTCCAGCAAATCAGGCCCAAAAAGGGCCCAAATCCTCTCTCTCCCTTACTATTAAATTATTTGATTATGATTATTTATTGATTATTTATTTATTAACTCTAACTTTGAAATTATTAAATAACTTAATTAAATCCCCAAGAGATGAACTATATTCTTTATGTTAGTATGTTAAAATAAATTTCATTTTGTTAACACTTGATTTTGTTTATTTGAAATTTTTACTTGACCTTCAATTAAACTTAAAATAGTCTCTATGATTTAATTAACCAATTTTGTTTAAAACATTATTTTTTTTAAAAACGTCAAATAAGTTTTAACAAATCTAGTCTTGTTAAAATTCTAATCACTTGCATTATATTCAAATGTTTCAATTAAGATTCCATTTTCTAAAAAAATAAAATAAATAAATAAATAAAAAAAATTGTTCTCTTAATTATTTTTTCAAGTTATTCGAGTGTTGTAAATTAATAATATTATTTCTATATTAAATATTTTTTAAAAAAATAATCAAAATAATTAACCTAAGTCGTAGGATAACCGCATGTTAGCGGACGCTTCAAATGCCTTAAAAACCTTCTTGAAGCGTAAATAAGAACCTCTTACCCATTTTCTCTCAATTTATTAAGATTTAATCTGTTAAAATCTTTTAAATTAAGTTTTCTTAATTTCTTTAAAAAATTAAGTGGCGACTCTTTTCTAAGTATTTTTCTCAAATTGTTTTATACTTAGAAACATTTCAAAAAAAAAAGTGATTTTTCTAAAGATAGATAAAATTACGGCATAACACATCGAACTTTCTCTAGCAAAGTTCGGTTCATCCGTTCTGCCACTCCATTCTGTTGTGGTGTATTTCTGACGGTGAAATGTCTGACGATGCCATTTTCCTCACAAATTTTTTGAAAAAGATCATTTTTGTATTCTCCACCATTGTCTGTGCGAAGACACTTGATCTTTCTGCCACTTTGAGTTTCTATCATCGCCTTCCATTTGAGAAAAATTCCCAAAACTTCATCTTTTGTTTTCATCGTATACACCCACAATCTTCGAGAAAAGTCATCAACAAAGGTTACAAAATAGTGTTTCCCACCTAATGAAGGTGTTTTGGAAGCACCCCAAACATCCGAATGAACATAATCCAAAATACCTTTAGTATTATGGATAGTTGTTCCAAATTTAACCCTTGTTTGCTTTCCCTTGATACAATGCTCACAAAACTCCAAGTTGCAAGTTTTTACTCCTTTTAGCAATCCTTGATCTGATAAAGTTTTCAAGAATTTCCCTCCAGCATGTCCCAAGCGCATATGCCACAGCTTGGTCATTTCTGCCTCCTTCTCGTCATTGGATGTTGTTGCCGCTGTCCCAATAACTGTACTACCTTGATAGTGGTACATGTTATTATTTCTTCGAATTGCCTTCATTACCACCAGTGCACCAGAGCATATTCTCATCACGCCATTATCTGCAATGACTTTGAATCCCTTTGATTCTAGGGCTCCTACAGAAATGAGATTTTTCTTCAAATCTGGTACATATCGAACATCTGGTAATGTTCTACTTAATCCATCATGGTTCCTTAATCGGATTGAACCAACACCATATGCGGTAAGAGGATTATTGTTTGCAGTGTGAATAACTCTACATTCTCCTTCTTGTAAATCAATAAACCAGTCCCGATTGGGACACATATGATAACTACAAGCTGAGTCCATCAACCATACATCAGATGATTTGGATGGATCTGTTGTAACTAGTGAGTAATCGGAGTCATCACAATCAGCCACATTTAAATCCATGACAGCCTTCCCATTATTTGGTTTGGCTTTGCTATTCAACTTTGGGCAGTCTTTCTTCCAATGCCCTTTTTCTCGGCAAAAGGCACATTCATCTTTGCTGAGTCTCGATCTTGACTTGAATCTCCCTTTCTTCGTTCTCATATGATTTTGAGAACGACCTCTCGCAACCAGTGCTTCTGCTTCTCCGCCTTTTTGTTTTTCTCTCTTTCTTTGTTCATAACTGTATAAGGCAGAACAAACTTCTTTGAGAGATACTTCATCATTCCCATGCAGTAGAGTCGTTTCAAGATGCTCGAACTCATCGGGAAGTGAACTTAACAACATTAAGGCCATATCTCCATCCGTAAAAGTCACATCCATATTCCGCAAATCTGTCGCCAACTTATTAAAGCTGGTGATATGATCATTCATTGTGCTACCAGGAATATAAGTGAAGCGTAACAGTCTTCTTTTCATGTAAAGTTTATTTTGACTGTTTTTCTTCAAGAATTTCTCCTCCAATGAATTCCATAATTTATTTGCAGATGTTTCCTTCGTGTATGGATACTTTTGTTCTCTTGCAAGGTAAGATCGAATGGTACCGCAAGCAACACGGTTGATAATCTTCCAATCTTCTTCTCCTACACCGTCTGGTTTCTTTTCTTCAATGGCAATATCTAGCCCTTGTTGAAAAAGAACATCAAGGACCTCGCCTTGCCACATTCCGAAATGTCCTGACCCGTCAAAAATTTCAACTGCAAATTTCGCATTTGACACAATTCTTGTCATAAGCGAAGATGCCAATGATGACGTATTATTGACACTTGATGTGGACTCATCATTTTTCTTGTCTTCCATTTTACTACAAATACTATTTACTAGCTAACAATGCAAAGACCAAAGTAAATCTTTTTCTGATGTGGAAGTTCAGACTATGCTGCAACCACAACCACAGAGCATACTCAGATAATACCTTGGCTCTGATACCAATTGTTGCGGAAGCCAAATATATAGAGAGTAATAGAATCACAACTGCTATATCTAAATGTAGCTAATAAATAGTAAATGAGACAACAACAAAAGGAACACCAAGAATTAACGAGGTTCGGCAAACTTTTGTTTTCTTTTGCCTAGTCCTCAGACACAACCAACCAATATTTATTTCACTCCAAAAGAGTACAAGTGAAATACTACAAGAGAGAAAGAAGAACAAATGCCTTTGGAGATGAGAAGACAAGTGAGAGGTGTGTTACAAATGAATTAGGAGCTACCTATTTATAGGAGTGAATTCTTCCTATTGATGTCATCCATGACATCACAATATGTCAAAAATGTCAAGATTTACCTTGTGAAACCAATTTATGGTTCACCTAAATTTCACCTACAAAAGATGCTATCTTGACTTTTCTACCAATGAAGAATTATCCTCCTAACAACCATATTTTCTCATTAATTCATTTTTGAATCTTGTCAAATTTAACATCTGAAAATCCCAATCTCCAACCTAATTGATTCACTGTTGTTGTTGTTCCTATCCATAAAGTCTTTCTAAAGAGGATTATGTCGTTACGAGTTATTAGTCATGCGTCGTCGGTGATGAGTGCATCTCATCGGTCTCTTATCGTCGATTGTTCAGTTACTTTTCTGATCGATTCTATGGTTAAGGACTAATCTAAACAAATTATAGAGAAAAAATCTATCGAAGAGTTGCGAACCAAGAAAAAATATGAACCAATTGCATTGCAGTAAGTTATCAACAATGTTAATGCAAGCAACATTAAAAGTGTTGAAGCAGAAAGCAAGAGGACAACCAAATACGATGATTCTAATAGTAATCAATCAAGAACATTTGAAGAGATTGTGTCTGATTCATCAAATCATGACAAATTTGAAGAACATCAAGTAATTGTATAAAATAATTTTGTATCTAGCAATTTGTATATTTGAGTAGTTATATACAAATTGTGTGAGGTATATGTATATTTCCATATATTTAAGTAATATATTCATATACATATATTCACAAATATGAAGAACATTATGTAGTTGTATAATATAAGTTTGCATATAGCGATTTATATATTTTGGCAGTTATATACAATTTTTTTTATATATATAATGATTTGTATATTGTAATAGTTGTATACAAAATTGTTTAGGTATTGTATATTTAAATATTATATTCATATAATCATATGCCTATAGAGTTTATAGTTATATACAAACACAAATAGTTTTTCTTTATTCAAATAATTTATATTCGTAAAACATATAATTATATAAATTGTATCATTTGATTTTTCTAACCAACAACTAGAATATAATTATTAATATCCAATTTCTCTATTTTTGTCTAAACAAAAATACATACTTGCGAACTATTAGAATAAATAAAACGTTGATAATTCATTTTTGAAAATTTCAATTATATACTATACAAATCAACCGTACTTTTTTTTGCCTTTCAAAACATAAAGTTTTCGCATTGAATATACAAGAATATTGATGAACTAGATTTTTTTTGTGTGTGTAATATTGCTTTAGGCCTAATTTATTTCCATTAAGATTAAGACGTCTGAATCTGAATATACAATTGAATATTAAGATATGCATTAAGATCTAGATGTATAAATTTGAATAAACATATAATTATTAAAATGTTGTCTCTGAATCTGAACACTGGATTATTGAGATGGTATGTTTTCAATATCTGAATGTACAAATGCAATTAAACGCTATATCAATAAAATATTACAAAAACTCTCTTATTAGTAAGTTTTTTTTTATAGAAAATAATATTTTGAACATTTTTATCATAACAAGGTAATATGACTTATCTATTAAGAGTTTAACATTAACTTACATCATTATTATGACTATTCTTTGCACTTAAAAACTTTGAGAATCTAACATAATGCAATGTAAAGTAGTTTATACAGAGTAGTAATATAATGTTTATGAAAACATTTTATTTTATAATGGACATTTGTTACTGTTATCGATCAAATAATTAATACTTTATTTTTTAAAATCGTGCTAAATATTATATCATGAAGTGTTTGTTAATTCAAATATATTGATTAATTTATAAAAGTAGATTAAGTTAGTAAGAATAAAGAAAATTATAACGGTAAGCATGTAATTAACATTAATTAAATAAGAAAAAAAACTTAATGAATTGTTGTGATATAGTTGAATTAAGATAGAAGTCTTATTTTTGAGTCCGAATGGTGTTAAGAGTTTGTTAGAGATCTGATTCATTTAGATGTATTCAGACTCATTAAGAGACTTATTAAAAAATAAAACAAACAAACTTAATGAATTGAATCTGAATAATTAAAATTCATTATTAAAAAATAAATATTAAATGAGGCAAATCTGATTGATAGTGTTATGAGGAAATGAGTTGTTAAGGTGTTTGTATATTTATAGAACTCTTTTCTTGAAAAAATATTTGATTTAAAATTATTGAAGTAAAATATGATATTATGTAAATTTTCTATTACCTTAATTAGCGATAATTATATAACCATCCTTGAAACACAAGCGTCGAGGCCCAAATCGCGCACGGCGGACAAACACAACCGAGTTTTCTCACAGCGGCATTGACAACTTTTTTAAGCCAACTAAAGTGTTATGCTCGCCGTCCGACCCAGACTCCGGTGTTCCTCCATGGCCGGCGTCGCTTCTTTTGTCTCATCTTCATCGGCTTCAGCATCATCTATAGCTAGTAAAAAACTCTATTTTCAAGTCAATTCCAATCGGCAGCTCTTCAATAACAGAGTATCTCTCACTACGCGAATCCCTAATGCCTCCATTCGGTGCTTCGCTTCCACCTCTGGTCCGACTAGCAAAATCCTCGTTCAAAATCCCATAGTCGAAATGGACGGTAATTTACTGCAGTTGAGATGAGTGCAAGCACATCTGTAATTATTCATCCACTCTTTTAACTTCTTTTCTTTGTAGGTGATGAAATGACGAGGGTTATATGGAAAATGATCAAAGACAAGGTATAATTATTGTCAGCTTCTGAATATATCTTTTAATTTTGTTTTGCCAATTTTTCTTATTATGCTTCTAAATCTTTTGTATATTTTTGCATCATGTGGTGGCAGCTAATCTATCCTTATCTAGAGTTGGATACAAAGTATTATGATTTAGGTATATTGAACCGTGATGCCACTGATGACCAAGTTACTGTTGAAAGTGCTGAGGCAACCCTGAAGTAAGTTCATTTACCTAAATGATTCGCACTGAGAAATTCACTGCTTTAGGTGATTAAATGTTGTTTTTTCTCCTTCAGAGTTGAGGCCAACTTATAGTTTATTTAAACAATCAGTTGAAGTAGATTAATGTTTCAGTTTGAGAAGTTAGCTATCTTTGCGTTGTTTTGTTTTGCTGTTTTTTTTTTTTTGTTGTTGCAAATGCTTCTGTATTTCACACCAAAGCTAATTGTAGTCAAATATCAGTTAATTGCTCAAAACATTCTAGTTCCAAATTTGAATTGGCTTATACTCCTTTATTGTGCAGGTACAATGTTGCTGTGAAATGCGCTACTATAACACCTGGTCAGTTGTCTTTTCCAGTTTTAGAAAAGCTTTTGAGATAGGTTAAAGGAGGAAATTTTTAAATAATAAAGGTTAATGCTTTTAGTCCAAATGTTTCATTTAAATGGTAGTTTCCAAATCACTTATGGCTCTCTCATATTTAGAGTTCGGACTTTTCACAGTACATGAAGCTCCCGTTTGACCATAGATTTTGAAGTTGAAATTTGAAAATTTGAGTTTTTCAAGTTGGGTTCGGACATGCATTTTACTTGGAAATTTTGTGAGTGGAAGTCCCAACTCCCCAAAACCCCAAAAGACCTTTTTTGTAGGAACTTGAAAATATCTGAAGATCAGATTTTATCTGATCAAATTTCATGTCCAAACAGATATTTGAAGATCAATTTTCAAAATCTACTCCCAAAATCTATGGCCAAACGCTAGTGAAGTTACGTTGAAGTTAGCAAATTGCACTATGACGCTTTCTAATTCTCCTACTATTAATGTTTCAGATGAGACCAGAGTCAAGGAATTTGGGCTGAAGTCTATGTGGAAAAGTCCCAATGGCACAATCAGAAACATTTTAAACGGTGTGCATGCAACTCAATTTGTTTGTATCTCAATGACAAGGTCTACTCTTGTGTATGATGTGCATCCATCATAATATGATAGTGTCTGGCACGTACCGAGCATCTTATTGGTGCAGCAAGGATAGTTTCCTTATCTGTAGATGCTTTTATGTTAAATCTCAGGAAATACTAAAGGTGGTAAATCATAAGATATTATATGCTTTTATTGTACACGGAGTGACAGTATACATTTCCCATTGCATTACATGTAATTTAAACTGAATGATTCATTGTACGTTAAGGAAATTCTAGCAGGCTTTTGTACTATAGTTTCTGGGAGTGCCAGTCCGACAATATGTTGGACTTGTGCTATGGGTTAAATGAACAGGTCATTATATGATACTAAAAAAGAATATGTACTCAGAGTATAATCCTTTGTTTATTGGACCATATCAAGAAATAATTGAGAAAAAGTTCTCACCTTCATTATACCTTGTTTTCTTATTTGTTATTTCAGAAGTAGCTGGTTCCGATTTGAGCTTTCTACTTTTAAAAGAAAGAAGATAAATAAGTAGATGTCGTACTTTCTAAATTCATTATCCTTAATGGATAGAATGATGACAGTTTCTGCCTTTCAGGTACTGTTTTCCGGGAGCCTATACTATGCACAAACATTCCCAGGATTGTTCCTGGTAACATCTTCTTGATCTACTTTGTGGTATAAATCCAATATCATCAGTCTTGTCAGTACTTAACTTCTGAGATCTGCAGGTTGGAAGAAACCCATTTGTATTGGTAGGCATGCTTTTGGTGATCAGTATCGTGCCACAGATGCAATTATTAATGGGCCCGGAAAGCTCAAAATGGTTTTTGGTGAGCTAGTTGATTTCAGTCTGTATTTATTTTATGAGGCAAAACATACACATACAAAGCATTCTCATGCCAATACTCAACTTGTTTGTTGATTTTTATTTTCAGTGCCGGAAAATGGGGAATCCCCTACGGAGCTTGATGTTTATGATTTTAAAGGTCCGGGTATTGCACTTGCCATGTACAATGTTGACCAGGTTCTTCTTCACTATGCTTGGATGAATGACTATGCTATTTCACTTCAAGCTTTTTCCTCTCTCTTGTATATTCATTCTTTTTCTGTGGTGAAATTTGCTAGTCAATTCGAGCGTTTGCTGAATCATCAATGTCAATGGCATTTTCAAAGAAATGGCCTCTTTACTTGAGTACAAAAAACACAATTTTAAAGAAATACGATGGAAGGTATCCTTAATTTATGCTCATCAAATCATTTCCCTTCCAGCCCTCAGAAAGTCTCCCTCTCTTCTAATTGAAAGCGGGGATACTATTTTGAATCTTCAGAAAATATATTTTTCAAGAGTTTAGCTGAATTATTCACCGTCAAATTTGATTGTGCTAGGTTTAAAGACATTTTTCAAGAGGTATACGAAGAGAAGTGGAAGCAACAGTTTGAGGAACACTCGATATGGTTGGTTTTTTATGATATTAATGAGCAGTTTTTGTACTTTATTTCTGGAAAATGGTTGCATCATTGGTCAAAAGCTGTCTCTGGCATATAGGTATGAGCATAGACTGATAGATGACATGGTAGCTTATGCATTAAAAAGCGACGGTGGATATGTTTGGGCATGCAAGAACTATGATGGAGATGTCCAGAGTGATCTGCTCGCTCAAGGTGATCCTCATGATTGTACTCTGTTACTTCATTCTGTTCCTTTGAAATTCACGTCTTAGTTGAAGGTTTTGATTTGGCGTGATGATACAGTTACTAAATCAAGTACTAAAAGTGTAACTAAGTCTGTCTTTGTTTATTTAGGATTTGGTTCTCTGGGCCTCATGACTTCTGTACTGGTCGGTATCTTCCCGTTAAGCTTTCTGTATAGAATATCACACCCATTGGTCCTCTGTATAATATAACGCATCTACTCTGCAGTTATCTTCTGATGGCAAGACATTAGAAGCTGAAGCAGCTCACGGCACTGTAACAAGACATTTTCGGCAGCATCAAAAGGGTCAAGAAACTAGTACAAATAGTGTTGCTTCCATTTTTGCATGGACAAGGGGACTTGGACATAGGTGAGTTGCTGCTATTCTCTAACCCATTTGTTACTTTTACTGATTGGGGTAAACTTTTGTTCATAACAGGAGCTTAGTGTACTTATTTTTCATAGTTGGTTTGCAATATTATGCATTACTTGATCCCTCTTCCCCTTTCCTCTCTCTCTCTCTCTCCACACAAACTCACTCTAGAGGCTTTCCTCTTCTTTCCTTAATTTCTTGGGATTGGGTGATGTTACCTAAACCATAATAATGTTTGCTTGCGCCGTCACATGAGTCGGTCTTACTGGCTTGGTGATATGACTATTACTAAGAGTAGGTCGAATAATGAACTTATTGCCTGCTTGATATCATGTTGACCCTATAATTAGAATGGAAAAAAGGGAAGAGTAATGGATGCAAAACTGGATTATGTACAAATTTTGTGTTACTACCTGTGTCCCATATAGTGGATATGTTTACTTCTTTCCACATATATAGGAATTTATTCCTGCTCTTTTCCATTTTTGCTCCTCTATAAATGAAAGTACTCTCCCTTGAGCAAGAGCTGAGAAGTATTTCCGATGTTTTTGAGGAAAGTTGAGGAATGGTAAAGGCTACTTTTGTTATAGTGTGACTATTGGGGCATCCAAAAGCAAACACAATACCGGTGTTCCATTCTTTTTCCGTTCATTTTACTTTTAGGTAAGTGGACATAAATCTAATTTGACAGAAAAACTAAAGGTGGCTTTTAATTTCTGATTTGAATGGATCTGTCTCTTAATGCCTAAAAAATACACACTATACTTCTGCAGGGCTCAGCTTGATGGGAATCAAAAGTTGTTGGAATTTGTCCACACCCTTGAAGCTTCTTGCATTGGGACAATAGAGTCCGGGAAGATGACCAAAGACTTAGCTATATTAGCTCATGGACCCAAGTAAGTGATGGTTTCCTGCTCCAGTGTCATCTGTACGGCATATATAGTCCAGCTCTTTTTCTTTACTCCACACTTGGAATTTCTGATATCTCCTCTAGCTGACTGTAGACCCTTACCCTACTCCTGGGTAAGGACAGAGTCGTCCTCCTTTTGGTATTTGCTACTCAAAATACCGTGTATTTCGAGGTGTGAAAGATGTCCCAAACACCAAAGTTATTTTTTTTTAAAAAAAGTGAACAATAAATTCTATAGCCTAACCACCTTGAACAATTCTACTTAGAAGTTTTCACCTTCTTACTGATAAATTATTTATTATGAAAAATGTTTTTGACACAAACTTGATTCAGTTAGTAAGATAACCAAATGAGGAGGCGTTAACATGAATAGTCTGCGACTTCTCTCTCAATTTCAGTGAAACTCAGTATTTGAGTAATTATACTTGTGCAGGGTGTCCAGAGAATTCTACTTGAACACTGAAGAATTTATTGATGCTGTAGCACAGAAACTTCAAGAGAAGCTTCATGCCTCGGCGCCTATTTAAGTTATACTGGATTATGTAGTGAGAACATGTATGAGCTGAAGAAGATCATGCGCAGCAGCCTTTCACTGTTAACATAACTCTATGCACTGCTAGTTGAGACATTCTTTACTCTAGTTTTTGTAGTTGTTCAGATACAAGATAACAGGTGGTTGAGCGGTCCCTTCATACTGCTCCTCAATGGGTTGTGTATATTATTGTCTCGTTTGAATTAGGATCCTTCGTAAAAATCCATTTTTCGAGTCATCTGTCAGCACCGTCATTGTGCTGGTGTTCCTGAAACACTCTTGGTGTCAAGCTCAACAAGAAGGAATAATTCTTTTGAATAGAAAGAATCATGTGATTACTTTAATATATCGTCCTCCAGACTCTTGCCAAATAGCTCAGTTGTTAAAGCTCCACTCTTGCAATTAGGTTTTTGTTACTGTTACTTTGTTTATTGCAAACTAAAGCGTCATTAACTCCAATAGTCTGGTAGTACTTGCACCTTGTCTCTTTTAATGAACTAATGAACACAAATATAACTAGAAATTAGAATATTCAAAGTTGGCAACAAGCCTCTTTAGAATATTTGCTAAAGTGATTCTTGAACAACCTTAATTTATGTTCTAAGGATATAAAGAGGGATGCAAATTGCAACTTTGATTATTATATTAAAGCCCCACATCATTGGAAACCAATATATGTACCCATCTAATTTGTTTTCATATGATTAGAGGCGGGTTAAATATTAATCCGGAAGGATAATTATTTTTCTTATTGAAGTTTGAAAATATCATTTATGCATATTATTTAATTTAGTTTTTATAAGTAAGTACTGCTTCCTTGATGACTGCTGTAGCACTAAGCACTTTGTGAGGTGTTCCAATTATGTGACCCAATTTATAAGTAAAAACATATCTTGTAAAATACGACCAATCTCTAATCTTTTTAGAGCTATTAATTCAAAATTCGTACAAGAGTTGTTGATTATAAATTTGTAATGGTGGCTCCGCTCCTTGTTACCTGATAAGATATGATAATTTGAGACATACTTTTGTACTGCATGCAAATAATTAAGAATTTTCTATTATTGTTAGTAAAGATCAATCTTTATATATGTTATGCATATACAAGTTGCTAGTGATGATGCATGTATGATGAAAGGCCCCCGAAAGAAACGAGGTGACCAACTTTGAATTTTAAAAAATTGTATTTAGGATCATATTAACCTCTAAACTATGTAAAAATCACAAGTTTGGTCCAGAATATTTTTAGTACATACACATTTGTTATTTATTGTTCCTAAATGAGTTTAATTTTCAAAACATTAAAGACGCGCACAAAATAAGACCCCTATTCGTCTTTTTTACTTGTCTCTTTTTGCGGTAAGACCAATACCCATCGCCGTCACTAATCAACTAGAGGTTTTTGAAGGCATTGTTAACCAAAAAATAAGAAGTGCCCTGTCTAAGCTAATCGATTGAAGATGGTACTTACAAAAGCCAAGGAAATAATTACTGCCAATCCAGTTGTGGTCTTCTCAGGTAATTAATTTCTATTTGATTGTGTAATTGTCAAATGTGTTACTATTAATTAGAGTAGTTTTCATTTGATCCCCAGCAAGACATACTGCGTTAGTGTCAATCTGGGTACTTCCTTCAAGGCTATTGAGTTATATTCTGAAAGTAAGGCATCTGCTTCAGCTTAGCAATTACAGTCGCACTTTATTGATACAAAACAAGATTAAATGACTTTGTTGTGGTAGCGGATGGAAGTGAGATTCAGGCAGCACTGGCTGAGTGGACTGGTCAGCGAACAATACCAAACGTCTTCAATACACATTGGTGGCTGTGACTGTATGTACCTTCCCCTTTTACTCTGGTTAAATTCCTTGACATAATTATCATAAAATAATCTTAAGATTTACTTGGGAAGTTTAATTTGCAGCCACAACTGCTTTGCACAGGGACGGGAATCTTGTTCCTCTGCTAACTGAGGCTGGAGCACCTGTTAAATCTGATTAATGAATAAACTGATTGCACCCCCATAGTTACACCACTGCTGAGTCAATTCAAAGACACACAACAGAGACAAATCCAATAGTTAAAGTTTATACTCTCTTTTAAGACATTTGAGCTGATATGCAATAATAACTGCATTTGTAGTTAGGTGAATTTTTAATGCATAAACAAAGTTTGAACAAAAGATATTAAGATCCCTAAACTCATAATTACACGTATATCCACCTCTAATTAGAGCTTTCGATCTGGCCATTTTACATACAACAAATGAATAAAATACCACCACTCTCCTATGTTAATGGAAAATGATCACCACTTTGAGACTTCAAATTTATAAGTGTTTGTGAATACACATCCTCAACTTAGAGCATTTCTATCCTACCTCATAAACCACATGGACAGTTTTATTTCAACAGTTGGCTGACTCTCTTCATCATAAAAGAACAATTCCAAGCTTCATAACTACCCTTTTCAAATAAATAAGACCATAGCCTATTCGTGTACAAAGGTCGCATAACAAACTTACTCTGTCCTTGCCGTATAATAATTTTGTGACCATAATCTTTGTTCCTGCACAATTTAGAAATAATTCCATCAAAAGTAACAGATCACAACTAAATAATCACATGATCGCGGGACTACATCTACAAAAGTAACAGAACCAATACCGTCCTGTTCTTTGAACTTCAAGAAATCCACTAAACCGACCAATTTAGAAAAATCCTCAACTGAGAGTATTTGTGACCGTGATGGCATGGAACTCTGTTAATCGCTGTCATAATGGTACTTAAAAGATTTTGAAGCTACTCTGGGCATGGTGGCGTGGAACCCTGACCATGACACAGTAAATATTTATGAGATAAGGAAGCTTGACCTTTGACAAATGTGATAACACAGGAGAACCTGTCGCACAAAAGAATTATTTATCCTTGCACAACTGAGAGTATTTGTAACCATGCACAATTTAGAAACAGTTAATGCATGTACTAACAGATATAATCCCATCAAAGTAGCTAAATAATCAAACGATCCACATAACCTCTATAAGTTGTATGTATCAACTGGAAATCCTCATGAGTTACCTTCCTGTTCTTTAAATTTCAAGAAAAATGATTGTAACTTGGAATTATTCAACTCTGTAGGTGCCGCCATATTGAAGCGAGTTTTGGTATCTTGAACCTTAGCAATGCATTGACACAGTACGTATTCAAAAGGAGAGAGCGATTTGGAGAGTAACTGATAGGAAGATGAATAGATAATGAGTACTGCTTAAGATATCTAATGATCAAATCCAACACAATGGGTACAGTTATTGAAGGATACTAAAGCACATATACAAGACTAAGAGACAGTTGCACATAAACTAGTTTTTTGCCTCCTTGGGCTAATATTCTAATTAGTTTTAGTATAACCTTTTTGTAGCACAGACAATTGTAACGAAGCATCTCTTCTGTACACTTAGTATCTTCTTGATGCCAAAAATACATCTACTTACTGCATACATAAAATCAAAAAAATAAAAAGAAGTAAGAGGACGCTTGACCTTTGACAAACTAAGAGAACCAGCCACCACATACATAGTAGCCCCCATGTACCATATGCCCAAAGTGCTATGCTACAGTCCAGTTTATCCCTGCACAATTTAGAAACAGTTAATGCAGCTACTATTATTATAAATAATTCCATCAAAATTTACAGATAACAACTAAATAATCACATGATCGCTGGACTACATCGACAAAAGTAACAGAACCAACTTAAGTTACCTTCCCGTTCTTTAAATTTCAAGAAATATGATGAATATTTGTGAGATGTATTACAAGTCTCCAAAATCAACTGAACCAAGCAATTTAGAAAGATCCTCAACTGATAGTATTTGTGATGATGATGATGGCGTGATACCCAAACAATGAACTGACGCAGTACATATTTATGAGATTAGGAAGAAGTGAGAATGATTTAGAGTGAAAGTGATATGGAGATGAATATTACAAGTTTCCATAGTCAAGAACTCATGAGTTTTCTTCTCCTTCTAACTTCCAAGAATTGAAAGTGAGTGCTAAATGAATATGATTAGAGATGGAGAGGACCCAACTACTTTATATATAAAGAAAGCATTCACCGGTTGGGAAAACATTGAATGGCGGGAAAGTCAATCTTTACACACCTATTGGCTTCAAAATTTAGATACATTTTTATTAGTTCTTGTCATAGGTTTTTAATTGTGTTTGCATTTTCCATTGTTTTCTTTCTTTGAATTAATGCACTTTGACCCCGAGGATCTTTTCAAAATAATTTTCTATCTCATCAAAGTAATGATAAAGTTTGCATACTTTTACTCTTTCTATACCCGTTAAGATTTCATTAGATTGGTTGTTATACTTTCATTTTAATCAACTCCAAAATAACAGTAATATTTTTGTAACATATATCTTCTTTCTGAGAAAATGATTAAACTGGTGCTTGATATATTGAGGTTGTTTTATTTTAATTCTTAATATATTCTAGGAGATTGAGATAATCATTTATGCATATGACAAAATGTGTTCAATTTAGTCTTTTTACCCTAAACTTAACAATTTACCCCTAAAAACCATTAAAAATAGCGATGAAACCACACAACTTATAAAATCTACTATTTTTACCATCTTTATTAGCTCGAATTTAGAAAGCACCATTTTTTCATATAACTCTATTAGATGCTCCTTGATGTTATTATTGTGGGATTTGATTTATATAATTGATATTTGAGTGAACCTGGAATTAATAGACAGTTTATGGATGTGGTGGATTATTGTTCTCCATGTATTTATTATATTAAAATGAATTAAGACTTTTTCGAATTTGTAAGTCATCCAATGTCTAACCCCTTTATGTATACATTCTATTTATCTATATTTTGCCTTTTTTTATAAAGACAGAAAAATTCACCACATTAACTCACGTTAAATGTTTAAATTTTTTCAAAGTAATGAATGTGTGCAAACTATTTGTGTTACACTATGCAATTTACATGTATATCAATTCACTCCGACACATAAGAGATATCAATCAGATTATTTGAGGAATCCTCGATATTGTTGAAGCGAAGGATCATCAAGAAAAACATTATGTGTTGATAAAAAGAATGTTAATAAACTCATTTTACAGAGAAATTGATGTCTTGCTCCACAATTCAATAGAGGATACTGCTGCAGCCAAGTTACATCAAGCTTGACATCCACGGCAGCAGAGACAAAAGACTTCATCTCTTTGATGGAAGAAGAACCAACATCACCGGTTTCGAGCCTCTTTACAACATTCACAAACCAGATCAAGAAGGGAAGCTATGGAAGCCAATGATGTATAGTGACAGTTGACTGCAATGTCATCGTACTTGGCAAAAATGGCAGTGAATGTGGGAGCACTGGTCACTCTTACTTTTGGAGTTAAATTATGTTGCATGGTCCTACATAAAATGTTGTTCAGCTGGAATCACATTCATTATTATGCAAAGGGGGTCTAAATGTGATATAAATAACTTCCATCGTTGGAGGAGTCTGATCATCAGTTGCTTTTCCCTGCCAAGTTTTCAAGCATAGAAAGGTGTTATGAAATAAATACTAATATTAAGTTCTTCAGATTTCTATCACTTCGCCATGCATGCTTTCTGGTTCACTTTCTCATCTAAACTTCCATAGCAGTTTGCCATTCACAATGGCACACTGAACACTAGAGACCAAAATGGTTGTCGTGCAGGGTAAAAAGGACTAATTTAAGAGGATATAAAAAGAACCAATTATCATAAATTAATGCCTAGGAGAACTTACATTTAGAATCAGTTTGAGTTTCAAAGAAGGTTGAGGAGAAATAAGGGGTAGAAAAAACACTTGACTTGGATTGACATAATATTCCAAAAAAACTACATTCATTCACTTTAGTAAGCACTTACTGTACGTTGGCTAATATTAATAACTAAAAGCCAGATCAAATTAATGATAACATAAGTTTACCTCTTCTTGTGATGGCGAGTTCTTCCTTTTACGTTGTTTTTTACTGGCTTTAGGGAATTCCTTTCTTTGGTGTTTGAGACAGCTCCCAGTGCCTGCAGAGATTAATTTATGTACATAATAAGTCCAAATAAAGGGGTAAATTAAATACTTGAGTCGACATAACTTTCGAAATAAGAACATTCACTTTAGTGTAATCACTTATTGAAGGTTGTCTAATTTACTTAAATAAGCTAGTTTTAATAAATGCTGATCTTTTCTTCTGATTGCGAATTTTCCCTTTTACATTGTTATTTAGAATAGATTTCGTTGGTTGAAAAGACAGATCCCAATGCCCGCACAATTTAATTTATGTATATCAAAAGTCCAGAACTAAATGCATACTTAAATACACAACTTTCTAAATGAATTCAGACAATGGTTTAATTTACCTCAGTTCCCTGATTCACCAACTGATGACCGCCGTCTTTTATCAGGATATCTGGAAGGTATAGTTTTCTTGTCGTCTTTTTCATGTTTCTCTAGTGCCTCCAAAACAACAATTTCTTCTAAAGCAAACAATGAAGGCTGTGAGATTTTCTTCTTGGTTATAGCTTCTGGTGAATTTCTCGCTGAAATTGTGCAAAGTCTTAACCTGTTCTGTCATTTTTCTCCTTTTGGCATCTCTTTATAGAGAAGCATTTAATGTAGTATGATCTTCACCAGATGAAAAATACAAGTCATTTGAGATTTGCACATTTAGGTGAACCGTTATTCCTCTTTTTAGTATCTTTCCCACGACCCTTCAAAGAGAATACGGGCTTTTAATCTTCTTTCTCCACTTATCCAAGCATCAGCATATCCTTCCTTTGATTAATTCAAAAAAGGAGGTTTCCAACCTCAACACTTCAAAGTTTGAGTATAGCTACTGACTGCTTTTTTGGCTGCATTTATGAAACCCAAGTTTTCAGCAGGAAAGTGGTCCTTGAATCAGTACTTTTCTGTTGCGTCATTGCATCTCCACATTCTAACTCCCTTAAAGTTGTATCCGTCTCTAGAATAACATCTAGATACGATACAACTTTAAAGGAATCAGAACGTGGAAATGCAATAAAACAACAAAAAGGTATTAATTCAAGAATCACTTTGTGATCTGAAAACTTGGGTTTCATAAATGCAGCCAAAAAGCACTAAATCCAGAAGTAACTCAAACTTCAAAGAAAAGAGGTTGGAAACCTACTTTTTTTAATAAACCAGAGAGGAAGGATATGCTGATGCTTGGATAAGCGGAGAAAGGAGATCAAAAGTCCATATTCTCTTGAAGGGTCCTGCGAAAGATACTAAAAAGAGGAGTAGCAGTTCACCTAAATGTGCAATCTCTAATGGATTGTATTTTTCATCTGGTGAAAATAATACCCCAATAATGACTTCTATAAAGAGATGCCAAAACAAGAAAAATGACAAAATAGGTCAAACTGATGGTGTGCAAGTTTCATCAATTTCAGCAAGAAATCCACCAGAAGTTGTAACCAAGAAGAAAGTCTCACAACCTACATAGTTGAATTTGCTGTTTTGGAGGCATTAGACAAACATGAAAAAGACAACAAGAAACTGTACCTACCTCAACTCTTGATTTACCCTGTCAGCTGCAGCATGTGGTGCAAGCTATTCGGGAGCATTTTCCACCTGACAAGTGTGTAGGAAAGGAAGAATTCACATCATTACTATAAATCCAGCACAAATATCACCAATAATCTGGAAAGTTACCATTAGTTACCACCTTTAGATCAACAATTAATCAGCAAAACAAGAACTTCTGACTATCCCATAAAGTAGCTTAAGTTATATCTTTCTCAAGCTAGTCTAAAAATAAGGACAGATTTGTGGAAACTACATGTGTACACATTCCTGAGTTTATAAAAGTAAAAAGAACTCAAGTGAAAACATCACCTGACAAGTTAACAGGGCTTTAAATTTAACAAAGAACAGGGGATCAAAGTTATCAAAACTCTGTAGCACATTGTGTAATAATCAATGATAAGTACACATGGCTGAAGCTACGGATTGCCTTCAAGGCATTAAACAGGATGCCGTAAAAGCCCTTCTGTAACTACTACTTCCATTGCAGACCGAAAAGCATCTTGCACCCATGCAGGGGGGACTTGCTTCACCATTGACAAAAGATGCTCTAAGTTCTAAAAATTGCATACCTAAAAAGAAATGATTGAACTATGTCAAATACATTGGTAACGCTTCTCTGGATAACATATGAAGTCTAGATCATGATTCATGAGATCTTGTAGAAAATAAATAAAGTTCTAAACAAATCACAAGGTAAACATCTCTCTCTCCACAGTTTAATGTCCTTTCATCCATTAGGAAGCCTGATTATGTCCTTTACACAACAAGATGTAAACGAACACAGAGAGATAATTGACTGCCAGGTCAAGTAAATAAGCAATGCCACATGGAAATCCTAAGCTATGATAAAACCTATGTTGAAGCACAAGAAGGAAAGCTAGGCCAAGTTCCTAAAAGTTGTATGCATATCCCCTCAGTTACCTTTCAGTTCTTTAAATTTCAAGAAATATGATTGCAACATTGAATTATTGAAGCTAGTCTTGGTATCTTAAACCCTAGGAACGCATTAACACGGAGCATATTCACAACAGAACCAATAACACCCACTACAAGTTCTATTGTATCTGCAATATCAACTGGAAATCTTCAGTTACCTTCCTCTTCTTGAAATTTCAAGACATACTGTCCTTGCATAATGTTGTAATTTTGTGACCTGCACAATTTAGAAACAGTTACTAATAGAATGCATTGACGCAATACATATTCATAACAGAACCAACAACGCCCACTAAAAGTTCTACTGAATCTGCAATATCAACTGGAAATCCTCAGTTATCTTTGTTCCAGCACAATTTAGAAACGGTTACTAATAGATATAATTTCATCAAAGTAACTAAATAATCACATAAGCAAACAGAACCTATACCGCCCACTAAAAATTGTATGTATATCCTCTCAGTTACCTTCCCGTTTTTTAAATTTCAAGAAACATGATCGAAAGATGGAATTATTGACGCTCGTCTTGGAATCTTGAAACCCTAGACGCAGTACATATTCATAACTAATCAATAACTCTCACCAGAAGTTCTATTGAATCTGCAATATCAACTAGAAATCCTCAGTTACCTTTCCCTTCTTGAAAATTCAAGAAACATGATACTCAGTTACTTACAAAGATGTTGAATCGAGCCTGGGTAAGGTGGTGTGGAACCCTAACAATGAGTTGACATTACATATTCATGAGTAAGAAGTAACAAGGATTTGAAGCGTGATTGCTAAGAAGACGATAGCAACTTTTGGGAGTACTTCTTTATATAGAAAAAGTTTCGAGTCTCTCCGAAACAATTGAATGGCGGGAGCGCCAAGCTTTAGATAAGTACGCGTGGGCATAAATCATGGAAATTAAATTATTGAACTAGGATTTATTGTATTGAATTTTCATTTACTTTTAATCAATAATTGAATAAATTATGAAATATATATTGTCAATATATTTTATTTCGTCAGTATTAAATGACAAATTTATCATACTAAAATTTACTGTATTGAACCTTTTTTTTTTTACGATACAGATCACATTAATAATTTAATATTAAATTTCTATTTTTAATTATTGATTATCAAATTTTTAAAATATAAATAAAAATAATATAAAACGTTCATTCTTAATAACTACCGTCAATTTTGGGTTAAGGTGTTGGGCTTATTTGATAAAATATGTTTATTGTCTTTTACATAATAGGTGTTTAGTCATAAAAATCAGAATTTAAAGTTTAAAGTATTTGTTACCGAAAAACAAAATAAGAATAAATCCACTATTATTACCTGAATAAGTTCTTTGTTGTGTTTTAAAATAACTAGTGCATCAAATGTGATAGATTATTTTAAAAAAAAAAAAAAAAAAAAAAGTTGAACACATTGTATCACCAGAATTAAGACATTACAATGAATGGCTGTGATGGTAAAAAATGTGCAAGCTTTTTGAAATTTAATTGAAAAATACAGAGTATTAATTAGTAAATGTAGACAATTATTACTACTTTATGAACAGTAAATTTGCAATGAACCTGGTGAAGCTTTAAAATTGGCATTGAATTCGTTAGATTTTTAAAATTATGAGTAATATGTATTAGAATTTCTTATTATCTTCGTTAGTTTTTAGATGACAATTTATGTTTTGTGTATAAAATATTAAATTTAGGCCTCTTTGGCCATAAATTTTTCGAGTAATATTTAGGGAGAAAATTGACAAATATTGTTTGTCTTTACAATTTGGTAAATATTTTTTGACAATAATTTTTTCTATTTTTTGGGTCAAATCTCATTGTTTGGTATTTTTTAAAAATTAAAATTTTACACCAAACTTTTATCTTTTGAAAAAACACCATCTCTATAGTAATTGTTTGTGTTGTATTATATATTTTTTTACGTGATAAAATATTCAGTGAATATGAAAGTGATGATATGGTTATTGATGAAAATGATGAACAATCGGCTCAGGATAATAAAGTCATGTGCTTCACGATGTATGAAATGTTACTTGTTTCACTCACTCCAAGCTATTACATTGCTTCAGTGTTATGGACACTACTTGTTATTTGTTGCAATGAAGATCCAATTAATTTGTAATATAAACTTATGATTAGTTTTGAAAAATTAGGGATAAAAATCATATTATCTAAAAAGGTGAAATATGTTTTTCAAATACTATGGTCAAACACAAGGTAAAATTTCACCCAAATAATATTGAATCAATAATCTTTATCAAGAATATTTAAAAATTTATGACCAAACGCTAGCTTAGTATTTGAAAGTCAATGTAGTATATCAGCCTCTATTTGTCGTCCTTCGAGTCAATGCAAATATGTACAAAAACAAATGATCGATATTTGAAGTTAAAACATTTTTGCACAATAACAATTAAATTGCATATATTCGTTATTAAATAGTGACGTCAATTAAATTGCATATATTGAATTATTGATTATTAATACTTCCTCCGCCCATTTCAGGTATCACTATTTATGTTTTAGTCCGTTAAAAAAATGTCATCTTTTCGTAATAAAAATAATTTAATTTTAATTGGTTACGTGAATGCTATTTGATGTTTTAGAAAAAGGTTGAACGAGTAATAATGCATTTTGATTATACCATCAAATATCTACAATATACTCCAGTATATCCTATCTTCCAATCAACATAGT
This sequence comes from Solanum lycopersicoides, assembly GCA_022817965.1. NCBI lineage: Eukaryota > Viridiplantae > Streptophyta > Magnoliopsida > Solanales > Solanaceae > Solanum > Solanum lycopersicoides. Next base: position 76,921,216 of record CM040619.1, read on the forward strand.
TGTGGTGCACTTGTGAGAGTATTTTATTCTTAATCAGAGGTCTCGAGTTCGATCACTGAGTATGGAGAAAATTCTGTTGGAGCGCCATCCTCAAATAGGCCCGTAGAGCGGGAGTTTCAATGGGTTTTCAACACCGAGTGAAAAAAGCAAAAAAAATAATATACTAACTTTCAACCATGTTTGAAATGCTTTGCGCGATTCGAATTTAGTCGACTTCAATGTGAGCTTCAACATCGTGCAAAAAAAATATGCTAACTTCCAACCATGTTTGAAATGATTTTTATATTCTACTTTTACTACAATGTGATTTTTTTCCGTCTCAATCTAGGAAAGTCAAGGCTTACATGCCAGAGAACTCGCTAGTTATCATATTAATCCTTCTTATTTAAGATTTACCGAATTCGCTAGTGAAATTCAAATTGGTTAAATTGTTAATTCAATCAGCTAAATTAACAATTCATCAAGCCATTTCTTCAATTGCAATCATAGCCACATTTGCTTCCCAATCTAACCAACTTTCAAATCCTAAAGAACACTAAAGAGCAGCCCAAACCAAATCGGCCCAACTTCCTTCTCCCATACAATATTTCAGCCCAGCACCTCAATACATTTCTCATAGACCCAATCCACCAATACGAACAACAATACATTACGTATACCCCAGACCCCGCCTCGTCTTCTTCCTCGAATCCACCAGTGCGGAACTAGCAAGCCCAGACCGCTATATTCGCTCTTCGTACAGTATTCCGGCCCTTTATCGTCGGAAGAATCTAGCATCGGCATCTGTAAGTATACTTCTCACAACTCTATGTAAATTCTTCGTCTCTGACTTGAGCGTTTCACTGTACTCAGCTTGGTTGTAGTTACTGTGGGTTGTCATAGTATACCAAAAACTTAAAATTACCGTTCGATTTAAAAAAATCTTTTTCAAAGGAAAGCAAACAGAGCACAAAAAGAACATTAAGAAAACATCTAGCCATTTTTCCATCTTCATATTTCCCAGTTTTCATTGATACTGAGAGCATAGAAGAATCTCGTACATCCTATGTTTGATTTTGGGTATTTTCTGTCTTTTGAAGTCTTTTATAAGAACATACATTCAGAGGGGTATGTGGAAAACTTGAAAAAAGTGAGTGAACAACTTTATACTTATTCTGTTAAGTTATTGAAATCATGAGATAAGAATACTTTTTTTCTCTGAAATTGTAAACAATACATAAGAAAGGGCTTATGTTGAAATCAGCAGACGATACTAGCCTTGCTATATATTACATTGCACATATTCAATGAATTATATATGATGGCTGGATAGGACTATTTTCTCTGAAATTGTAAACAATACATAAGAAAGGGCTTATGTTGAAATCAGCAGACGATACTAGCCTTGCTATATATTACATGGCACATATTCAATGAGTTATATATGATGGCTGGATAAGACTATTTTCTCTGAGTGGCTAAATAACTGAGGTTAAACGGGTTGATTAATTTTAGGTCCAGTGTTTAGTTATGATGATATGGTATTTTTGGAGTTCTTTCTGATTGTCAGTACACGTGAACCCAGCTTTTCCTCTGGTTTTCTGGCGGTTTTTGCAGGAGTCTTGTCATATAACGTGTTGAGAACTTGATCTAAAACTTATTGTTTGCATTATCTAGAGGAGGTAGACGTTATCAAATTGTAATTTTTACTGCTAAAAAGATGATCATTATTTCAAGTAATTAGCCTAGCGGTCAATAAACTGATAAAGTAGAGATTAGTGTCCAAATCTCAACATAGAGATAAAAAGATTAGATAACGTTATTTGGTACTTGTATTGTGGAAGGGAACAACCGTTATAGCTGATTTAAACGCTACCATTATAAAAAAGGCGAGATGAGACAATGCATTGAGGTGAGCTCTGCTGAGGTATGGAGCGTCCCTTATGGCACAAGCTTGGGGGTAAGAGAGCAAAAATAATCATATTGATTAGGAGTTGAAGCGTGATCCTAAACAAGAAGCTTAATCAACCTGATGAAAGGATTAATATGTGAGCAGTACTTTACTGTATTTAGATTGCAACTAGATAGGCAATTATTTGTAATCATTTTATTAATTTGAACTATTCAGAGTAGTAGAAGAGAAAGCACGTATCTCAATCCAGAGAAAGGACAAAATGCCAAAACAATTCGTTTCCCCCCCTCTAAAACTTGGGCAATGACTTGATTTGAGTTTCATAGTACTCAAGGTTTGGTACATTCTTTTAGGAAAAGGCACAGGACAGTACATAGTTTCTAGAAGAAATAGTGCTCTTAATGCTAATGGGATGTAATATATAGAAAGCCTAGTATTCTCTAACTACAAGAAGCATTGCACATTTTCAATGGATTTCTTAAGACAAATACAAGATTAGGACTAAAGCTATAGGGTTGACCGAACCCGTAAGCTCTAGGCTTGACGAATTGTTAAAGGTTACAGTTCTGTTTTTCTAGCTGCATATTTTATTGGGTTTCTGCTGTTTTCTTTTCAGCACTTTTGAAGCTCTCGAGTAATTATTGGGTTACGTTTGGCAGGTAATTAGGATTCAACCATTCTAAATGATTCTTCCGATTGACCCAGCAAATAAATTATCGTTTAAGCGCTTTATTAAAGATGGAGATTTGGTCATTGTGTATGAGAGGCACGACACAATGAAAGCAGTGAAGGTCAGTGAGGATGGGGTTCTGCAGAATCGTTTTGGTGCTTTTAAGCATTCTGAATGGATAGGTAAACCTTTTGGGTCCAAGGTTTTGAGTAACAAAGGTGCTTTTGTTTACTTGTTAGCTCCAACTCCTGAGCTATGGACGCTTGTACTGAGTCACAGAACCCAGATTCTTTATATAGCTGATATTAGTTTTGTTGTTATGTACCTGGAGATCGTTCCTGGTTGTGTGGTTCTTGAATCTGGCACTGGAAGTGGATCTTTGACAACTTCGCTTGCAAGGGCTGTTGCCCCCACTGGCCATGTTTATACCTTCGATTTCCATGAACAGAGAGCTGCCTCAGCTAGGTAAGACTCTAATACCTAGGAACTTATTTGTGGATTTACTGTGATTAAGTAGTCAATTGTTCTAGTTTTAAGTCTACCAAGCTTTTGTTGGTTTTAAGTGCATCTACTATCCTTTACAGTCACTCTAGTGCAAAAAATTTGTTTTAGAAGATGTTTAAAACTGATGTTAAACACATTTTTAGTTGTAGGGCACTCCTCAAGCGGTAATAAAATGGAATCCTTCTTTTAACCAGGGCTCTTTTTACTGACGAAGAACATTTTCATAGGATTTCTTCTTGTAGCAAAATGTTTTTTTCTTCTTTTTGCTGCTTGATTAAGAAGTTCTCCCTCCGTTTAAGAAAGAATGACCTCCTTTCCTTTTTAGTTTGTTTCAAAAAGAATGACCTCTTTCCTTTTTTGGTAACATTTTACTTTCAGCTTTCCACGTGACAATTTTGTACATTTGACATAACTTTAATTTAGGACCACAAGATTAAAAAATCTTCTTTATTTTCTTAAAGTCTATGTCAAGTCAAACTAGATCACTCTTTTTTAAACGGAATATAAGGTTTCAGGGGTTGGCTCTAGAGTGCCATGGGAAAGAAACATCTTTCCATGCAGCCTTTATGATGTGAAAGTGTAATACTACCACCATGTATCATTGTGCACTAGCACAAAAATGTTGCAAGAGTTGACACAGAAAATTAGTTCAACACTTGCCTCTTCATGCAAATATAATATCAATTAGGAAGAGCGTTCCTTTTCCAATCAGATCCGCACACCAATCTAAAAGACGAAGAATGAGATAGAGGAGCTCGTTATATCATTTTATGTGAGTTTAACTCGGTGTTTAATATTTCTGCTTATAGGGAGGACTTTGAAAAAACAGGGTTGAGCAGTCTGGTCACAGTAGGAGTAAGAGATATACAGGGCGAAGGGTTCCCTGATGAGTTTTGTGGGAGAGCAGATTCAGTATTCTTAGACCTTCCTCAACCTTGGCTTGCCATTCCTTCTGCTGGCAAAATGTTGAAACCAGATGGGGTATTGTGCTCCTTCTCTCCATGCATTGAGCAAGTACAACGTTCATGTGAAGCACTCAAATCACAGTTTACAGGTAAGTTATTTTCCTGGAAACTTGGTCTCATTCAGTTTAAAACACTGCTATAGGAACTACAGACTCTCATGTGGCAAGTGTTTTTGATTTCGTAGATATAAGAACATTTGAAGTACTTCTTCGCACCTATGAAGTTAGACAAAAGATACTAGAGAGCTGCCCAGTAACTGAAGGAGATTCTATTGAGCGTCCTCCACGGAAGAGGAGGCAGGGTTCTGCTGAAGGAAGCAATGGGACTGAATGCTCCTCTTCTCCTGCGGTGGTGATTAGGCCTTCTGGTGAAGCAAGAGGTCATACAGGCTATTTGACATTTGCCAGACTCAAATGTTTTGTGTAATGTGTTTCGATGAATATCCAATTTTTGTGGTCGAGTACACTGTTCGTTCTTTAGATGTTGTGCTTATTTTTCTTCTTGATTCTACAATTAGATATCAGACAATTTTGTTTTGAGATTTAACAAAAAGGAAAAGAATCGCTTCTATTCGGAGGGTATTTGATTTGGATATTCTAAAACCTTTTTTATGTCACCCTAGGGGAATCAGAATGAACCCCTAGGGTACTTGATTTTATATCCTTTTTTGGCAGTGAGGATGTATAGGTAAAATATCAACTTGGGTCAGGTTATTTTTCTGGAATTGCAAGTTTGCTTACTACACACTGTACATTATCAAAAGCATGTTGAACGTCAACTGAACCAGGATAAACTATATTATTTTCTTCTTTCTTTTTTCACTTTTACTATATCTTTCCTTTTTTAAGGTGCTCTAAGTTATATATCTATAGAAATGATCCTATATACAAATATATTTGCAAAAATTATAACCAAACACAACTCCAACTGCAAAAATATCAAGCAACTTGAAAAAATATTTATATTAGTATGTGGTCGCTCATATACCAACCAATGCCACTATGTGATTATATATAATATATTATGAGACGTTACTTTTTTTTAAATAGTAGGTTTGATGGTATGTTTGAGATAACTTAGTCAAGTTTGACAATTTTGCTGGTTTTTAGAATTAAAAATATAAATCATATTAAAAAAATACTTTCAGATCTTAAAATATTCAATTCCAATTTATTTATTTTTAAATAAAATAAATAAGCTAAGTTGTTAATAGTAATTGTGGAAGAAGTATCAAACGATTGAGGAGAAGTTGTAGATGGGCTGAATATTTAATTTTCATGACTAACTAAACTATTGGAAAGCTATTGCATTAAGATGCAATAAGAGGGAAATGAAGTGCGTGTTATGTTAGTGTGGCATTGAGGAAATTGGAAAGCCACGTGAATAGAACACCACATATCTTCCACTCCCTTAATTCACACGTGAGTTTTTTTTACCTGTCAACATAAGCACCCCATCTATGAGAAATGTCATTCAGTTTTTTTTGTTTTTACTTTATTTTTAGCTCGTTTTAGAAAAAAAATGTCTTTTTCTATTTTGTATTTCTTGATACTCAACATCCTACGTGCTATACTACATAAATTTATAATTTATCATAATAATATATTCAATAAAATCTAATAAGTAGAGATTGAGGTCCTATATCTATAGTTTAAAATAGTCTTTAGACTTTGTTGAGTTAAACTTTAGACAAATAAATTGATGTAGAATAAGTATTGTTAGTTAAGCTGGTTTAGCAAGTTAGTAGTTCCAATCAAATACGAAATGTCAAATGGCCAAATGAACTTTGTACAAACTGTTGAAAGCGAAAAAAAAAAAGGAAAACTTAATTACATTTTAATAAATAATTACTGATTTTAGCAATACTTTTTATTTATTACCATTTATAATAATACTATGTTAAATCTGCAATATATATTAAAAGTGAATTATATATGCAATATATTTGAATTGTATATGAATTATAATTGTTATTTAAAATATATTATGTTTGTTTGGTAAAAATTTAACATATTGTATTAAAAGTGTATTAAAATGTGTGATAAATGAATTATATATTATCAAAATTTGTATTATATGTGAATAAAAAATTGTTCTTTGTAATATGAATTAAACTTGTATTATAAATGAATTAAAAGTGATCAAGTGAAAAAGAAATATTAATAATACTCCCTTCGTTTCAAAAAGAATGTCCCTATTTCCTTTTTAGTCTGTTTAAAAAAGAATGACACATTTCTTTTTTTGGCAACACTTTAACTTTAACTTTTCACGTGGCATGTTTAAGACCACAAATTAAAGGGCATTTTGGTACATTTGACATAACTTTAATATAGAACCATAAGATTAAAAAGTCTCTTTCTTTTCTTAAAATCTGTTCCAAGTTAAACTAGATCATTTTTTTAAACAGAGAAAGTAAATATTTTTTTATTATAATATACTCCCTCCGTTTCAAAAAGAATGACATCCTTTCCTTTTTAATATGTTTCAAAAAGAATGACCTCTTTCTTTTTTTTGGTAATAACTTTCCACGTGGCATGTTTAAGGCCACAAGATCAAAGAGCAATTTTGTACATTTGACCTAACTTTAATTTAGGACCACAAGATTAAAAAGTCTTCTTTATACTCTTAAACTCCGTGCCAAATCAAACTAGGTCATTCTTTGTGAAACGGAGAGAGTATTTATATAAGTTCGAGAAAAAAAAGGCCAATAAAACTTTGTACAAATGTGGCAGAGGGAACTTTTCCTGCCACATCAATAATCATCAATGCAGGTCAGCTCAAACATTTCTGACCATGCAAATAATACTCATCTTCATTTTTACTCTTCAATGTCATAAATCCCCACATGCCACTAGTCCGTGTCCAATCTTTTCGTTTTAATATATGTGATATAATATAGAAATCTTGAGTGTTAATTGATTTTTTCATATATATTTTATAATTTTTTAATATTATTAATTATCATAATTTAATATTTTATATAATTTCATAAATTTTATTATAAACTTTTTAAATTTTTTATATTCATATTCATTATTAAATTTTAAAACGATACATCTAAACTTAAACAGGAAATATATATAACATAATAATTGGGTTAGGCTTAACCAAGAAGATCTGGTCCCTTTATATTGTGAAGGGGGACATGTGTAACAGTGTGAGATATTTAAGGGCCAACCAGGAGAAATGAAGAGATAACTTTGACCATCTTCTATCTATTTCTGTTTTATTTTCTATACTTGAAAAAAAAAGAAGAAGTTTAGTTCAATAAGAAAAAATATTTTTCTCTAATACAAATAGGAATATCATGAGTATTATCATTAATATTTCATATTCATTGTCTCCTTTTTATCCACACAAATATTTTCAACCTCCACATCTTAATTATCTATCAGGGTCGATTCAAAGCGAAACTTAATAAAGAAATTCTAATATTTTATTTTTCATCATATATATTTTAATTTAAAATTTATTTTTTAATTATTTTAGATGCGATATCATCAGGTGCTGTTTTATAATCAATTTGTTTTAATAATTTCTTTACAAATGATAATATAGCTAATTCATTCGATCTCTCTTAAGGCATTGATGTCTTAAAGAAGATTTAATCAATTTTAATTTCAAAAAAACTTCTTTCGACAACGGTTATAGAAACTGTTAACATTATTCTATAAACAATATGTGTATTTGGAAAGAATCAAGTTTTTTAATTGATTGAACATTTTCATTGTCTTCTACTTGTATTATTTCCCTCAACACTTTTAGTTCAAAAAAATAAATCTAAATCATTAATATCAGAATAACTACTACGTGTTAAAGAAAGTTCAAGTTTAAGACAATATCTTTTAAATTCTTATCATCTAGTGATCTCAATATTTTACCACTAAATAAGAAATTAAAAATATTTTCTTGTGCTTCAATTGGTTCAAATCTATTTTGAAATGGAAAAATAGTTTAATCTACTCTCTCTATATATAAAACAATTAACTCTGAAAATTCTTCAAGGTACTTTGTGATTTCGTAATTCATATTTTCATCAAATTGTTTCTTAAGAAAATTAGGTTATTTTCATCTCATATGTAATTTCCTTCGTAGAAATCATAACAATCATCATATCATTTTTAAAAAAAAATAACATATACAAGTAATTATTTTGTAAAAATAGAGGCCCCAAAATATATAGGGTCCCAAGCAATGACTTTAGTGGCCTAGGGGTCCCTACTCATATACTCCCTCCGTTTAAAAAAGAATGTCTCTATTTCCTTTTTAGTTTGTTCAAAAAAGAATGATCCCTTTCTTTTTTAGCAACACTTTAACTTTAACTTTCCACGTGGCATGTTTAAGACCACAAAATTAAAGGACATTTTGGTACATTTATCATAACTTTAATTTAGAACCTCAAAATTAAAAAGTCTTTTTTTTTCCCTTAAATTTCGTTTCAAGTCAAATTAGGCCATTTTTTTTAAACGGATGGAGTAGTATTTTATTAAATTCCCATATTAATACTCTCAAAATAATATTTTGAAATTAATTAGTATAAACCATTCTTTCTATTTCATATAAACTGAATTTTTGAAGCAATGCACACTTATTGAAAAAACATTAAAGGACATAATTTAAATAAATTTTTTTCACTATTATCTGTAGTAAAATCATAAAATATAATTTTTTAAATAGTGTAATTTACCTATTAGAAATATCAAATTCCATTAATGGAAAAGAGAAATATGGGAAATGTTTCAACCCCTCAAATTTCAATTAAAAGAAATGACAAATATAGAATTAATATGAAATGATTTTCCAATAAAGAACATCTTCATCCTACCAAACAGTCCACATAAATAAAATGAGAGGGAAGGCATATAATAATAATATAATAGTAATGGTTTTTTCTCCTCCCTGCCAAAGTTGTGCAATATTCATTTTTTACCTGCTGCCAACATATATGTATAATTGAACTTTCAATGGAAGAATGTCAACCATCAATGTCGATATAAGCTGATTCGAACTAGATTTAGCTCTCAACATAAACAATGGAAACCTCTACATTTTACATGTCTCTTCCCACACCATTTCTAAAGCCTCAAAAACCTTCCAATAAAATCTTCATTACCAGTAGTAATAAATTCAACTCAGCTATTCAGCATTATGCTTTGCACAAGCCAAAAAGTTGTTCGATTCAAAAAACTAGTGTTCGTATTCTGGCAAAAAGTTCATGTAAACTGGATCTGTTCAAAGTTAGGGCTGTAGCAGAAAATGCAGGAGAATCTGAGGTTGTGAAGCCCAAGGAAGTGATACAGACGCTTCAACTGGGCGCGATGTTTGGAATTTGGTACCTTTTGAATATTTGTTATAATATTTACAACAAACAGGTACTCAAAGTTTTTCCATTTCCGGCGACTGTTACGGCCTCACAGTTTGGCTGTGGGACTTTGCTGATACTCTTTATGTGGGGATTTCGTCTTCATCCGATACCAAAAATCAGTAAATCTCAAGTTACTCTTTCTCCTCTCCGCTTCTTCATGTGTTTTGTTTTTATTGTTATTTTGAAAATTCAGTATTTTCCTTTCTATCCTGCTATGATTGCTGTTGTTGTGCATACATCTTTGATCCTACTCTCCCCACACCGATTACACACATATTTCATGAGAAAAACTTTACTCCCTCCGTTTCAATAAAAAAGAATGATTTTATTTTTATTTTTTTGGTAATATTTTAATTTTATCTTTTTCACCTGACATGTTTTAGGTCACGAAATTAAATAATAATTTTGTATATTTGATATAACTTAAATTTAGAAGAATACAATTCAAAAGTTACTTTTTATTTTCTTAAATTTCGTGTCAAGTTAAACTAAATCATTATTTGTGTATGAACTTACCAATAAGAGTTACTTCTACCACGCCAAAATCCATCAAAACACACTCCATATGTTAATATCATTATTAATTTTTTAATATATATATTTTACACAGAAAATGACATCCAGTCATATCAAAAACACGTAAAATAATCCATTTTTCATATATGAGAATTTTGTTTTCAGTACAACTAACTTTCTTTGTTTTGATTTATATATTGAATTTCCAGTTTAAAGCAATATTCGCATTAGCTGCAATTCACACATTGGGTAATGTTCTAACGAACATCAGTCTTGGGAGAGTAGCCGTTTCGTTTACTCACACAATCAAAGCAATGGAACCATTTTTCACCGTGCTTCTTTCCGCGCTGTTTCTTGCAGAGGTATAAATTTTTACAATGAAACCTCTTCATGATATATAACATTCAGTTGATTTGGCTTGAAAGCACTTTAGTTGTTTACTAAACGCGTGATATAAGCTATAACCGCGTAGCATAACTTTATGGAAACAGCCTCATATATCTTTGATTCTGACAGTCTGATTCTTATACCTTTGAGTATTACATTAGAAATTCGCTTATTTAGCATATATAATGATGAGCTTGTTGTGATCCTCTTGCACATGTAGCGGCCATCTCCTTGGATTGTATCTTCTCTGGTTCCCGTTGTTGGTGGAGTAGCATTAGCATCAATGACAGAGGCCTCTTTTAATTGGTATGTCTCTCCCTAATTTTGTACATTTTATCGTTTCGTTTCTGTAGGTTAGGCCGGTCTATATATGCTCTTTCCTTGTACCTATTTCGCTGTTCTTATTAGAAGACTGCAATTTCCTAACTGTCGCGCTATATACTCCTATAGTCCTATTAATAGTTTTGCACATTTGTTGTTGTTGCTGTGGGGTCTTAATAGCAGTTATACATTGATTCTGAACTCTCTGTCTTTGGAACAGGATAGGCTTTGGCAGTGCAATGGCTTCCAATCTGACTAACCAATCGCGTAATGTATTTAGCAAAAAATTCATGGTTAAAGAGGAGGTATAGACACTAAACATTCAGATGCTAGGAAAATAAATATTCAATTATTCTAACATCATAGGTATTCAAATTCAGACATCTTACTTCTAATATTAAAAAAATAGTCGTAGCCTTGGGGTGTGGCCCTTCTCCAGACCCTGGTGAAAGCAAGATGATTTGTGCACCGGGCTACCTTTTTTAGTTTTTAATTTATCATATTTGTTGAAGATGCAAATTTTGTCTTGTGAAACCATTAACTGTCAAAGATGGTCTAATAGGAGGCATTGGACAATATTAATTTGTTCTCTATGATCACAATCATTTCATTCATCCTTTTGGTACCTGCTGCCATTTTGATGGAAGGGATCAAGCTTACTCCATCCTATCTACAATATACTGCTGTAAGTAGTAGTAGTATATATTAACTTCCAGCCATGTTTGAAGTGATTTTTATCTTCTACTTTTACTACAATGTGATTCGTTTTCCGTATCAATCTAGGCAAGTCAAGGTTTACATGTCAGAGAGCTTTGTGTGAGACTTCTTTTAGCTGGATTTTGCTTGCACAGTTACCAACAGGTTAGCATCCTGTAAATTTACATGATAATCTGCTCTGTTAACTTTGGTTCTGTTTGCTTTAGAGCCTCCTGAAAAGTGAAAACTATATCACTAAGCATCATTATTCTGACTAGAAGCCGATGCAGCCTTTCTGCAATATGTTCAACTGAACTCAGTATTTCCAACTCGGAGCACAACTATATGTGTGAAAAAACATAATAATTTCTAAAAATATATAACTGTACCCCGAAATTGCAAAATGAATATAGTGCCAATAACCTTAAAAGTTGAATCCATCAAATTTAAATATGTTAAATCCACGTTTCATTCTTACTTGATCTTTTTCTTTGTGGAAGGTTTCATACATGATACTACAGATGGTATCACCAGTGACACATGCAGTTGGTAATTGTCTGAAGAGAGTGGTAGTCATTGTATCCTCAGTCATCTTCTTCCAAACACCCGTCTCACCAATTAACTCCCTTGGTAAATATTGATTCTCTACTTACTATTGTTTTTATTTGAATTAAGTATATCAGTTTCTTAATATCTCTATTGATTGGTTGATTGAATCTATCAGTAATTATCTAGCTTGAGAAACTGTTCAATATTTTCAGGGACTGCTATGGCTCTAGCTGGAGTCTTTCTTTATTCAAGAGTAAAGAGATTACAGGGGAAGCGAAAAGATGCATGACAAGTGAAGAAAGTTGTCAAATCCTGTAGTCATAATGCTCTGTAAAGAAAATGTTAACCAAAAACAGGAACTCGTGGATTGGGTTCGAGTAATAGGAAGATTAGGTCAGGAACTAGCAGAATAGTTTGAGAATCCCTGTCAAGAATGGAAGGCAAAAGATGAAAGAAGATATTTAAACCAATCGTTATTGCATTTCAGGATGTGTAATTTGTACATTAGTGCCATACTAAAATCAACTACTAAGGCCTATGACTGAAACTGAATTATTCTGATCTGGCTAATGAGTTTTGGAAATCCATGTATCAAAACAGGAAACACTTTCATATAGGAATATAATTTCAATCCTCTCTTCTTCTTTTTTATCCTTTGATCATTGTCAATCAGTCCTTTGTTCATACAATAATACCAAGGTCTAATTATGAAAACCAAATAATCTACTATTTATTTGCGATCTTCATCATTAGATTTACAGATGCCTAATGAAACACCTCGAGTAAAATTATTTCTGTAATTAAAGAGTTCTCTTCAAATGCCATCGACGTTGTGAACTGGGATTATCGTATCCGTCAGACATCCCTAAATTACTCATAAAATTTTGGTGAAAAAAAGAACTGTTTTTTCGTCTTTAAATAGCAATATTGTTATACTCGTTCACTATTCTTAAAAACAATTCTATACTAGGATAAAAAGAAAGCAAAATTCAATACGTAGTTAAATTATGTAGCGATTCAGCTTACCAAAGATATGACCGAGAATATGCAGAGCATAAATTATGGTAGTATATATATCAATAGATAATAGACTTAGAGTGTGTTTGGTATGAAAAAATATTTTTCAATTTTTCCATGTTTGGTTGGGACAAAAAGTTTTGGAAAATGTTTTTCAAATCAACTCATTTTCCTTAAAATTAAGGAAAATGACTTCCCTTCAAAAATTAAGGAAAATTTTTCAAAACTCTCCTCCAATTTCAAATTACTTTTTTTTTAAGAAAAACATCAATTTTAAAAAAATATTTTCAATCTCTAAATTTTATTTTTTCACCCGATCCCTGACCCCCTCACTGGCCAGCCCCCCTACCCACCCCTCCACAAAAAATTAATTTTATTTTTTAAAAATATTTTCAACTTTAAATTTTTATTTTTAAACTCCAACCCCCCACCCACCCCAAAGCCCCCAAAAAATTAATTTTGTTTTTAAAAAATACTATCAACTTTAAAATTTTATTTTTCACTCCTCCTCCCCCACCCACTACCCCAACCCCAAAAAAAATAATAATTTTGATTTAAAAAAATATTTCAATTTCATAAATTATTTTTTAGTCTAATAAAAATAAAAGATGTCTCTCAAAAATATTTTTTCATTCATAAATCAAACACTAATACTTATTTTCAAAAAATATTTTCTACTAACCAACCAAACAATGAGAAAATAAGTCCAAAATCTATTTTTTTTTCCAGGAAAACATTTTCCATGAAAAACATTTTCCTCCATACCAAACACACCCTTAATAGTCAATAGTCTTCCACAAGCCGGTCTATAGAAAAGCTCTATACCTACAGGGGAGCAGTAAATTCTGCTTCCCCCACATGGAAGGAGTAAATTCTGTTTGAAGTAATGCATTAACTAGAGAAATTTGCTCATGCAAGCAACACTTAGAAGTGGGCTTTAATGAACGATTCCATTAAACAAAGTTTGACGTAAAATACTTTACATTTACATCCGTCAAAAACTTTCCACTTGAAGATTTTTCAGCTATCTATTTCCAGTAATACGCTAAAAGCTTCTTCTATCCGAGAACATTGTTTACCAAAACATGTACTGGTGAAAGTTTAACAAAAAATAACCCTTTTTTTTCCCAGCATTTCCTACAACACATCAAAAATCAACAAGACACGCCCAACTTAGGCTCTCCTTTACGAATCATACCTTCTTACTCCTCCCAATTGTTAGCACGGGGTCCATCGCCAGATTTCCCATCACCTTGGGATCTTTCTTTTTCCCAGTCCTTTCGGGAATCACCAGCTGATGATCTAGTGAAGCCCATCATGGCTTCATGGAAACTGCCTCCTACTGGAACTTGAATACGAGTTCGCTCAAATCTTTCAGCACTACGGCTACGACTGCGCTCCCTGCCTTTTCTGTCACCCCATCCAGAACCTCTATTCGGGCTTCTGCTCCGACTTCTATCACGTCTCTGTGAAGCCTGCATCATAGTTTCATGGAAGCTTCGACCATGGAAACTAGCTGGAGCATCAGAGCCATGACCATACCTATCACTAAATAAATCACAACCAATTAGTCAGAACATAGGAAAAAAAGGAAAATAAGATATCCATATACAATTGACACACAGCTAACCTGTCACGTGAATCCGAGTCATAAACACGTCCACTTCTTTCTGATGAAGGGGCTTCCCAACCACCCCTTGCTCCATCTCGTCCACCATAGCCAGTATCATAACGTCCCCCACGTCCTCCTTCACGTCCACCTGAGCCAGAATCCCATGGACGCCTAGCCCTTCCCATACCACCACCTCGAGAAGCCATATCACGTAACTCAGTAGGCACTTGCTGATTTGCTCCTTCTAAAACTTTAATAAGATCTGAAGCATGTTTAGCATCCTGGTCAACAAAAAATGTGTAGGCCTCACCAGTCGCACCAGCCCGACCAGTTCTTCCTATTCTGTGGACATAGTCCTCTATTCCAGTTGGAAAATCATAGTTGACCACCACCCTGCCACAAATGTTTCATCAATTGTTAACTTACACAGAAGACAAATCCCCAATACCAAAAAAATTAGGAGAAACTACTCTTTAAAGAGTATTTATAGGGATGCATAAATTTTTTAATTGTACAATAACATAACCCAGTGAAATCCCACATGTGGGGTCTGGTGGTGGGTGGATGGGTAGAGTGTACACAGACATCACCTCTACCTTATGGAGGTAGAGAGGATGTTTCAGGAGGTGCCTCTGCTGGAGCATATTTCAAATGTCAACCACAAAATTCCAGCATAATGTTAAACCATGCCAGAGTATATCTTATTGAAAAGATACCATGTGAACCTTACTCATCCATCTACATTGCAAACTAAATCATGACATCACACATGAAAGGTACAAAGTTGCAACTTTGGCCTACACTCTCCCAAAATCACCAAATGGTACCCAATACAAAAGCAGAAACACAACTCCACACCCCACACACCTGTTTGCACCCCATCGATTAACGGGAAATAACATGGGAAGAGCATGCAAAGAATATATGTCGGTCCAAATGCTCACTCCATAAAAAAGTGAAGGCATATATATTCTTTGATTCAGTTAGCCATCAAAAGAGAATTAAACGTGACCCACAAATAATCAAGCACACTATAAGATTCTTAATTCCACCAACCTGATATCTTTGACATCCAAGCCCCGAGCAGCAACATCAGTTGCAACAAGAACGGGGGACTTGCCAGTGCGGAACTGGCTCAGTACATGATCCCTCTCACCCTGAGATTTATCACCATGAATAGCAGCAGCTCCAAATGGGTGTGTAAGATTGCGAGCAAGTTGGTCACACATTTTCTTAGTTGAACAGAAGATAATGATTTTTGATCCAGGCTCTTGGGATCTCAAGATCTGGTCTAGCCGCTTTTGTTTATCCATATATGACAAGACTTCAATGTACTGCACATGACAATTAATTAAAAATGATGTAACCTCATTATGTCAAGTACAGGTTCTCCCTTGGTGCTCAGGGATAATAAGGGAGGCATTCTACCATGACATCTCAGTCCTCTAATCCAATTTAGAGAAGAGAGAGAATCTTAGGCATTTTTAATGAGCACGGTCCAAGAAAAGAGAACAGAACAGAAATGCACCTGTGTAATAGACTTGTTCGCAACAAGCTCATCAACATTCCCAATGTTAACCTGAACTGGATTAACCAATAGATCAGCTGCAATTCTACGGACCTCCTTTGGCCATGTTGCTGTGTACATCAGTGTCTGCCGTCGCGTAGGCACCTCATTCACAATCTTCCTTATCTGAGGTTCAAATCCCATGTCCAGCATACGATCCGCTTCATCTAACACCAAGTAAGAAACTTGATCCAGCCTAACTCTTCTCATCTCCAAAATATCATTCAATCGACCAGGGGTAGCAACAACAATATCAACCCCCCTGTCCAGATCTCGTAGCTGAGGGCCTTTTGGGGCACCTCCATATAAACACTAACCAAAAAACATACAGCATTGTCAATTCTCAAGAAAATTGTCAAAGCAGAGGGCCTGTTGGCCCCCCCTCCATATATACACTAACCAAAAACCATACAGCATTACCAATTTTCAAGAGAAAGTCAAAACACACATTCACTTGGTTCATATGACCTGAACATTAGCATGTCAACATTTGTTAATTGTTCTAGGGAAGGTGCAAAATAGTATACTTCTGTAAAGGTTTTAATAAAATCATTCGCTTTTTGTTGTCAAGTAAAATCATACAGTAAATGGGGCCTTCCCCTTTTCGTAATGGTGCACAACATTATCTTGGTGCATGGTTATTTACGTTAACAAAACTTATGTTTGACGAAAAAGAAGCATATAACCGTTTAAAGAGATTGCATAGGATTGAGCAGATATGTGTTTGATACCACAAAATGAGAAACACAATGATTACCCTCTAACTTAAACTTTTGGCCAGACAACTATTCGAAAACATGACATCTTTAGAATCAGACTTAACAGGAAAATTATGGTAAAGGAGTATAGCAAAAAAATGTGAAACATTAGTTAGCCCTGCATCAGTAATTGGAAATCAAAAGAAAAATCAACTTCTGGAATCAAAATTTTTACGAAACATAGTCAAATAACAATTCATACCGTGCAAGAAATCTTTGAAGATCTACCAAACTTCACAGCTTCATCTTGTATCTGTGTGGCTAATTCTCTTGTTGGCGACAGAACCAAAATAGTTGGGCCTGATTGAGGATTACTCCGACGTTGCTTTAGAAGAATAAAGCCAGGAAGCAAGAAACCCAAAGTTTTTCCAGACCCAGTCTTTGCAACAGCTACTATGTCACGGCCCTGAAGTGCAATGGGCCATGACTGTGCCTGTATTGGGGAAGGAGCAGGAAACCCAGCTTGATGTATCTGGAAATGTAAAAGTTGGAAAACCTCTGTCAGCAATTCTACAAGCTAATAAGTTACTCCTAGATTATTTCTACGTTTTTTTTTAAGTGGCCAACACAAGAAGAAGCATATCCCCCTTACGCAGGCAGCCAACACTTGCATATGCAAGCAAGAGCAGGAGGAAGCCTCTTCTTCATGTCAAACCATGTGGCAGACTAACACCACCAACAGCAGTCCCAGCCATGAACAAGGATGATTCAGAAAGCCCTTCAAAATTTGGTCCACCAAATAAGGGAATTCCAAATACATGGAAGACCAAAAAGAGGGTCGCACAGCGTACGACATTTAGCTCCTCCCTGGAGCAAATATCGCATCTGCGTCAAAGTACAGAGGGAAAAATTGTATGAGTACTGCTATGGACCTCCAGCAGCCATTGAAATTAACAGAACACTTGATCCTTTATGAATAAGTAAGCTCTTCGCTACAGATGTTCCGAAAGAGATCAAAACAAAATAATGGACTACATTAATACCTCCCTCAAAATCTCTGAAGGAAACCCAGTAGCTTCAAACGATGTGAAAGGTGGGGGCACATCACCTCCCTGGAAAAATAGAACATAAAATAGACATGAGCATTCATTATCAAAAGAACAAAACATGAGTATGACAGACATGCCTATTTAGACTTGTCTGCACGGAAGGATGGATTCTAGGCAGATGCAAAGAAATGAATTCACATGTTTTCAATGAGCAACATGAGTAGTATAATGAAGTTATCATCAGTTTCACATAGAAGATGCCACACTCAGTGCTACGATCTGTGTGCACATCTTAAGTTAAATTTACGGGTCAAACTGTATTCACAATAATTATCACAGACCAAAGACACCAAAAAACAGTGCATCTTCTAGATGAACCAAAAAAAAGGCCAGTCTGAGTTGCATTACTTGTTTACTATTCTTTTTAAAAAATAATAGTGTTTCAAACAAATTCCTCACTGCTGTCACCAAAGACATAATAACTGCCCTTTAACTTTCTATTACACTGCACGTAGTAGTGTTCTCTGAGAGAATCTCCACAAAAAGTTTGTTATTCACATAAACATAATGTCATGCACTACTCATGGTCATAATCGATTTTCGACGAAATGGAAAAGACATATATAGTAGAATCATAAACAAAGAATATGACACTAATCGAGAACAAAAATGACCAATAACAAATGATTCTATTTGATTGAAAAGGTACAGATGCTTACTGTGACAGAAATTTCATGCTGACGGCGATAGGCATCAGGAGATATGTCACTTGCGGCAGCTGAAGCACTATAACCTTTAGGCGCAGATGTTTCATCGCGGGAAAGCTCACTTACTCTTGCAGTCTACAAAAATGATGGGGGGAAACATGTTTTAGCAAAAATACGGAAGACAATTTAGGAAACAATTTAAAGGTGAAAGAAAAAATCTACTTAGACCAAAAGAAATCCATAGGTAGTAGAGTAAGTATAATTTGGATATTAATCAGGAAATAATTGTGAAAGAGTCTAAGGGGGTGTTTGGATGGGTTTTCTAAAATGACATATAAGCCAAAACCTATAAGTTGGGGCCACCCAACTTTTGGCTTTTAGATTTTTCCGTACATTTAAATTCTAGCACTTTTAAAGTTACCCTAACACTTCCAAACTAAAAAATAACTTTAAAGCCAAAAGTAACTAAAAATAGGTCAATCCAAACACCCACTTAAGGTTCAATCTTGGGGTGTTTGGATTGACTTAATTTAGTGGTTTTTTGCTTTAAAGAAATCTTTTTTTTTTTAAGTGTTAGGATAACATCAAAAGTTCTTTTAAACACTTTTAAAAGCTGAAAGAAGTACCAAAAAAAAGTCAAAAGTTGGGGTTACCAACTTATGCCTTTTGACTTTTAACTTATAAGAGACTTAAAAAAGCCAATACAAACACCCCCTCTCTAAGTGCTGTTACAATAACTACATTCACAAAAAGACACAGATGAAACTCCTCTAAAACATACAAGCGCCAAAAATATGTTATTTGCAAATTATTTGTTAGATGTATCAAACTACTGGAACATTTACTACATAGGAAATACGAAGCACAACATAAGGTTGCAAAAGATCAAGAAAACTGATATATACCATCTTTTCTTTTCCAATTAATACATAGCGCAGGTTCTAATTTGCATTTAGAACTGTCAGAGAGAACATGTAGTTAATCTCAAATAGTGATTCTCAAAATGACAATAGACAACCCAAGATACTATTCAAAACAAAAGTTTGCTGATTTCTCCTGTTGTGTGTCACTAAGTCACTGAAAGTTAGAGAGAGAAGAAATTGAAATCACATGTATTAATTAGAACTAGATACCTGAATACCCTCTCCAGAGGAAAGTTTGCTCAAGGCACCATTGGTACCTCTGTTGTCACCACGGTCAGAACATTGACTTTGAGAAGGCCTCTCAACTGATGAACTTACAGATACAGACGATTTATGTTGTGCAGCACCCACATGAGGAGTAGCAACAGGCCTCTCGTATTGGGTAGTATTGGTCTCTGGATTCCAAAAATAGAGATATCCAGTCTTACCATCAACTAGGCCTTTCCAAGGTTTGGGAAGGGTGGGGTCCTCTGGTGCATAACGTGGACCAGTAGAAGATGCAGTTGCAGTAGCAGCCATCTCAAGCTTCAGTATCCAATTACCTCTGGCACCAGAAAAGACGCAACGACTTTAAAGCATGAAATGAGAATAAGAGTTAAACAAAGCAATAATACTATAAAAGGAATCCATGAATCACATTTTTCATGTGTTATATTCCATCACCTGAATAATTGACAGTGTTTATATAAAATGGTACTCCCTCCGTTTCGAAAAGAATGACACTATTTCCTTTTTAGCCTGTTTCAAAAAGAATGACCCCTTTCTTTTTTTGGCAACACTTTAACTTTCCACGTAGCATGTTTAAGACCACAAGATCAAAGGGCAATTTGGTACATTTGACATAACTTTAATTTAGAACCACAAGATTAAAAGTCTTCTTTCTTTTATTAAACTCCGTTCCAAGTCAAACTAGGTCATCCTTTTGAAACGGAGGGAGTACTAAAAATGTACTACAGTCAAAACAGCTAAATAAGGCTGCACAAAAGAGAGAAGAAGATGAACTACACAAGGGAAGAGAACATGTTACTTCAAGAGTAGTAGATATGTTCTTAACAGAGACAAAGCAACACAAGTAACTGTGCCCCTTGCACAGTTATACTGATAAAGCAAAAGGCAGCACACAATTGTTTTGCATACCAACCCCCTTACTAACCAAAGAAACCCAACCCAGACAACCAACTGTGACCCCTTCCCACCTTGCTACCATGGTGATTCAATCCTCCAATAATACCGTTGGGTAAAGGGTCTGACCATTACGCTACCCCTCCCCCTTGACAACAA
The DNA here is from genome assembly GCA_022817965.1 of Solanum lycopersicoides. Lineage (NCBI taxonomy): Eukaryota > Viridiplantae > Streptophyta > Magnoliopsida > Solanales > Solanaceae > Solanum > Solanum lycopersicoides. The sequence goes on from CM040619.1 coordinate 76,941,934, forward strand.
AACACTTGAGGTCAAATACGTAAAACTGAATGAGTGGGTGGCCATTACACAACACTCAGAGAGCAGGAACACTAACTATCTAAGGAAATAAATTAACATGACTGCCATTTTCCCTTAAGACTACAGGCTGGATGCACCTTGTGGCAAGGGGTGTCATCTGACATCGATTCATCAAAAAATTATTTTTATATACAATCTGAAAAAATAGAGTACGTCTGTACGTGAACATATATTATTGAATGATAACACACAGTGCTCGTTCCCTGGTTAAGCTCATAACTTATGTTGCATTTGCCCTGACTTTGAACCTCCTTCTCAGTGAATTCGTGTGATTCTTTTAAATTTGAAGCGCTTAATTGCTTAAGGATCAAATAAAACCTATCAACCAAGCTCCACTTTTGCAAAAATGGTAAGCATTAAATTTATTTAACCAATTTGAACTTGATTAGTCAATATAGATTTAAAACCCTAAGGTTAAGAAAATTCATTATTTCATCTAATCCGTTCTCTTCTTTAAATGTCAACATCACTTTTGAAAAATCTTGCATACGCTACTGACTACAATAACACGAAAGTGGGCTCCTCTCAACTCAAACATGCACACAAGCATTATATTCACGCAAGTGGCACTAGTTCAAAAGGCTTTGAACTGTTGGAACACAAAGCAGTAACAAAAAAAGTCACAAAAACCTAAAACAAACAAAAAAAATGATCTAAAACCCTACATCATCATTCACTAACACGTAGCAGGGGTCAAAATGCCAAACCTAGTAAGTTCAAATTCAAAACAACAACATTGAGGCCAAACAATGAAATAAATCGATCAGAAACCCTACATTGTCATTTACTAACACGTAAATTGGGTCAAATGCCAAACCAAGCAAGTTCAACTTCAAAAGGACTACAACATCGAGGCCAAACAATTTTTTTTTAAAAAATCATCTAAAACTCTACATTATTATTTACTGACACATAGCAGGGATCAAATGCCAGATCTATCAAGTTCAACTTCAAAGGGACGATAACGTCGAGGTTAAATAATTTTTAAAATAAGAACAATCTAAAACCCTACATTATTGATAATTAACACATAGCAGGGGTCATATGCCAAACCTAGCAAGTTCAACTTCAAAAGGACGACAATTTCAAGGACGACAATTTCAAGGCCAACAATTGAAAAAAAAGATCTAAACCCTACATTGTTATTTATTAAACACAGGAGGGGTCAAATGCCAAACCTATCAAGTTCAACCTCAAAAGGACAACAACATCGAGGCCAAACAATTTTAAAAAACTAAAACCCTACATTTTTAATTTTTTAACACACAGCAGAGGTCAAATGCTAAACAAGTTCAACTCAAGGCCAAACAATAAAAAAACATTCTAAAACCCCTACATTCTCGTTTACTAACACATAGCAGGTGTCAAATGGCAAACATAGCAAGTTCAACTTCAAAAAGATGACAATTTCGGGGCCAAACAATTTTAAAACCATCTAAAACCCTACATTATTATTTATCACACATATCAGGGGTCAAATGCCAAACAAGTTCAACTTATCGGCCAAACCTACCAAGTTCAACTTCAAAAGGACAAGAACATCGAGGCCAAACAATCAAAAAGAAAAAAATCTAAAACCCTAAATTTTTATTTATTAACACCTAGCATCGGTCAAATGCCAAACAACTTCAACTCAAGGCAAAACCTATCTAGTTCAGCTTCAAAAGAACGACAACATCGAGGCCAGACAATCAAAAAATAAAACATCTAAAACCCTGCATTCTGGTTTACCAACACATATCAGGGGTCAAATACCAAACCTAGCAAGTTCAACTCAGATCTGAATCATCGCGAGTATAAATGAGATATGATACCTGACAAAGTCTTTCCGATGACGATAAAAGAAGCTGATACAAACGATTCCCACCTCCGACGATGTCTCCCGTCCGTTCTCCCTCCACTCACTCTGCTAAATAATTTATATATATAGAAGTATACAAAGGTATGAGTGAAGCAGCGGAGAAGCAGAGAGAAACCTACGCTCCTGATGGTTTGAGTGCTATAAATAGGAATAGAATTGGCTGACAGATGGAGGGATACTTATATAAGAAAGAGAGCAGATAAATGAGAAACGGGACAAGAATAGTGCGTATTAAACCCACAATAATATTTTAACCATGGTTAGGTTAGTAAATTGCCAATTACACCCACAATAATATCTCCACAGGATTAAAACACTCCCGCCCATTGGCAATGTATATTTAGATACTACTGTTTTTTTTTAACGACAAAAATAATAATATTATACTTACAAATTATTCTCTTTATTTCATATTATTATATATATGACTAGTTAATATGGCCGCGTTTTGCGCGATCATAAAAATAATTGCATTAAACTTGCAAATATTTTTTACTAATACCCATACAATTAAAAATAAAGAAAAAATACGTTCTTAAAAAATTATTAACAGTATTTCAACATGAACTTGATTATTTGTCATTATCACATAACTCAAGAACCTCTAATGAATGAATTATTCACGAAATGATAAATCATTGGTTCTTTAAACAACATTAAAAGAAAAATAAGAATATATGTGCAAGATATTTCGTGGTAAAAGAAACGTTTAAGTTGCATAGATTATATAATTGTGATATATGTCTTAGGAGAAAATTCAAAAATTTGTTGACATATTAAAAAAAAAGAAATCATGCTTGAAGATGAAAGCAATAATAACTTTTGAACTTGCATAATGAATTTTTCAATTGATAAGTGAGAAATTTCATATCTATGTAAAAATAGAGAATGTGAGTTTATATATAGTACTTTTAAGTTATAGAATTTAATATAGAATATCAAAACATGAATTATTGAAACTAAGTACAATAATTATTTTCTGCACAATGATATATATACTATATGTGTATATGTTCAACATAATCGGAGACAATAACTTTAGAGAAACACAATCAAGAAAGTTTAAAACATGTACTTAAAAACAACAATAAATATCATAAGCATAAATTAATGAGTTTAAAAAAACATACAAGGATATGTAAAAATAGAATGAAATAGAAAGGAAAAAATGGAGTTTGGTGAACGCACAATGTCCCCTTAAGAAAACTATTCTCCTCTAATACCAAAGGTTTAATGAATTACATTCTCTTAGGATGGAACGATTTTATTCATCAAATTATTGATACAAAAACATTTATGTCACTAAGTTACTCAACAGGAGCAAAATACACGAATATTTAATTTTGCAAAAGTAGAAGAAGAAGATCAGAATTTTGTTGTTTTAAAATGAGAGAAAATCCATATATTTATTGACAACAAAGGGTAGTGTGAACAAATGTTTATTGTGGCCTATCAAAAAGGTTACAACTATTTGGAAAAGTTGGAACCCTTCGGAAAGTTCACAACCTTTCATAAAAGTCACAACTTTTCATAAAGTCGCAACTCTTCATTAAAGTCACAATAAAAGTTGCAACTTTTCTTAAAAGTCGCAAGTTTTCATAAATGCTGATAAAAGTTCGCTAACTATTCGTTAAAGTCACAACTTTTCATAAAAGTCACAACTTTTGATACAAAATGCAACTTTTTATAAAAATCACAACTTTTAATAGAAGAGGAAAACTAGTTTTGAAAATAAATAAATTTAAAAGAATTTTTTTGTTATGGTGAAGCAACATAGGCGGGCCTAGAATTCTCTTTTATATAAATAAATGAAAAAATATTTAAGGACAAAATTTAAGTCTATTTTTTATTATCATCTATATTTATTTTATTATCTCATTAAATGAAGGATAGATATGTCAAAAAAAAAAAAATTAAAGAATTTTCTTAAATTTTGAATCATTTACTTTTTTTGAATTATGAAAAAAAAGTATCAACAATTCATTCAATATTTACTAAAGGAAGATATATTTTTGAGTTATGTTCACCTGATATAATCTCTCTTTATTTAAGATATATTTTACTAAAATAACTTTATTAATGATGCCTTGGAACCCTAAATTTAATTATTAAATACTATATTATTTTATGTAGTCATATCATATTAAGGGTAGTGTGAAAAAAATCCACTTAATTTATTAAAATAGACGAGTAGAATAAAATATTCAGAATAAGAATCAAGCAAAATAAAACGAGTGAAATACATGTTCATGTTTTTCATCAAACTCCTTTACAAAAGATAGTAGTAGGTTCATCACAATATGTAATAGTAGCTCAACAAGGTGGTTATTGGTATAAGCAAAGCGTTTAGTGAAATACAGTTTTTCATCAAAATAATTTGTTTTGTTGTTTGAAGACTGAAGTTATGCCTGACTTGTACCATAAGCATTAAACCATTAGCAGGCAAGAATTAACGTGTGGGAAGTTCCATTTCCATTTTGTGATGTGTTAATAATGTCCATACAGATATAGTCATTACATGTATCTTTAGACATTTTCAGTCCTTCTGCAGGACTTGGATTCCCGCAAGAGTAGAAAATTTGCATATATGTTGCCATAAAAGACACTCTACGAAAACATCTCTTATTCCTTTAGTATTTTAATGTTTCGAAAAGTTACCATCAATGTTAAGTTTGTAGTTTGTACCATCTAATAACAATAGATCTTCTCATTTGCAAATCAGAGGCGTAACTTTGATCAACATAATTTTATTTGTGTAATATATTAGTTTATTGAGAAATATAAATAATTATTGAACTGCCAGATTAACAAAAAGAAAAAATAGAACTAGATCATTGAATGACTATTTGTACATCAATAATGGTGTGACAACATTTATGTAAGTAATATTTAAGTTACATATGACCAGATGATGACTTTAGTTGGAATGTAGAATCAATTACGTTAAAGTATTAACGCGAGTGAGAGTAATAGATTCAACCAAAATGCAGTAAAAGAAAAGATTGCAAACTAAGCTGTGTATACAAAAATAAGATTCTCGATAATGAATACGGTAAATTCCATTATACATTACTATTTACAAATAATTATCTCTAAGTAGAGTACGGGGGGATTACATAATTGGCTAAAAGTGGTATATAATGGATTAATGTTGATGCCAAAAGGTTTTCCTAATTCTCTGAACAGTGATAATAAATAGGATCAAGTTCACAAAAGATAAACAAATTCTTACAGACTAGACTCCAAGTAAGGGACACTGCTTTTTAGCATGTTCTGGTAACAGTTTGTTCAAGAGTTCTGAAGACGCTCCTTTCAGCTCTGCAAATGGCATATTCTCATAATAAGAAAAACAACTACTATATGAATATGTGGGGTGGAGAAGTCAATTCATAAAACTGGAGGAGAAGATAATAATTAAACCTTGAGGCCTGAAGTTGAAGAGAGATGGCAATGGACGACCATTAGGAAGACGAGCATTAGGGTCACGGAGCTCATCAAAGAAAGCGTGACCAAGAGCTTCCAACTGCAAAATGAATCAAATAGATCACATAAAAGCATCACAATATAATAAAGTTTCCCCACACAATGATTTGTTGCCTAAAATATGATATGGAATTTTCAACAAGTACTACTTTCTTTTGCCCTCACCACACTGAGTTTGAACTGGAGGACAAGGAAAAAAAATAGGGAGAGAACTTGGTACACTCACCGCTGTGCACCTCAGATTTGGAGAATACTGGAGAAGCCTTATCACAAGATCTACAGCTTCAGGAGGCATCCGCTTGTGAAAAATCTGTACAATGTAGGGTGCGGTCATGAGTTTCTTGATGTGCATGCATGCCGTGAAATGCATCAGAAAATGTATCTTCTACACAGGACTATAGCTCAAGGTTCTTACCTTGTGCCAGGGGTGAGCTTTGATTTGCGGGAACTTAAACTCGGTGTAATTTGGATTCATACACTTGATTTCTTCACGAGTTGGTGTTCCAAGAACCTAAAGAGGAATTTTGATTTATTGAATTGTGCAAACCAAAGATGACATCATTGAATCAACTAGATGGATACCTTGATTATTTCAACGAGCTGATCTACACCACTCTCACCAGGAAAGAGGGGCTACAAGTTTTGGAAGAGAAAAGATTAGCGTGAAACAATCAATCATTACAGTATTTTTTTTTCTCAAAAAAGGAATTGAACTCCACAATAAATACAACCTGTCCAAGAAGCAGTTCAGCTAGGACACAACCCACAGACCAAATGTCAATTGCATTGGTGTACTCAGTTGCTCCAAATATTAGTTCGGGCGCACGATAATAACGTGAACAGATATATGAAATGTTTGGCTCGCCTTTGACCTGTTAGGATGGCCATATGAGAATGAACTATCTAGATAAGATCACTAGATAAAACTAAGACAATCATTCCACCCACCAATCACATATGGAAGATGAATAAAGTCAAGAAAGGAATCAAAGTATTTTCATATTGTTGAGCTATGAAAGGTACTTCTTCATCAGTTCTTTTGATTTGATAAATCCCAACAAGCAAAATATCTAATTCATAAGAACATCTTAAGCCACATAAAAATAAAAAGAAGTGATCATATAATATGCTGGAACACTTCCATTTCTTGAATTTTCTGAGAATGGACATCATAAGATATCATACAACTTCATCTAATTCTTGTACTATCATATTATAAATGTGACATATTTATCATAATACATAACCACAAGCATTTCCTGAATTATCTAACAAAAATATGACAACTGTATTTAGTGTCCAGTATAACTCATTTTAAGAAATCCTCTTCTGCAGGCACAACTACAAGTGATAGACGTCATCAACTATTTACAGTTATATCATGACAAGTTGTAGTGTTTCACATGCATGGAAAAATGAATAAATAGAATATTTGTGTTCCAATTTTCCAAACAAGTCACGATCAAATGATCACATCTGTTCCTAAACTTTGTAGTGACAAGAAGCAGAAAGAGAAAGTCGAACTTAGATCTCAGACTTGAGAAGTAATAACAGGACTTTTGCAAGCTATCAGGAAAATTACCAGGACTTTTGCACTCCCAAAATCACAAAGCTTAAGCTGATGTGTGTGGGGGTTGACCTGCCATAGCAAATTGCATTAGTAAATATTACACTGTTTTTAGTTGATTAAGTTTAAGCTTCAAGTACAAACCAGTAAATTCTGAGGTTTGATGTCCCTGTGGCAGACTCCTATCCCATGTATGTAAGCCAAAGCTCTAAATATCTGTAAAGGTATATCATCAACCAACTATAGGTAGCAACAAAGATATGCTAAGGTGGGTGTAAAGAAGAGGTGTTGCTACTAGCCATAAACAGTAACAACAGTAACTATGTCATAATCGCCACAAACAAATCATGCAAAATTTACTCTGTGCAAGATAAGCGCAACAACACTGAACATTATCATCTTTAAAAGTTATTATTAGAACAGAGAACTTGTTATTTGAAGATATTACAACTATGGAAGAAACTTTACCACTGTACATGAGGTCAACAGTTTAGGCCACAATCTAAATTTAGGGTTGCATAAAGGACAAAGGGATTTGAAAGGGAAGTAGGAAAATATCCCAAAAACAATTAATATCACATTAAACCGGTATATGGAAAAATGATATAGAAGGTGAATTAGTCAAACCTCCTCCATATGTGGTTTAGCCTAAACTGAATGAACTTCCTTTCATCTAAAAAAAATAAAGATAAATCTCCAATCTGGTACTGAGAACAAGTCATTAGTTTTGAAGATTATTTTACTGAAATACCTTTCTCTATTTCTTATACATTTTGACAATGAGATAAATACTACATTGTTTCTGAAAATAGAAAAGAACACTAATTGGGTAGAATTATTAGCTCCCCTGGTCAAAGATAACCTTCTATACTATTTCTCGTTATTTAAGCATGAAGGATTTGGTGCCTTATAACTTGAAAAATTGTAGTAGGGTTGACATCGAAGAGGCTAGCATTGACATAATATTTTCATACAGGATACAACATTTAGAATTTTTACATACACCATAACAATTTGAAGACAATGAAGGGAATTAAAGGAAAAGGAGGTTTCCACGACAACTTGTGGCACACTCGAGCATAAGTCACAATCATCATAAGCTATAGGGCCAGGTCCATTCAGTTTTGCTAAATTATAGGAAAGATACATGAAATTCGTCCTATGCTCATTTGTTTCTATGTACAATGAGAGGAACTTGCACATGTACTCAAATGGAATACCTGATATGTGTACAGTTTGACATATATCATAGGCATCCGTTGGTTTGCTTTGCTGTAATGTCTTAACACACGGTAGAGAGTTTCAGGTACGAATTCTAGAACCAAATTTAGATAAAGCTCATCCTTTTCTGTGGTTGAAAAGAAGCAGTGCTTCAGTGAAACAATACTAGGATGATCAAGAAGTCGCATAGTCTGCAATTCCCGATTCTTGTATCTCTTGTCCTGCAAGACCTTTTTTATTGCCACAGTTTCTCCTGTTTCAAGGCATTTGGCCTGCAATTTAGCTTTGAAATCAGTGACAATTGATTTAGTGAAGGGGGTAAAGATTCTTGATTATCGCAGTGACTATCTGTGACAAATGAACAACTTATACCTGGAACACAATTCCAAAGGAACCCTGTCCAACTACTCGCTCCGCCATGTAACTTATGGTCTGAATGTCAAAGAAAACATTAGCAAAAAGCTTTAAACACAAAGACCCACAATCAGCATGTATATTTAAAAGAACTTGCTCAGTTGAGATTTATTTATTGTGGGGTGAAGTATGGATGGGTCATTCACTCAAACAGTGCCGGTCTCGAAGACATGGTAATGAAGAGCATTTCAATCATCAACCCAAGCTAGAAATACAACATTATGTTGAGTAGGACCGTGTAACCTCGCCTAATTAGCATTCATCCCTAACTATTATAAGCTACATCCTTAATAAGACTGAGACCAAAGTGTTCGCCGACTCTTTAAAGATACTATCAACTTAAAGTCAAGGAAAGTCATCCCGGTCATTAGACGCCCATCTTAGGTCCAATTTCTGAACTTTACAGGGAACAATATTTTGTAATTTCTAAAGTTCAGGAAAGATTAGGATAAAGATTAGGGAAATGAATAGTTCTTCAGAGAAATAAGCCCTTTTGTACATCTGGAAAGCACCATGTCATATGGTATGAGAAGATTAACTAAGTTCATGTCATTAAAACTTCCCTGAAAGTATGGAGTTAATAAAAACACCCGCTCCCTTTTTTGAGAGGACAAAGAAAAGAGATTGTTAAATTACAGCGAGAAGCTTGATTTTATGTCTCACATAACCAACATAAGTCATGTGAGACGCCTTAATTGCTTGACAAGTGCACTTGTGGTTAAATTTGTTTAATTAAAGATTGAAACAGAAAAAGCAATGCAAAACTTTTCCAAATTAAGCACCAAACAAAGCAAAATTTATCAAAGTTATTCTGAGTTATGACGCAGCAGATTAATTTGATATAAGGCTTTTACAGTATAGTTCTACTTATTCAATGAATTTATTGGAAAGAAGAAAAAACATACAAATTGAATTTTGGATAATCCCATGCCTAATCAGAGAAAAGGGAAACAAAATTATGCAATGGAAAATATACAAGCATAAGTAGAAAAGCCATGTAAGTTCATACAAAGCACTGTCAACCATAAGCATATTAAAGTAAGGTTGACCAGTAATACAACTCCATATCAGCCATGAAAAAGAGAAAAATAGGTGCTATTCACGTCTAGGGGTACGCATATCTTGCAATTTTTGGGTCCTAGTAGAGTGCCTTATTTTGGAAACTTTTATAATACCAAAGAAATGGTAAAAACAAGTCACTTGTTAAGCAATTAAAGTGCCTCATAGAACATATGGAAGTGATGTTAAACACAAAATAAAATTTCTCGATTACCAGTACCTGGCAAGTCAAAAGAAATTGAAGAAAAAGAGGTAATTACAAAGATGTCCCGAACAATTTTAGCCAAAAGTTACTTCTAGTTTAGTACAATAGCTAAACATCTCTATCAGAAAGTCGCAATTTACAATTTGTTCTTGACTTATTATTATTAGTTTCAAAAATAAAAAAGAAAAAAAAAAGAAAAGAGGCAAAATACTTGGTACTCTAGTACAAAACATCTACTAAATTAATAAAGGAGGATAAAGCAATACCGCGAGGGAAAATACGAGAACAGGTCTTTCTTTCAATTGTCTATGTTACATCACAAGTGAAAAAGTTGCATGTTTCAAAAAAAAAATGTTACATCACAAGTGAAAGAAAAAATAATACGAAAATCTGGATAATCAGACTTTCTGATTTCCAAAGCCGGAACAGAACTGATTGAGAAAAGATTTGCTCATCAGATCCATAGATAAATTACCAGCCGTAGTATAGATTGAGTTTTATTTACTGATTTTAGAACCAAAATGAAACTAAAGCAAAGGGATATTTCATGAAATCCACGAGATCAATGCCATTTAATCTCTCAACATGAAAATTCTTATCCTTTGGGTATGTCAGTATTTGGTACAGGCACAACAATAAAAGATAAGTTACAAGTGTAAAATAACATTTTCGAGGTTGAATCAAATGATTAAAAATGTCACCTGCTTTGGCTGACCATTTTTCCCCCCAATAGTCGTCACAATGATGTGACCTGTTTCAGTTCCATTCCCATCCACAACAGCGGCTTCCATTTCCTATCAGGATATCACAGTGAGAATTGCTAAGGTAGACAAGGAAAAAAGAAATCAGATAAAGAGTATGCATCCTATTTCCAAGAACAACCTTTCCTTCTTTGTCATCGTTGATCTTCATTGCATTTATTTCTTTAGGTAGGTTGTCAATAAGCACGGCATCAGTAATAGGTTTGCCAGCTGCTGAAGACATAATACTGCCAGAAGCCATGTCACTGAATTACAAATAAACTTCCTTATAGTACTGATAAATGGTTATGACTCAAGTGACAGATTGTCCGCTTCTCAAAACCTGAATCATAAAGATACATAGATCAAACAGGACGCCGGTGATGCCGTACTAACATTCACTGTTGTATCAAGGAGATCACAGAATCCAAAAATTGCACTATGTAGACATTTCTATAATAATGAACTTTAATGACCCAAGCAGAACCCCATCCACTTGATGTTAAGTTAACATGTCAAAGGCATGCTACCACTTTCTTGACATATTTAATGTCCATGTGCGCCATATGACCATATCTTATGATGATAAGGTATAGCTCCCACATATAAAGACATTTATGAAATATTATTAGCGCTACCAAGACTCTTTTAACATTTTGATAGGAGAAGTGAATAAGTTAAACAGAAGTTGTTACATTAATACTGAGACAACTATCAACAAGCAACAAAGAGAAGTTTTGTGCTTGTTGCAAACATAGAGCAGTATGATATATTTAAGTTTCAAAAGTTAAAATCATCCTGAAATCCGGTCTCTTAGTTCATATACGTGATTAAGTACTCAAATTAGTCAAGTAAGTCTCTAGAAGATCGCAAAATTAGCTACCATTGTTCAAATAACTCCTAAACGCCTAAAAAAACTTCTATAACAGCCTCCGAAATTTTCTAATTGGAAGAAACATAGGTTTCGACAAAATTGCAGGCATCTTTTTAACATTAAGAACCTTCATAGGAAGCATGAGATCAATTATTCATATTTATTTATGATTATTGCATAAACCAAAAGAGTACCTGCAGCGGTGAAGTGAATTGCTCGCATTGGCGACGGAAAATTGTGAGTGTAAACAGCAAAACCCTAAGCGCGGAAGAAATAAAGTGGAAGTGAAAAATGGCGTATGGCCAAGTTTTCAGGTTCTTGGTTATAGACTTCTGCAATACTGCTCTTCTTTCCTTTTTCTCACTTTGGATGCTCTCAGAATTTTGATGGAGTTGGCGGACCCCAACTAATTTTATCCATTTTCGTTAATTGGAGTTTTGGGTGTCCGAGATATCCACGTGTAAGGTTCTGGTTGGTATTGGTATGCTTACGTCATTATGTTGACTTATACAGTGTTAAATCTGTTCCTAGCGAAGAATCTGTGTGCTCTACAACTCCACGTAAGCGGATGTAGGAGTTTTTTTTTTTTCTTCAAAAAAGGGAGGTGTGGATAATTTTGCTTATCAAAATTTAATGGTCATCTCACCCTGTTTCATCTAAAAGTAATAATTTTTAAAATGAAAAATAATATTTAAATTTTGTAGTTTATTTGGACATAAAAAAAAATTGAAGTTTTTTTTTTTTTTTTTTAAATAATCTAAAGTGATTCTTCAAAATTTAAAATTTAACTGGAATTCATTTTAACATTCTCATTAGTATAATAAAATATCTCAAAAATTGAAGAAAATCATATAAAGTCAATATTAAAATATAGTTAATTCAAATTGAAGTAAATTAAACAAATTAAAAAATAAAAAGTAACTATAAGTTTTAATTTTCTACTATGGTTAATTATAATTACATCAATAATAAAATTTCAAAAATGTGGATGATAATGAGTAAGAGATTAGCTACAAATTATTAAGAAAAAATTAATTAATAATAACAATAAATACATATTTTTTGTATATTTTGCTAATTGATAATTGTAGTATTTTACGTCTTCAATTGTTGCCTGTACACCTTGGGTGTGTTTTCTTATTTGAGCAAACTGAATTTGGGGGGATTTTGGTTCTTTGGCGGCCCTTATTTTTTAGGGCCTAAAGTCACTGCTATACTGGCTGAGCCGCCTTGCTCATATTCTCTATAAACTGGGCTATACTGGCTGAGCCGCCTTGCTCATATTCACTATAAACTGGGTTTATGCGAAGCATGTAATTGATTTGTTCAAGTATCTGGTGTTAAAAACCCATCATGATTGATCAATTATATTTTGATGGGAAAACTGCGATCACAAAACATCAGCAGTGGCTGTGTAGGGATAATATATTGCTCACATATACATTACAAGCTGTTCATTTAGCCTGTAGGTCATGGATTGCCTTTCAGAGGTATAACAATTACCAAGAAAAGAGTTCAAAAACCATTCTGCTGGGGAACTTATGGGAGAACTTCACTTGAGTTGTTTTTCTCCACACTGAACTACAACAACCCAAGTGTCAAACAACAAACTCTCTCAAGGAAAAATAAATAAAAAGAGAGGTCAACAAGGCACTTCTTGATTTTCAATATTTGATCAAATGTACTTAACAGTTCTTTTTCCATACAAATTTCTGTGGTAACCCTATCATTCCTAAACAGAGCAGTATCAGTAGAAGGATAAACCTCAGAGGCCACACTTTTGGCAAGTTTCATAAAGCACAAGTGTCTAATTAATGGCATACCAAAGTTCAGCAAAAGCTGGCAATCCCATTATGTGCTTCATCATACAAATACTGCATACATCAAGTAGCAAGTGTAAAGCACATGCAGTATAACAATAAGCAAATGAAATAAAGGTAAGGCATCAGAAACCTGAGAAGATTTCATAGATTTCAGTAAATTCATGATTTGCCAAATCCAACAGCAGCCTTCTTTATTTTTCGTGTATTTATGCTTTCAGGGGTTGGCAACCCTGTCCTATCTTCATATTTCTTTTCTAGCGCCTGTAAAATCAGTTACAAAGATAAGCAACAAAATACTTGGTTCCTAGGTGCAACACTGCCAGATGTTTATCCCAACTTTAACAATCATCCACTAACCACTAATTTTTCACGGATGCTGTCCAGGACTTCGTCAGTCATTTTGTCAAAGAAAAGAACTCCCTGCACATTGCTGACTTAAGTTAAAAAGAAATGTCTTACGGGAACTAAGTCTTGTATTTAAAGCAAATTGTGCATTCATGTAATGAATATTCATTAAAGACTGCATACACACTATACAGTACTACAGAATCTGAATTCAACCAGTAGCACTGTTAAGTAGTCTTATAAAAAGAATCGACCAGGGAAGACTCCTGAACTCGAGTCTATCGGGTTCTAACTTTTTTTTACTACACTGCTCAATGTCCAGTTACTGCAACTGGAAAGACATATAGAACATTTTTTCTGAATAAAAGGTAAATGCTAATAATAATAAAAAAGTAAATGCAAAGGGAAAATGTATGAGCAGGAGAGCCTGCTAATCCCAAACAACAGTAATTTTTGGGAAGGTAAGTTAAAACAGATCCTGCATTTATAGAAATGAAAAAGCACCTGTAGGTGATCAAATTCATGTTGGAAGACTCGTGCTGGAAGAGCAGACAAGCTTATCTCAAACCTTGTACCATTAATGTCCTGTGCGTCAACCTTAACTGACTCTGGTCTCTGCAAACACACAACATATATAAATAATCTAGTGGAGTAACAGTTTAGAAAGTCAGAAAACTTCACAATTCAAATAGCAGATTCAGGTTCCTAGACACTAAAGCAGTTAGCAACAAAGATTCACCAGGTAAGCTTTTGTAAAATGCAAACTGTTTTAGGATTACAGTTCTACTTCAAATACTTTTGAATTTGTTTGGACAAGTCACCCAAAATCCAAGCAGCTCTATTATGTAAGCTCTTTACAGGTTAATGAGCCAGAAGAAGAATTATGCTGTATAAGTTGGAAGTTACTAGTTGAATAGGGACACTTGCAAACTAGAGGATTAGGATGTCTTTTGGCATAAGTCCTTGAGATGCTGTCTATCTTACATTCCTTGAAGCACAACAACAAAATTGACCATTCATAAAAAGTTAGATACATGTAGTCTGTAGAACTGCTGATATGACATCTGTATTTTTCCTAAAGCAATAGAAGTTGCAGGTTTCTGTAAAAGTTAGACTAGCTCATTGGAGCAACTTTTCCAGGAACAGGAGACAGCAAGTCAAATTCTTCAGAATGGTGTAGCTACCAATTCAACAACTTAAATGCTAGGAAAAACCCTCATGAGGTTGCGGATGTGGCTTACCATCCTTTCAGATATATTCACGACTAACCTCATGATGTCATGAGTTGGTACATGGTATCATGCGTCAACTCCAAGCAAGTTAGGTTTGGCTATATAAATTGTCATTGGGTATGTCACTCCATTGAGGCTCATCTTACACCAATATTATACAAGATAGAAAATAAAATGTACTAGGAGCTCTCTACCATTTCTTAAGTTTCATTCAAGATACATATATATTCAACACACAAACATTATTTCTTAAATAAGAAAAGTATCAACTGCATAGCAGATTTTTGAGGGATTTGAACAGATTACGTCAATCATATTTGATCCCACTCAACCACGGGGTTCATATCATCTCTCTCATAGACACAGAGTAAGGCAGTAGATTGACTCGCGGTCAGACAAAGAATGGTTTACAGGTACCTTAACATCACCATGTATCATTGGAAAAGATAAGCAACCTTCTTCATAAGGTATAATCCTCCTAGAATATCTACTGACACGTGGATTGACGAGAACAATCTCCTCCCCCTCTCCACGTTCAAGGGCTTCATTAAATACCATTAGTTGAACATTCATTCCAACTTGTGGTGCAGACAGCCCAATGCCATCAGTTCTGCATATATAATATCAAAGCCAAGCATCCTTTAAGGTCCTCTGAATAGCAAGCTTTTCTTATAAACAAAATAAAACTATGTATCTAACAACTAAATCATCAACAATCCATCTATTCTTAATTTAATAAATCAGTCAGTTACACCTCAATTCCAAACTAGTCGGATTCCATTATTCTAAATTTGTGTCACCCTTAATATTTTTGTTTTATTTTCAACATAATAAGACCTCCGCCAAGCATAATCTCTTTCTATGTCTAGGTTTTGTATCAGTCATGCTTTGCGAAGCTCCAATATATTGAGTTTATCCAGTTTACTGATTGAACAACTGATTTTTGCATTAAAATAAGTTATCAAAACTCAAAAGGACAAGTAGTAATGGATTGTAAGAAACGGATGGACTCACTTGTACATAATGTCGAACATTTCATCAACTAACTTCTTCAAATTAGCGTCAAATTTCTCAATCCTCTTATTCTTCGCTCTTAAAATCGGGTCTGGATACTCTACAATTTTCAATGGCACCTCGAAGCTCAAGTCAGCAGCTACCACACAAAAAAAAGAAGAAGAATTTCAAAAAAAAAAATTGACTACAAATAGATTGATTTTTAGGTCAGAACCTAGAAGGATGCTTACGAGTGGCTATTTCATCTCCTTTGGTTTTGGAAGATAAAACTCGCCTAGCTTGAGCGTAAACAGCTAATTTTGGAGGTTTATTATTGGTTGCGGAGAAAAATAAACAGTTAGCTGATTTATATCGGTGAAGAGTGTAGTTGATAGGGGAGAAAGACGAATTTCGACTGAGGAGAGGCCGGAGAGAGCGAGTGAACGAAGAAGAAGATGCCCAACTTGCGGCAGCCATTGCCATTTGCCACACAACAAAACGGACAATTTCACCTCTACAGATGCAAATATTACTAATTTTGTCCTTCGTGTTTTGTTACACTAGAATTTTAGACCCTAGATAATTCTCCTTTTCTTCTTTTTCAAATTTAATCTAATACTCCTCCGTCAGATATTTTTTATCATGTTGCACTTTTTGAAAATCAATAAAATTAAATTATATTAATTTGATATTTTTTTAAAGTTTTTTCAATATTTTAAAACTATATGAAAAGTACTATAAATTGCAAATTTTTGCATATTAATATGATGAAAAATACATCTTAAATGTTAGTCAAAATTTTTATAGTTTGGCTCTAAAAATAGAAATCGTAACAAATAACATCGGACGGAGGGAGTTAGATAATATCAATTCGATATTTTTTTAGATATTCTAAAACTATATGAAAAGTACTATAATTTGCAATTTTTGCATATTAATATGATGAAAAATACATCTTAAAATATTAGTCAAAGTTTTTATAATTTGACTTTAAAAATAGAAATCATGACAAATAATATCGGATAGAGTATATATATATATATATATATATATATATATATATATATATAATTGATCATATATGAGAATTGCAACTCCAAAGAGGACATTACTACTACAAGGTATTGTTGATTCTTCATATTGTACTGATAAATAATTGATTGTTTTTTAATGAAGTGTATAAAAAAATTAATATAAATAAAGGGATTATCTTGATGTAGTCTATTCAGAGATATTTTAAAATTTTAATTTTCGCTTAATATTATCGATAAAGGAAAGAAAAACATAAAAATATTTTAAGAAAAAAAATAAATTGATTATATAATATTAGTTCGGACCTTATAATACAAAATAAAAGAATTGAAACACGTAATATGAAAATAAAATGTATATTTATAAGAAGTCACGAAGCCATTCAATGTTTTCAAAAAAAAAATTTGGGGCGAGTTTTGAGACGGGGTGTACCAAAAAAGCTCTGGAGTGTAAATTTAAAGACGTAGATTCATAAGGCATGAGTTTTAAAATTTAGGCGTAAGCCTCGAGGAAAAAAATGTAAGTACAGACGTTTTTAATTTTTTCAAAAAAAACTTTTTTACTTTAAATCATGTTTTTTTTACTATAGGTGTAATGATATTTCTCAAACAATGATTATAATACTTTTTTCTTCATTATTGATTATTAATACTTATCTCAAATAAAAATTATTACAATTTCTATATATTATAGGTTGTTCGTAAAATCATTAAAAGATTTACTTCTGTTTGTAATAAAACTATAAAACTAAATATACATGAGATTACGCTCCGTAAATTCATTAGACTTACGCCTCATGTCTCAGTGCTTATACTTAGCTCAGTACTGTATGAAAAATCTCGTCTCACGCCTTCACCTTTTGAAACACTTGTCATAATTTGATGTTTTACTTTTCTACTTGATTGTATAAAGATTATCAAGAAGCGACAAAATATTTAATTTTTTAGAAAATATGAAGTCTCAAGTTGTAGAAAGGTATACTAAGAGTTGAATCAATTTTTTCCTAGCACATGTAGAAGAGTGGAAGAGTTTTATAACACTAATCGAATTATTATTGTGATCATCACTATTGAAAAGACAACTCCTTCTTTAAGGTGAAAAATTAAGAGAGATAATTTTTACTTTAAATAATTACAAATTAGATACATGATAGATAATTTTTGCTTTAAATAATTACAATAACATATGCCCAGTTATTATAGCGTAAAATAATTTTTTATTATACATGTACACATATACCAATTTTTATTAGTTAAATTAAAAAATAATTAAAAAGTTGACTTATTTATATATTTTGTTATTGATTTCTAATATGATAGATCATGTCATATATTTTCAGGGACAGTAATATATTAATTAAAAATTGATAAACAGATACACACAAAAATAAAAACGTGATATTTTCACCTTCATTCGTTCGCATAATAATAATAATATTAATAATAATAAAAATAAAGTTAATTAACAAAAAAAATGCTTAATTGAACTTTTTAGTATGTTGGTTAGTAGAGTTTCATAATTTCATTTTTGTTGAATAAAAAAAAAAATTATACATATTACAAAAATAAAATAAAAAATAATATAATAATATTAATTGAAATCAAAATAATACATTAATGAATATTCAAAATATTTGAACATTCAAACTTTTATACATATGAGTATGACCTTTGATGAATTTTCAAAGATAATTAAATTTTGTTCTTAACTTTGATGAACCAATATCAAATTAATATGAACATTTTATGATAAATTTTTGAAGAATATATATATGTTCTTTGTCAAAGTAAAAATCATATCATGACCTTATGAAGTACATGAATATTGATAAAAAAGATGAAAGTACAAAACTTAAAAGCAGAGAAAAACTATAGTTATACTTAAAAATACTTAAAAGAAAGAATGAAAAATAGAAATGAACATGTATAAATCATGCAATAGTAAAAAAAAGTTGAATAGACATATTATTTAAGTGTAAAAGATAAATAGATGAAGGGTTTTTGTAATTTATTGAACATTATTAGAATAATAAATATGATTGAATTTTTAAATCAATAATCGAATTATTTATTTAAAAAGTGAAGAAAAAAATGCCAAAAAATAAGAAAAAAAAGATAAATAAAAATGAATGATATAGGGAGGTTTCATCACCTTCTTTGTTTCTTTTTTATCTATATAAAAAATTATTTATAAAGAAGATATTTAAACATTCAATTATAGTTTATTATTGACTCTTTGTAAGATTAGTTTCATGTAAAAAATCTTAATTATATCTCGATTCAGAACTATTTAAAATAAATTATAAATCGTCTATTTATTTGTATCATATCATAATTACATCAAATTGGTATCATAACGTGTTCATCAGCCTCTTGTTAAAGCTCTAGCCTTTAAAACTAAGATCGCTAAGAGAATAAAAGTAAGACTTAGAAAATTTTGGAAGAAGACTTTATATTGCTTGGAAGATTGCTTACAACTTTGTTGGATGCTTTACCTATGAGAGTCCCTCTATTTATACTACTTCTCATGGGCTAAAGTGAAATAAAAATTACTACACAAGTCTCTAAATATTTACACTTTGGTCCATGTTCTAGAATTCTTTATTAGCCTAGAGAATTTTAATATTTTTCTAGAAAATATCTAGTCTTCTTCTAGAACTTCTATACATTTTAGGACTCTCCAAAACTTTCAAAGAAAGCTTCTAAGTTCTTCTAGAGACTTCTTAAAATATCTTTAGGGGTTTCTAGAATTTCTATAAATCTCTCCACAACTTTAGACTCTTCTGCCCCTATTCGGATGCAAAATCTTACTAAGAATTGACGTGACCTGACATATGGATATGAATTTAATTAATGCTAACAATGCAAGTTCAAGTAATGTTTCGGGTCAATCAACAAAAATCTAGATTAATGATCCAAGTGCGCTCATCCCCCAAACGACCTGCCGTCGCAAATTCTCTCTTTATTTATTTCTAGGGGTGGAAAATGGTTGGATTAGATAGAATTTGCATGGGTTGAATATGATTTGAGAAAAAATGGTGTGGATTACAATCCATCCAAATATAATATGGGCAAATATGGATTTGGTCAAATATGGTTTGGGCAAAATAGTTCTAGCCCATTTAAATAAATTTATTTTTCAAAAACATAAACGTACCCCTCCCCACATACCCCACCCCCTGATCCCTCCCCACATACCCCCTCCCTCCTCCCCCACCTTTCACCAACCTACCCTAAAAAATTTGTTTTCAAAAATAAAAAAAATCTATTTTTTTAAGAAAAAATAAAATTCTCCCCCAGGCACCCCCTACCCCTGTCCCCCCACCCCTCCATCAACCTACCCTAAAAAATTTTGTTTTTTAAAAAAAATAAAAATTGACCTCCTCCCCCGCGCACCCCTACCTCCCCCTCACCTTCCACCAACTTATCCTTAATTCTTTTTTTATTTTTCAAAAACAAAAAAGTTTATTTTTGAAAATTTTTTTTATCCCTACCCCCTCCCCCCACCTTCCACCAATCTACCCCTATATTATTTTTTTTCAAAAACAAAAAAAAATCTGTTGTTGCAAAAAAAAATAAAAAAAAAATTTACCCCCCTCCCCCGGCTTCCACTAATAAAAATTGTTTTTCAATTAAGTTTGAAAATTAATTAAATTTTTGAAAATTTAAAATTAAATTTATTTTTTAGCACAATTAAGAATTTTGAGTAAAAGTGAAAAATAAGTGATCTAATATGGATTGATAGATTCTCATATTGAACCCATTTTGACAATATTTGTATAGACTCTTAAAACAGTTTGAAGTTCATATTTGACCAATTAAAATATGAATGATACAAGTCATTAAATATAATAAAAATGAGCTCATTTTATTAATATGGGCTGAAATTGTCACCCCTATTTATTTCTTTATAAATCAATTTTTTTAGTTTTTCAATTTTTATATATATTTTAAATATTTCTTTTTATTAATTAGTGATCCATGCGTTCTCATCCCAAAACAATTATATTGATGGCAAATGTAATGTCATCTTCCCGAACCTTTATCGATTGAACATCTATGTACTTAGTGGATATTGATCGTGACAGATGGATTCACGTAAATTCATTAATATTTATCCAAACTAAAAATATGCATGTAATAGCGGAATTAAATATTTGATAAATCTTTTTTAAGCAGTTTTTAAAAGTGAAAAAGTAAATTACTTTTTAAAAATATTTTTTTAAACCAACAACCATTCATATTTCTGATTACGAGTTCTTCTAAATTTAATATTTTTCCAAATTATGTGTATATCTATTTTTTTTTCTTTCCTGGCTATCCTAAGACTACCCCGCTATATTCTTACCACAGGGGCGGCCGCGGATCTATTCTATGTCAGGGGTGTTACAAAATTAACATTTTTGACAAGAGATATCAAAATTTGGAGAAGTTTAAAGTGTTTTGTTTTTGTTTTGAAAGTGAATTTTAGAGATTTAGGAGTCATTTGGTGTGAGAGATAAGGATAAATAGTCATGAGATAAAAATAATTTTAAGATAATATTTTGATGTTTTGTTTAGTTATCGGGTTTGGCAGGGGCGGAGCCAGGATTTTCGATAAGAGGGTTCAATATATGAAAAAATGGACATACGAAATAGCCGAAGGGGGTTCGACATCTACTATATATACCTAAAAAATTATTTTAACCATATAAAAATAATATAATTTTCCGCCGAAGGGGGTTTGGATGAACCCCCTAAACACAATGTGGCTCCGCCACTGGGGTTTGGGATAACTTATTTCATCATTTATATCATAGTGATAAGATAATTTATCGCATATACATGGTGAGATAATTTATTTCAGGATAATTAATTCAGGAATAACAGGTTTCAACCAAACGACCCCTAATGTGTTAGATCAGATTTATAAGAAAATAAACTATAAGTATAATTATTTTTTGAATATTAGTCAAACATAATTTTAATTTTAATTTTTTTAAGCAATTTCGCTAGACAAGGTGTGCACCCAAATTGATTAAAAGAATTGTTGCAAATAAATCAAAATAAGGAAGGTAAGTGTAATATAATATTCCCTTCGTCCACTATTGTTTGTCATAATTTTTATTTTTAGAGTCAAATTATAAGAACTTTAATTAACATTTTAAAATATATTTTTCATCATATTGATATGTAAAAATTGCAATTTATAGTAAATCACAATAGATTTGTGTTATTCACTCAAACTTGAGGGAAAGTCTCTAAAATTATCCCCTTTTATTAATAAGAGAAAAGAATCTCAAAAGAAAAGTACAAATAAGGAGGGTAGAAATTATATTACTAATCCTAAATTCCTAATGAGGTAACAAACTTCTACTAATTAACAAGGGTGAAGAAAATAAGAGCTAGAGAAAAGAAAATTATTACTTTAATATTGATAAAAATAATTTTGAAAAACTAACCAAATACAAAATGTAATTTTTTCAAATAAAAAAATTAAGTTGGCGTTTGGCCATGTGATACCATATCATGATATGGTATCGTGAGATGGAATAAACGTTAGGACATGCGATTTTACGCTGATTCCATCTCATGATTTCATATCATGAGATGTGATATCATATTCTCCAAAAAACCATGATATGGAATCATATAAGTACCATATCATGATTTGAGTTATTTTAAACAAAAAATGATCCACGAATTTATATTTTATTTAAACAACCCCACATTTGTATCTACTAACCATTTATTTCACATGTAAATTTATAATCACATCATTACTTTTTAAAATTTATTATTCTCACCGACATAAAATTTATTATTCTCACCAACATATAGTCACTTTAACTCACACTTCACGGTTGTTGAGTAATAAAATCTTGAAGAGCCCGTGAAAGGTATTTCATTTTTACTCAAATATATTGATGAAACGATTACTTAAGTGGAAAACAAATAACTTGTAATAATTTATTATACGATTTTATGATTTTTTATTTATTTGATAATATTGAATAAATAGGGTTATTTTAATTGTTTTAGAACTTATGGAATTTTTATGTTTATGAGAAAATATACAATACTAAAATTTAATATCGCATGTTCAAACCAAAACTTCAAGTTTATCTCATTATTTTATATTATGATATCATATCGCATAACTAAACGGACAGTATAAAAGCAAAAAAATATTTATGACCGAAAGATACTAACAAATTTTGAAAGTGGGTGAAATAGGGTGTAACAAACTTTAAAATTAAACCACTTTAAAAATCCTTTCCATTTTTGGTAAGTGGTACTGGCAGCAAGTCTCTTGAGAAGTCATAGTCATAGTAGATAGATAAAAGATTGATTAATAGTGCCCTTGGAGTTTTATGAATTAGGTATAATCATTTGTCATCCATACATTTAAAAAAAAAAAAAGAATTATCAAAGAAAGACAAGAAGGGGACAAAATAATAAAAATACTTCAAATTTGAAAAGTATGGTTTACACTAAATTAATGAATCTTTAAAACAAGACTAATTCCTAACAAATCTCACATCTAAATGGTGCTCCTTTTGGATAATGCAAGCATTATTAACCACTCATTTATCCTAAGTATTAATGGACTTGTCTTCTTAATTATCTTATTCCCAAATATATAAAGCTTGACACTTCATTTTAAAAAGTTCTTTGGATGTAATACTACTCTCAACTTAACTTTTCTTTTTTCTTTTTGTGATCATAAATGAATGATATTTTTGTAGGGATATACAAATATTAATTTAACATAAACCAAATTTATGGACGTAAATTGACAGCTTGTTTTAAATTGTTTTTTAGAAGAAGATTGAGAATATTTATGAGTAAGAAATGATTAATATTTTTTTATTAGAATCCAAGGAAAAAGGAGAAAATAGAAAAAGAGAAATAGATGTGGGAATAAAGCAGTAAAAAGTTGGTAAAGGTCCGTAAAACACTGACACGTGGACCATAAGATGTGTTGCCACTTGTTTCAAGGAACTTTAACGTAATTTTAGCTAAAATTCTATATTTATATTAAAATATTTACGTGATATATACTCACTCAGTCAAAAAAGGACTTCTACGGTCATAAATTAAAATTATATCAAAGTATTTCATAATCTTGTAATCTTAAATATACTACATAAAAAGATGAATTTATAGTATTAAAGAAAAAAGAATAAAATTATTTTTTTTAAAATAAACTAAATATAAAAGATGATAGATTCTTTTTTTACACGAAAGAAGTAATATATTTTATAATTTTAATCTTTACATGTGATACAAGAGACTATAAGTACTTACAAAGTAATTTGAGAAATCAACTTAAAATTTTATTTATTTATTTTCTCTATCTTAAATTATTTATTGTGATTCTTTTTCACGAGATATCTTAAAATTATTTATTGTATGCCTAATTATTAATCCATTTTGACAAATCAAGAAATAACAAAAAAAATTCTATTATACTTTCAATTAATTGCTTCGAAAAAGATAGAACTTTATGAAAATCTTAAGTTTTTAATTCATCTAATTAATAATTAATAGGAGATAGTAAACGCACTATATTAATCATTATTTTTTAATTAAAACGGATGTCTTCGATTTTACCTTCGATGGCCTTTTTAAGGTATTTGTACTTCTCTCTGGGACATATAGATAACATTAATTAAGGTTTGGTCATATTGGCGATCAATTTATCCTTACTTCATAAGGTGGTTAAAAATCGTTAAACTGGAGGATATTAGATTGGTAAATATGTATAAGTAGTTAATAATATGATAAAAATGTAAATTTGCTAGCATGCTATTCAATGTTAAAATCGATTAAAAGTATTAAACATTTTTTCCCCAATCCATATATACATAAATAATAAATAATCAAAGATAAATTTAAAATTTAAAAATAACGTTAAACTTAATTTTCCCTAATTGCTATGTTTGGATGATTTGTGCACTTCAATTGTAAACGATCCGCCTCGATCATCTATCGTTTTAATTTAAATCCTAATATAAATTATCAAAATGCCCGATTATCCCACTGTAACTCCACACAGCACATAATTCAAATTTCAACAAGATAGAATTTCAATTCTTACATTGTTATATCCTTAATTAGTCAGAACTAAGCCCGTGATTAAATTGGGATTTAGATGTAATTTTAGAAGGACTCATTTCACAAAATCGTTATGAAATGATTTTCTTGCGGTAGTTGAAATTAATTATATGGAAGTGTTCAATGAAGGAATAATTATTGTTCAAATCCGCCATAGGATTGACTGTTTTCACAGTATTTTGATTATAAGGTCGATCTTGACTTTAAGACATTATTTAAGTAACTTATGATGGACGCAAAACAAAGTCAAATCATAAATCCAAAAAGTTCTACTACTACTTTGAGTAACTTTTACCTATATCAAAGCATAAAATTATATTTATATGTTTTAGCTATAGTTTATATAATTACGTTTCATAGCAAATATAAATATGTATATTTCGCTATACATATACAAACAGTTGTATAATTTCGCTATACATGTAAAAAAAATATAAGCAGTTCTATAATCTGCTTTGGTATAATATACAAAAAAAAAATCAATTGTATAATATGTACTTGTATAAAAACAAGTAAGAGAGAAAGACAAAAGAAAATTGGGTCGAAATCATATTTGTATAATCATAAGTGTATAGGACGAAAATATATGCATTTGTATTTGTGTGTACTATTTTCTCTCGCTTTATACAAATAAAAACACAATGTATACATTTGTATTTTTATAAAGTGAGAGGGGTGAGTGAGTGAGCGAGATCTGGGAGAGGGGAGAGGGGAGAGAGGAGAGGGGAGAGAGGAAAACAAATATATATATATATATATATATATATACACACATAATTTTCTCTCGTTTTATACAAATACAAATGCATTTTATACATGATTTGCGTTTTTGTATAAAGTGAGAGAGGCGAGTGAATGTTCGAGATCTTAGAAAGTGGCGAGTGAGATATGGGAGAGGGGAGAGAGGGGAACGAACATATATGTATATATACAATTTTCTCTCGCTTTATACAAACACAAACACATTTTATACATTTGCGTTTGTGGAAAAGAGAGACAGGCGAGGATGAGAATGAGAGTGGCGAGCGAGATTCATCGGAGAGAGACGAAATAACAAGAGTTTGCTATGGGGTACAATTAAATTAAACTATGATTATTTTATCTATTCTCAAAAATGGGACATGATAATATAGATATTGTGTACCCTGTCTTAATTACTCTTACATTATAGAAGTAATTAAAGAAAAATCTCTAAAAGATCACTAGCTAAAATAGAACAGGTTAAAGCAAGTTTGAAAAAGAAAATTTATCGAAGAATAGAATAACATTAATACCAAAAATAATACAATAGCTGAAAGTAAAGAACAAAAAAACACATGCTAACAGATATCAAGCATAATATAATAGGAGAGTGATACCAAAGTAAAAGAGGCAACATGAAATACATGGATCGGAAATAAAACATTGTTGTAAGAGAATATTTGGATCAGAAATAAAACATTGTTATAAGAGAATATTTCTAATAATAAAATAATTATGCTCAAGTAGGAAACTAAATATACTCAATCATCTCTTAACTTCTATCTTAATTTTAGATATTCTTGTTTGTTGCATGCTTTCAACAAGTTGAAGTAGTCATCTTATATCTTGTCTAATTACCAATCAAAAGTTTTCAATTAGTCGGGTCCTTCGTCCGCGCAAATCCCCATAGTCAACCTTTCACACCTCATAACTCATGCATTATACATTTCTGTTTACATGTCCGAATTATCTACCTTGTTTTCCTCAACTATCTACCACAGATCGAGGTCATTCTCACCTTGTTTAGAATGTCTTCATATTTATTCTTATCCCTCTTAGTATGCCCACACATACATCTAAACATTCTTACCCACATATTTTTTAAAATGATCTTTCTATATTTGTTGATTCTTTGATTCTAACTTTCTATCTGATATATTTAAAACCATCAATAAATTTAAATGACAGTTTGGTACGTATACTTGGTACGTTGGCCTCTAACTAAATTAAAATTACAAAATTCAAAATTATCACTTATTTTCTTGAACTATGAATAATCAACATCACCATTTTGTTTTAGATGATTACATGTATAAATATACCTCTCTAAGTGACTGCAAAAAAAATAAAAAAAAATTCATTAATTATTCAAGTAGCTAGTAATATGATTAGGGCAAGATTACCAAAATTAGGCACCGATACAAAACTAATAAACGTAACTAGCTGGTCTTGAAGTTCAATTTAATGTGCATAATTAATTTCAAAATTCCAGGATGCATTATGCATGTCTGTACATTGAACTAGGAGGAGTATGATAGTTCAAACTAATTAAAGGGAATCACATGTAATTAACATGTTCCTTTTGCCTAACTTCTCTATTTAACTTTAATTCAGCACGATTCTCTTTAATTAATTAATTTCTTAACGAGGAAGAGGATTCTCACTAGGATAAGTGTCGGTAAAATTAGCTCATATTTTGATAACCCGCCCAATTCGCTCATCTATTGATGAGTTGGGTGAGTGATTTTTTTGGATGAGTAAAATACGGGTATATACCTGTATTTAACCCATAAAAATATGAGTATTCATGAATAAAATATGGGTTAACCTAATGGATTAAACTTTCAACTTTTATTCACCAAAAATTTATGGTTTCACTAAAATTGTTGTAACGTGTCTCTCTCTCTCTCTCTTTTTTTTTTTTTTTTAATGTTCTTATTATTCTTCTCTACAATTGAAGAGGTAAAGTCTTTGACCCTCCAAAAAAATATATACTATATTACATGTAAAGTAAGCGAATCATGTATTGATATTGAGTAAAGTTCATCAAGCACTTTTTGACGCCTAAAATGGAAATATTCATTCGCTTTAAATCAAAAATATTTTTTCTTGTTATTACATAAATTTATTTTATATCAAAAAGTTATATGATTTTTTGGTTGACTGATGATACAATAAAACTAAATAAAGTATTTTGAACACTTTTCATCTAAAAAAAAAACTAAAACATTTTATCCATGTTTAATTCTAAAATAAAGTAATTTTATCCATGTTTGAAAATATGGATAGACTTGTATTTTCTCCAACCTATTCGTTACCTAACCCATTTTCACCCATATGAAAAATGGGCGAGTTAAATTACTACCCATTTTATTTTGACTCATTTTCAACCAGTTCAAATTTGACCCAACCCGCTCACTCGCTACACTAATTTGAATCAGCAATAATAACATATTCAATATAGTTTCATCAGTGAAATCGAAGAGAATTGTGCTTAGGCAGACTTTTATTCTTATTTTGTGAAGGTAGAGACTAATCCATAAAAGAATTTTACTCTTTGGAATATATATATATATATGTATATTATTATTATTATTATTTATTATTATTTGGAAAAAGCTATATGTCAATACGTCCGGTAGATGTGCAATTTGCGTGCGGCATGTGCGTCGTGCAATAGTTTCATTAATTCAGATATTGGTATATAAAATCTATTGAATTTAAGCTTTATATGGACTAATTTAATTACAAGTTCATAAACTGTAACAAATATTAATTGGTAAATATAACATAGTGTTGAAGTTCTATGCATAGATATAGAGATCACCATATTCCGCAATTAGATAAGTTATAAGCAAATTTCTTGGAAAACAATTATTGAAACCTCAAAAACTTCTGGAAAAATTCTTGCACACTAATATACATAAATTGAAACATATAAAGTTTTATACATTAACAATACATAAAATATATACACAATAATTCATTGATAATGTAAAAAAGTAACACTTAATTTACATCGAATGTGAAATTGTTGAAGTTCTATGCATAAATAGCTAATGTCCATATTTACATATTAAAAGCTACACTAATATTATACACTTTAAATAAATTTAACTGTCAGCGTATATAATTGATCAAATCGAACTAATTAATTAGTAAGCACTAGCTCGGTGTGACCATGCACGCACACATCGTTACGATTAAATATAACTACGAACTTTATAGTATATAAATTACTTAGCGCAAGTTAGGTTAAAAGTTAAAGACTTAATTACAGTTTTAAAATCTCATTTTAGTTGTCCCTATAAATATCAGCCCCAACTAACATTAGTTCCTCGTCAAAATCTCCAACTACAAAAAAAAAAAAAAAAAACTTTTTTCTTCACATCCCATCCCTTTTCTCTTCTTTATTATTATATAAAAAATAATGGATAAAAGAACATGTGATTCTCAAGATGTTGAAGTTAGGAAAGGTCCTTGGACTATGGAAGAAGATTTAATTCTCATCAATTACATTGCTAATCATGGTGAAGGTGTTTGGAATTCTCTTGCTCGATCTGCTGGTACTATATAAACAAAAAATTAAATATAATTTTCTCGTTTGATCGTCGTGTTTAGATTGGGGCGTAATTATGTTTATATATTTAACTTTTTTTTGTGTGTGTGATAGGTCTGAAACGTACTGGAAAAAGTTGTAGACTTAGATGGCTTAATTATCTCCGACCTGATGTTCGGAGAGGAAATATTACACCGGAAGAACAATTGTTGATCATGGAACTACATGCCAAGTGGGGAAACCGGTGAGTTGATTTTTTTTTTCTAGCTAGGGTTTTGATAATTAAAAAAAATGATGAAATTATATAAAAGAAATTTTTGAAAATTGTTTGTATGTGTTGGATGGATAAAGAGGAATTGTCCCAAAATCCCTTAGAACTAGATTTGGCATCATGAAAATTGAAAGAGAGTGATGGGGAATTTACAACGTGTTTAATGTAACCTAAAGTTAGATTTTTTATTTATTTATTTATGATTTCTTATTGGCTGTCAAATATTCTTCTTTATAATTCCTTTTCAACCGTGGGAATTCTTTTATGAGGATGAACTCTTTTTCCCTTCTTTTCTTCCCTAAAATTTGTTGAAATCCTTATGTTTTTTCCATTCAAAAAATTAATCCGATCATAATATCAAATTTATAATGAATATACCTAATTTATTACTATCTTTTATAACTCCTATCGTTTTTATCTTACTTTCTTCTTTAGTTTGTTTGAAAAAATCTCAGCTATTGTTATTTTTTTGACAAGTCTTTAATTCTAAATTTGCACGTGACATTTTTAAATCATAATATTTTAATACATTACACATATCTTTATTTTACTTTTTTTACTTTCTATTTAAACAAAACAAGTATTTTCTATTTTTGGGAGATTGTCCCAGCATAAATTATTTTTTTCTAAACCATATTTTGTTTTACGGCTTTGATTTGACAGTCGATTAATCATATGTAAAGGATATTCTATCCATATTAATTAACATGCACAAAGTACAAATTAAAACATGTCACCCCTACATTAAATTTTGTCAATTTATTATTCTCTCTTCATATAGATATAGGTAAAATAAAAAATATAGGTCCACCAAAATTAGTAAAGCAAGAACAATTGTTCGACAGGAATTCGGCCTTACATTATACCATTGAATATGACATATGAATTTAAGTTTTTCAACTTTTGCTTTTTCAGTTTTTTTTAATTATGTTATAATATCTCATTATTAACTTAACACATGAGTTAAAAACAAAAATTATTTATACTTTCACATTATCATCAATATATATATAAAAAAAAATTAAAAAAATTAGGGTCTCAGCTCTATCAAATGAAAGATGATGAGAAGCACAGACTTTGATTGAAGTAGACAGATAACTTATTGTTTTGGTTCATCACGAAAACAAAGGCTCCTTCTTGTACCTTAGGTGTTTTTAGTGTGTATTAAAAACAATTTTTGAAATGGAAAAAAAATTCTAAGCAGTAAAATTGTATGTTTGGTACGAAGAGAGTCACATATTTGTTGGTACACATATAATTTAATTGTTAGAAGGGGAAATCATTTTTATTTTTCAAAAACCTCTCCGATAATCCAATATTTTTTCATAATTTTTTAATCGAAAATAAAAAGTACTTACTCTCTCTATCTATCAAAACATTGAAACTGATTAAACTCACTTCCCCTTAAGGATAGTTTAAGTTATGTATATAGAAATTAAGTTTGATATGATAACTCACAAATAGAAAGAATAACCTTTTACAATCAATTAAATTGAGCTGATGAGGTAAAATATCGGTATATATAACTGAAATATGTATGTATACAAGAAGTGGGACTTCAAATATCAGCCACAGAACATGTATACAACCTTGATTTTTTACCAAAATTAAACGTGACTTAAAAGTTTAATTTCAATATAATCTGAAATAAGTACTTTTCCCTTCATTTCATATTCATTTCATATTTAGTGTCTTAGTTTCACTATACACAAAGGTTAAAGAATGAAAAGAAGATAATTTGTGATCTTAAATATAATTAATAGAGTAATGTATACTTTAAATTTTATAATCTTAAATTTGTCAGGAAAATTATTGGAATTGAAATACTTATTAAATATTAAAAAAAAACACTCTTCATGTGATAAACTAAAAACAAAAAAATAAGAAACGTAATTGGATATTAAATGAAAGAAATATATTTTAAATTAAATATGTTATATATAGCATGGAATTTGCCTATTTTTTTCAGGTTGATACAATAAATTCTTTTAAAAGGTTAGAATATAGACGTAAAATTCAAATAAAATTAATTATTATGATATTACAGGTGGTCGAAAATTGCAAAACATTTGCCTGGAAGAACAGATAATGAGATAAAGAACTTCTGGAGGACAAGAATTCAAAAGCACATTAAGCAAGCAGAAAACATGAATAGATTATCATCAAATATTTCAGAGCACAACAATATTCAACAAGCAAGTACAAGCCAAACATCTACTAATCTTGCAGATTCAATGGAAACTTATTCTGGAAATAATAACAACAATAATAATAATAATAATATGGGCACCACTTTTCATCATCAGGGCAATTTTCCAAATGAAAATATTTGGAGCATGGAGGATCTTTGGTCCATGCAATTGCTTAATGATGCAAACAACTAATTAATAATTATCAATTAATTAATTAAGCTGCTAGCTAGCTACCTACTATATGTAAAGTATTAAAAATTCCCAATTATATTCCCATATCTATATGCTGCTTGGTGATCAGTCTCTGTGTAATACAAGTTTACACTTTTATAACTATATTTATATATACTAATGGAATGTACATAATTTTTTCCCTTAATAGAATATTCTAGAAAGGTATCAAGCTTTAGCATGCATGCAATGCATGATTCATGAAGACAGATGATTCCAGAATCAGAGAAAATATAATAATCGGGCCAAATAGTACTGTAATTTCTTTGTTTTAGTTTATGTGATACTGTTTAATTTATAAAAACAAAAGCTTAAATAAAATAAAACTACTGAAATCTTATTGAATATTGATCATTTGTGTAGCTGTAAATCATTTTTTTATAAGTAATTAAAGAGAGAATTTTAAAATTAAATTATTTTTTATTATAAAAATATGACATTATTTTAAAATGAAATACAATATGACTCATCATAAAATATATACGGCTGCCTAACATATATTATACCGAACTAAATCCATAAGAAATCGACACGTGGAAAGGCAAAATAACTATTTTGAGGAAATTAAAATTTTGCTTTTGAATAAGTTAACTATTTCTGTGCATGGCGTTGCATGTATGAAATTCGACGTAAGCCTAACTCTTTAATTACACTTGAGGAAGTCTCCACATGCTCCCTATCACTTCACATCAAATTTTTTTATTTCATCATAATTATTAATGAGTCAAGATTTTAATAACTCAGTTAATTCAATTTTTTGTTCTCTTAATTACTCAATGTTTGATTTTCTATCTTGTAATGTTTGATCTTAATAAAATAAACAGAAGTAATTAATACAATTGCCCTACTGATCAAAATTATACTTGATGTTTATTCGTAAGTGTAGCTAATTTACGCACAATATATGGATTAAAACAGCCCATTTAGGAACTTCATTAATTACACAATATACTTGGATTTT
This sequence comes from Solanum lycopersicoides, assembly GCA_022817965.1. Lineage (NCBI taxonomy): Eukaryota > Viridiplantae > Streptophyta > Magnoliopsida > Solanales > Solanaceae > Solanum > Solanum lycopersicoides. The sequence continues at coordinate 76,974,897 of CM040619.1, forward strand.
ATAGGAATGAATCTATTTGATGGGAAAAGAACCCTCATAAGGCCTCTCTCATTCCTCGCTCATACTGAATTGAGATTTTATTGGTGGTTAAGCAGGAGATTAATTACTTAATTTTTTTTATTTATATTAATTTCTTTTTAAGTATTTATAAATAATTAATTCAAAACTCAATAAAAAAAATATATTGAATGACAAAAAAGACATGGAAAAGTCACGAATCTTGGTAGGACTTCTTTCGCACAAATGCGCCCATTTTTTGTAAACTTTTATTTTTGTCTTCAAAATTGTTGGACTTTAATTATTTTTTTATCCCAGACACTTAAGTAAAAAATAAATAGTTGAAAATATAATGTACCCTGTAGCAAAAATTAAAAATATCGCAAAGATTTATTTTTTTACAAGACATAAATTTAGTTGAAGTATATTATGTCCAGGCATAAGTCATACGATATAAGTTATCCCTCAGGCATAAATTCAGTTTCATATATAAGTTATGTCGTAAAAGAAGCGAAATTATTCCAAACAGTAACACTAGAGTTATGCTTGGAAAAAAAAATCAAACTTTAATACACCCCAGGACAAAAGTTTAGTGGCCCAAGTTATATTACAAGACATACGTTCAGTGACACTGAAATATATTACACAACATACAATTTATAACAAAAGTTATATTACAAATTTGAGAGGCAAAAATTAAAAATTATTAACGGGACTTGTTTAGTTACCGACTTACCGTATAAATTTACGTAAGTGGAATATTGTTGTGGGCTTTAATAGAACGAAGGTGATACGAAATATATTCCCCACAATTTTGATTCGACCATTATTTTTCATCACATGTTTGTCGAGGGTATAAATTATGAAGTAGTAATAAAGTAACAAGCAAAAGGAGTTCAAAAAACTTAAAAGATATACTCCCCACGTAAATTATATATATATATATATATATATATATATATATATATATATACTAGTGAAGGCCCATTCACGGGCGCAATATAATCAATTATCTTTTTAATTTAAATTTAAAAAATTTACCTAAATTCAAATCGTATTTTATTATAGTTTCTAAAATTTCGTACCATTTAAAAAAATTACAAAAATTCTCTCTCAGCTACCTTCCTATCCTCTGTATACATCACTATCTCCTCTCTGATACATCTATAGCTTCTCTCGAATACATCTTTATCCCCTCTTGAATACAACTATATCCTCTCTTGGATACATCTCTCTCCTTTCAGATACACCTATATTCCCTCTCGAATACACTTCTCCCCTCTTGGATTCATCTGCGAGATATGTGTCTACAGTTTTCTTAATAGTATCACGACCGATGTTTACGCATTCTGCTGATGAATCTATGAATTTTTTGTAATTTAAAAAAGAGTAGGGATAAAATGTAATTAGTTTTTAACGCTATGAAAACTTACTATGAAAACTTATGTGGCATATTTTTCTTTGTAATCAATTTCAAAAAAATGATGTATCAATATATTTAATAACATTTTGACTTCAAAATATTCATTTTATTCTTAGCAAGATGATTTATAATCATATGAACATCTATGGTTTGTTTTAAACCATGAAATCTAAAAATGTTTTTTTTTTAAAAAAAAATACTTCATGTTAAGTCATATAAACATTACATAAATCAAAATGTAGTCAGTACAAGTTTAGATCAATTTTATATTTATGAAATTTAAGTTTTTGTAACTATTTTGCCTTTTAACAAAATTTAAAATGAAAATACTAAAGTCTTTTCACATTTATTTTTATAGTATTTTTTTAATCAATATTTTGTCGATAATATAAAAATTGTAATAAAAATAAGGTAATAAAGTAACTTAATTTTGAAATTCAAATATTGATATCAATTGAGAAAATATTTATTTTTAAGTTGTAAACATTCATAATCTAATATTTAATATGCTACTTACTCTTGAAGAATAACACTAATTTATCACAATTCAAGATTATAAGAAGTAGAAATCAAAATTAAAAAGTGCAACTCACTATTATATGAACGTCATTATGATTTGACTGTCACTCGTTAGAGATATGTCATATGTTAATTGTCATAATGAAACAATATGAAAATTATAAGAGATAATTTATTCATAGTTGAAAATTATTTATGAAAAATGGAGTATTTAAATATGTTTATGTCATATACATATTAGTGTAAATAAATTTCACACTATAAATTTATTTACTTATTTTAATATGTAATTTATTTTATTATGAAAATTTACAAAATTTGATATTTTATGAGAAATTGATATGAAGATTTTTATATGTCCTTATAGTAAGTAGCTCTTTACTTCATAATATATAGGAATATTACTTAAAATAAGTTATCACGTCAATTAACCATATTAATTGTAATATATTAATATAATTTTTTTTTAGAAAAACATCATGCAAATCAATTTTCTAGGTCTAAACAAATTATTAATTTAGAATTACCTTTAGATCTATAAGAGTCGTTAGTATGTTGTAAAAATAAAAATTTATTCTACATTTGCTTAATAGATATTTTTGATTTAATGAAAATTTTATACTATATAGAACATAAATCTATAAGAAGTGTAACATCTCATTAAAATAGACTAATTATTAGTCTATATTTAAAAAAATTTAAAAAAATGTGTGATTGAAAATGTGGGTCCATATTAAATGTCACATTATTAGGATAAAAATGACATTTAGAAAAATATATTTAGTTGTTTGGTCATTACAAATCTTTTATCACTTTCTTGATGTCATAATATAGAAAAAACATTTTAAAATCTTTATAAATTGACAAATTTACCTTTGGTCATCCTCAACTTGATTCTTCTATATAATAGAAATATATATCACATGTTGGGTTGGCCATGGTAATTTTCCTCAATCCAAAAGTTCAAAAAAGTTAAAATGATAAATTACAATTATAATATATGATTAACATGTTATAATTCACCATTAGTATAAAGATTTATTCATTATGAGTGTACAAAACTAAATAGGAAATAACGACTAAATTTAAAGTGCTAAGACCAATATATGTATATATATCATTTTCGATGTGACTTCATTTTTTGATTTCTCGACATGTTTCAAATAAAGGCTAAATATTTTTAGAAATTTCATAGCATTATTAATATAAATTAAATTGAGTAACTACTATTTAATTTAATTGTGTCCCATAACAAACGTTTGCCAAAGTTTGCCAATCGCCTCTCTCCCATTCTCGCTCGCCACTCTCTCTCTGCTCACCTCTCTCGCTTTATACAACAGAAGTGTATAAATTATGTTTTTGTTTTGTATAAAGCGAGAGAAAATTGTATATATACATGCAAAAACATATATATTTGTGTTATACACTTAATTATACAATTTACAAATATTTTACTTCGATTCAATTGTATACAATGCAAATTTTATACAAATATTGCAGCGAAAAAGGCCAACGAATTATACATTTGTGAATTATACAATTGCAGTGAAATATATTGTTTTCTCGCTTTATACAACAGAAGTGTATAAATTGTGTTTCTGTTTTTGTATAAAGCGAGAGAAAAACATATATCTTCTTCCTATACACTTATAATTATACAATATACAAATATTTTACTTCGATTCAATTGTATGCAAAGCAAATTTTATACATATATTGCAGCGAAATAGGCCAGCGAATCATACAATTGTGCATTATATAATTGCAGTGAAATAGGCTAGCGAATTATACAATTTAGGCCAGCGATACAAGGCCAGCGAATTATACAATTTAGGCCAGCGAATTATACAATTGTATATGTATAGCGAATTATACCATTATATGTTTGCTATGGAGCGCAATTATGCAAAAAATTTGCTATAGCATACAAATATGAATTTTTTGTTTGCTATATGTGAAAGTTGCCCTTTTTGGAAAAAATAGTAAACTAGTCACAATTCTTAACTTAATCAGTAAAAACATCCACACTTTGAAATATTTATTCAAAATGTCAATATTTTAAAAATAATTTGTATTCAAATACTATTATTTGTCTTTCCTTTTATTTCTCAAAACAGTCCAACATTAAATATATTCACTATCCATTTAGACTTCTTCTATACTTTAATACCATTAAATTTATTTTCATCTTTACGATTTTCAAATTTTTTTTCTCTTTTACCAATTTCACCATTATTCTTTCTCTCATTGTTAAAGAAGAACTAATTATTCAAGTTCATACCAATTTGTTCAGATCTATCGATTATTTCAAGAAATTTCTCAATACATAAAGATATTTTCGAAACATCATTTATTTTGCGAGATTTCATGAGATTTTATTTTTGAAATAAAAAATTATGTTGAATTTTTTATTGTATGTGTTACAGATTTTTCGTTATTTTTTTGATTTTTATGAGTTTGTTAGCATATTCATCAAATATTTATGCATTTCGAAATTTTAGTATTTGAAACACTATTTTTAATGATTTTGTTTTCATATTTGAGATTTGGTGAATTATAATTTGTAGTAATCCACATAAGCATTCATACATAATATATTATTTGATTTTTTTTTCATATTTAATAATTTTAAATTTTGCTTATAGGATTATCAATTCACAAATAAACACAGATTCAGATTTGAATTTGGTGAAAAGAATTGGAAAAAAGGAACATAGCAGATGAAGAAGAAAGAGAGAGCCAAAGAAGAAGGTTGTGAAATTGTATTCATATCAGAATAATATTCATATTAATTTTTGTTTGTCAATTATTATTTTTTACTCGTCATTTGTATTTTTATTAAGAACATTGTATTTCTTTTTTATTTGTAGTCATCCAAATACGTATCTCATATGAATTTGTATTTCTTAAGCACAGAATTTTTTAACAATCAATTTATATTTTTTTAGAATATTGTATTATGATTATATCATTTTCACTATGTATGCTATCTCATATGAATTTGTATTTCTTAAACAAATATGTATCCTGTTTTTGAACAGTTAATTTGTATTTGTTTAGAATATTGTTTCCTGATTATATTATTTTACTATGTATGTTATCTGTTTTCCAGAATCTTGTATTCTTATTTCTTCATAGTAAATTTATATTTATTTTTTTAGAATATTATATCCTTCATAAAGAGATTTATTATTTCCATCAAGTATGCTATTTTCCCCCCAAAATCTTGTACCCTTTCATAAATCATATTCATATATTGAGATACATATATATATATTTGGCAATCAAGTAATACAATTTTGATCACCAAAATACAATTTGTAGTTTGAAAGAAAAAAAAATTAATTTTAATTTGAATGGTAAAGTGAGCACATAAAATATAAAAAATATTGGTATACAATTAGAATAAAAACAAAACAAAGGAAAGTTGATCTAATAGGATGAAAAAGGATTTTTTTTTTGAAATTGTAAATGATGAGAATTTTAAGTGATATATTTTTTTAAAAAAATATTATCTCACTTTTTCATCATACTATTTTTTTTGTATTTTATATATTATTATACAATATTCTAAATAAAAGCTAGAATAAATAGAAATACAAATAAAATACATATTGAAATGAATATATGGAATACAAGATTTTCAAAGAAATAAATAAATACACATGAAAAATATATGAATACAAATATGTTTCTTAAATAACTATAGATTCATTTGGCATACCTATTGAAATGAATACAAACTAATAAAAAAAAAGGTTAAGATTCTGGACAAAAAAAAAGAACAAAGTTTGAGTTTTACTTGAAAATGTAACTGATGAGAAAATTAAGTGATCTTTACTTTTTTTTTTGAAATATTCTCTCCCTTGATTTTCTCCCTTTTGTTATTAAATAATTGTATTTTTTAAATAAAACATAGATAAAATACATAACAAATTAAAATTTTAACATTTTTACTAAATATTGAAAGTGTTGCTAATGAGCCATCTTAAATGATAAAATATTGACATTTTGAAAAAATTTTCTTTTTCAATTGTAATGATTTTAGGAAGTAGATTAAATTTTTTAAAAAAGTGTACTTTGTATATGATGTTAACTCCTGTGTCCTATCAGCTTTCTAGCCCATTTCACGACCCACAATTTCCTCACCAATAGAATAGGCCCATCTACGGCCCAACAATCATACTCGGTTCCTTATACTTCACTTCTAATGTTTGTACATGGGCCGATAGCTCTATGGGCCTACTAATTTGGGCCGCCTAATACGCACCCGTAAGCCCTTTCCACTTTTGTCTTATTTTGTACTTTCTTCGTCCACTTTTGTTTGTGATAGTTATTATTTTTAGAATCAAATTATAAAAAGGGAAAATTTTTCAAAATGTCATTATTTTGTTATTTAAGAGGACTCATTGTCAATACTTTCATTATTTAGTGAAAATGTCACAATTTTAGTTTATTAGGTATCTTTTTAATCTATTTTCTAATTATTTAAATTGAAAGAAGACAAATATTTAAAACAGAAAGGAGAAATTAAGGGAAGAGAAAAAAAACTAAAGATGGAAGTATTGCTTAAAACTCTCATCAGTTACAAAAAATTCAAAAATTCAAAAAATCAACCGACACTCCCAAAATCTGATAAATTCACTCAACTTTTGATTTTCAAGATTTCCATCAAATTCGATGAGATAATTGCTTCTTCCTTATTCTTTTTCTAATTGTTTATAATTGATATAATTGTTAATCGTATTCTGTTTTCGTATATTTGAAATTGATATAGTACGGAAAAAAATTAAAAGTGTAATTGAAAATAATTATAATGCATAGTATTCAGGTTTCGTATAATTTTAAACAAGTAGTTTGTTTTCGTCCGTTTTTGTTTTCGTTCGTATTCTGTTTTGATTGTAAATTGTATGAATTATGAATAACGTATGACTATTTGAATAAGTTGTATTCCTTAACTAAACAAATATGATCAATGTATGTATGTTATAAGTGTTTGTTCTTCAATGGATACATTTTCAATATTTGTTTTGTATACGTATATGTTAAGGGACTTCTATGAAATATGAAGAATTACTATTGTGAATACATAATATTTATTACTATAATGAAGTTTTGTTCATAACATGATGATTGTTATGTATTCAGTAAGTGATATTACTTGAATAAAGTTTTGTTCATAACATGATGCAAGTACAATTGTGAATACATATATTAGTTACTTAATCTTGACTTTGTTAACAACTCTACTCCTGATTTTATTAATGACTTGGGAAGTATTTTTTAGTGTGAATACAATAAGAATACACTGAATAAACACATTTGAATCCAAAATACAATAAGAATACACTGAATACAACTAATATGTATTTACTTTGGAAACATACAAATAGCATTACAATGTGTATATTTACTTTACGGATACAAACAAGGCTCACACAAAGTACAATTAGTATAAACACATCTGAATCCAAAATCACCCAAAATGAATTCATTAACAATAATCATATAACATAAATAGAACAAATACATAAAAATTTCATGACATACAACACAAATCCAACAAAAGTTCATTAATAAAATCTGAAATATCATAGTCATGTAAAATGTATTCATAAATTATTGAATATTTAAAAATGTGAAAAATATTAAGGAATGAATAAAAAAGATACATTATCAAAATTAACAAAAACTGACCACAAAATACAACAATAAAATAACAACTGAATACAAAATACAAACTAATAAATATTGCATAGTGTACATAACAAGAAATTTACAAATATATTCAATACAAATTGTTGAACAAATTGTTCTTTAACTTCAACTCAACATTCAAAAATCTAAACATGCAAAAATATTTAAATACCTCTTCATCAACAATTTGATCTTTTTCGTCATTTTCTTGTACCCTACGAGTTACGTTTTCAATCTGAATTTGATGAAGACTTTGTTCTTGTTGTCTCTCTTCCCTCATTTTAGAAGCAGATCCTACAATATTCGCTATTTCTTGAGTAATACATAGATTAAATGATGAAAAATCACTAGAAATTATTTTATTAAGATGAATAGTGTCTCTTAGAATCATCCATTGAAGAGTGTTTTATAGTTCTAAACGAGAATTATCCTACTTTCACCAAATAAGAATGATTTAAACAACAATAAAATCAGAAAATAAATCTAAAAAAAGAAGATAACGATGAAAATACCTTAATTAGAGGAATTTGTGTGGATCCAGATTTTGAAGATAAAAAAACAATATTTCGGTAGAAGATAATAACAAAATTGGGGTTGAAGAGAAGAAGAATTTGAAGGTTGAATAGGAATATGAACAGGAAAATATGGAGAGAGAGAATTTTATTTTTTTACTTATGGATAAATATGGAAGAGAGAGATATGAGGAAATTTTGCAGATTTTGATTTTTCTAAAATAAAAATGATTTGAGAAAAGTGAACTATTGATATACATGGGAATGTAAATAAATTAATTTTTTAGGAGATAAAATAGGGATTTAATTAGGATACATATTCTTTTTCAAAATAATGACATTTTTGACATTTTAACTAATATTTTTAAAGTAATGAGTTTTTTACTAATTAAGTTATTGATTTTGACTAATTTACTAATTTTTCCTTATAAAAATTCTAACTAACATTTTAAGATTTATTTTTTTATCATATTGATATGAAAAAAATTACAATTTATAGTACTTTACATATAGTTTTTGAATATCTAATTTTTTTGATTGAAATATTAAATTAATATAATATAATTTTACTTTAAAAATTAGTTAAATTAACTTTCGATAAACAAAATGAAAATAAAAGTGGACGGAGGAAGTACTATCATTAATTTTTGCTCTCAAAACAAATAATTTCTACTATGATATAAATATATATTTTCACATCATTAAATCCCACAAGTTATGTTCTTACTTCAAAACCATGTTAAATTTGTCCCTATAAAACGAGGATTTTCATTATTTTCCCTATGAATTTTTTATCTCAAAATTATTATATTTCTTAGCTTTATTTATTTTATGATAAACCTGCAAACATTCATTAAAATGGAACATAATTAATGAAAATGAGAAACTTAAATTTTAAAAAAATTCATCACCCTTAAAGTCTGGCAGCGGAATCAGGAGGTATCGGTTAGGTCGGGTAGCCTCCGGTTGAGGACGGTAATAGGGGTCAGGGGTACGGTATAGGTAACGGAACGGAAATGAGAAATTACTGAACCATTCCGATCCAGTTGGTACTGACTCTGGTTCGATCGGGTCCGATTCAGGGAGAAATTTCAAGAGTCTTAAGACTTGTATATGACTTTTTCTCCTTAACAACAAAACATAAAAAGTACATAGAGCAGAGGCTAACTTTTCTTCGATACACAAAACACCAATAAGTATATTATTATGAGATTACATACTTAAACACAACACAACATAGTCATTCTTAAAGATGATACATGTTTTTGTAGCTTAAAAGCTTACAACAAACATCTTTACCAACAAAAACGATTATTCCTTATACTTATTAAGTAATTAAAAAGATATTACTCCTTAGGCCTTAATTATCAAAAGTTCAACTGATCATATTTTGAGTTCCTGTCAGGGTAAAACAGTCCAAAATGTCTCTCAGTTTCATCCCCTCCTTTTCCTTTTTCATCAAACATTGCAAACAAAAAAGTCTCAATTTCCCTTCCAGGCTTCTTTGGAGTGCCATTTCTAACATGATCAATCACATTCGTGTAATAAGTCCGCGCATTATCAGTAGTTGCAGCAGGGTGTCCATAAGAAGGCCATCCTGTTTCCGAAACAACAATTTCCACATTAGGTGCACCAGATTTCTCCAGAGCATAGTACATACTATCGACTAACGCATCAAAAAGATTTTGGTAACCAGCTGAGTTTGTTCCTGAATCTGTAAACAGAGCATAGGATAGTGGTATATCTTTCGTATTATAAATGTAACTGAAATACGGGTAAATATTTACTAGCAATGGCAAATTGTTGTCTCTAAGAAGTTTCACTATTGGATCAGTGAAACCTCTCCAATCAGGATTAAACATACTGTTTTGTGGAGGCCATGTATTTGTTAACAAGGTTGAATATGTCGCGGTTGAGACTTTAATTTGATCTTGCAATCCTGCTTCTACTATCGCGTTATGAACATTTTCAATAGCAGGACCAACAAATGGAGCAAGTTCTACATTCTTTATTGGGCTAATTTCATTTCCAACCGCGATATACCTGAATTTAACACTAGGGAAATAGGCTTTTATGTTATTGTTTACCCAATTTCTTGCTTGATTTGGATCTTGTGCTAGTGTTTTGACATGTTCATTTGGGACGTCAACAAGGACTTCAATGTTACTTTCCCTTAGAGCATTATAAACATTTGTGTCTGGATAATAAATTCTTATTTTATTGATACCATTGGCATGACAATGATTTACAACATCATATTCTGATGGCAAATTATCAGCCATTCTTCCATAACACACCCCAACAGAGTGTACTCCTGCAATATTTGAAACAATAATTTAGCAAAAAAAGAGCGATCCAATCTCAACTTATAATTAGTACTAGATGTGAATAAATAGATAAAAATGACTTTAACTTATATATACATCGGCAACATAAGGAATTTCTATCTTCACTATCAAGGTTCAAACAATCATTTTCAAGTTTACAAATCTCATTTGACTTTAACATAGAAATATAATACTTTTTTTTTTCTATTTTATATGTCATTCCTTTCTGTAAATAGTTGGATCACAATATTTGTCATTTTATAAAATTTACGCACAAATTACCATATATTGTCTATTATATCCTTGATAGAGTAGTTAATTAATCTTAAAGATGTATTCATTATTTATTATAAAGTTGACCTATGAAAAAATTAAATAAGGGTAGAAAGATAAAATTACATTATTTTTTAATGCAAGTGTAAAGTAAAAAAGGTGACATATAAAATAAGACAGAGGGACCAGTGCTAAAACATTGTCGATGTATAAGTAAAGACATAGTAATATTTTCCTAGATCATTAAAAAGATATCAACAACTAAACATATAGAAGATATGGGATTTGAAAAATCCAAAAAAATAAGATTTGTTACTTGCTACAATAAGTTAAGATTTGACCTGATAATATAAAAATTATTTACTATATGAATGGTATATATTGCTTAAACTCTAAATATATATCAAAAACATTCACAAAGAATAAAATGAACCTAAATATTTCTTCAAAAATTTCATATAAATTGAGACACAATAAATTCGAGAGACCTGTTATTTGGAGGCCACACATTAACAGTATAAACAATGCAACCATAGGTACAATAGAGAAACTCTTAGTGAAGAGAAAAAGAAGAGACATTATGAAAATGTAAGTAATGTATAACAAGAAAGTTTCAAATGAGAATTATTGTGAATAACATAATCAAACAATCGCTTCTTATATAGAGAAGAAGCACTAGATTTAGAAGCAAATTCTGGGAACCTAAAGTTACTAATTTTCTAGTCAAGCACTGTCGATAGTAGACCTACTAAAGACTTTTTCCAAACAAGTAATGGAAAAATAAATGGATAGACTGGAAAATTGCTGAAATTTTAGTCATCTATATTAATTATTATGGGGTCATTTGGTGTGGCCAGTAAGAAGGCAACTTAGTTGTAACTTGTATACTTCGGTTTATGTTTTCTTTTTCCTTATTATAAGTAATTTTTTATTTTTAATGGTTACTTTTAATATATCAAAGAAAAAGAAATTTGTTTTTCCCTATATTTTACTCTTTAACTTGAACTAGTTATTTCCAAACTATTCTCAGAGGCATAAATAAAACATCAATTTATAGGGATGTGTAGTAAAATAATATGTCGGTTGTTATAACTCAATAAATATGTCAAATTTAAATGTGACAAGTTAAAACGAATGTAAGGAGTATTGATTTTTGTATAGTAAGAAAATATTAGATTGTTCATGTATAAAATTAATACAACATTTATATAATAATTTAATAACTCACAACCAATACAGGAATATAAATTATGAGAGAACTAATATAATATCTTATATTGGGTAGAAATGAAAATAATCAATAACTATATATATAAAATTAATATCTTCATAATTCTAAGTTTCTAACCCAATATCAAATGACATGTATGTGTAGTGGTTGTTCTTGACTTGGAAAATTTTCAAACTCACAGGATAATTTACTTTATAATTAGGCTGGTTTCATGATATATAAGATCCTATTAGGCTAATAGAATAAATAAGAATATAACGGCACGCTATTCCTACTACACCTATATTATTGTTTTATCACTAATTATTAATTGTGAAATTAGATTTTACGCCTAATTCATATTTTAAAAGCTAATTTAAATAAAAGAGGATTTTCCAAATATTATAAGAAATTCATTTTGTTTTAGTAATTATTAATATGAGATTTTTGTCTTTCTTTTATAATAATCAATCTCTCGTAGAACAATAAAAAATATTTAATACATTCTCTTAAACTCGTCTCACACTATACACAAATAAGGGTAAAGCTGAAATTTTAGTTACGAGTTTGCTAGATTAGAATTTTTGAGTTAAAAGTGAAAATTACGCGATTAAATAAATATTTACTAATTAATTATTTAATATAGCTATAATAAAGAAATTACTAACCGCTATTAACATAACCATATTTATGCAGATTTTAAAATTTGGATAATTGATTGCTAATTATATAAATTCATAAATTTTTATATGTTTATCCTAGCTTGTATATAATTATTATTTTACTGATATATTTGTTGATTCTTTTGATTCGTATAAGTTATAAAAAGATCGTAAATGTATAAATACTTAGTTTATATATATTTTTTTTGTTTGTATATTTCATAAACGGAGTTACACTTTTTATATATTGACAAAAAGTTATATGAAAGAAAATACACATAACAAACAAAATTATAGCAATGAAACATAAATAGGCAAGCGTAGTTGAAAAGAAACTTATTAAATTTAAGTTCTTTTATATGGAATTTCCTTAATATTATGTGTTAAGAGATATCAATTGTATGTTTAAGATACAATTGTTATTATCCTTTTTATTTTACCCTCAAAAAGGGAAAAAAAAAAACCGGTAATATGATCTTTCCAGAAACAGCCACGTCAGTCAACTTGATCGTCAACCGTCTATCACACATCCCTATGCAAAAGATCATATCCTACTCCACGTGTATAAATAATACTGCTTTCTCTCCTTTCAGTGGGTCCCACTACCTACTAGTATTTTTCAATAAAGAAGTATTTTCCCTTTTAATCCTTCAGCAAATTATTACTAATTGAATTTCATTTTGGTCCTTTGTCAACTTTGCGGAACATAATTTAAATGCATATTTTGATCTACATAAATAATGATTTGCATATTTATTTGTCTTTAGAATTCAAATATTAAATAATAGTACATGGATAACAAATGATCCAATAATTAATATTCCGTTAGGTTTTGTGAAAAGTATTAAAAATAATGTATTATTAGTAATTTTGTTTTTCATGCTATTTATATTTTTTAAATATACTTTTTTATTTGATTAATTATGCTTAGATACGTCCTGATCTACTACATGATATAATAAGTTATCTCAATCTCTTAATAACAAACGGAAAGAAGTGTTGAAAACACTTTTAAACTTGACGAAAATTTTATGATATATTTCACTCACGTTACAAGATTGAAACTGTTATTAAGTTCGATTAATCAAGTAAATGAATACATTTTAAAGTTATCAATAATTTCAAAAAATTAAACTAATAACTCACGTCAAATTTTGAAAGTGCTTTTTGTTTTAAATATGTAGAAGCAAAAAGAATAAACATGCAAAACGCAGGACTAAAAGAGAATATTTTCTAAATATAAAGGTTCAAAGTTGAAACTAGAAATGGAAGGATTCAAGGAATGATTGAAAAGGGCAAAATGGTAAAAGAAGTGGTTGAAATTGCTACAGCCGCACGTTAATTGAATGATCCGTAATCAAATTTAATTTGAAAAGGGTAAGAATAAAGATATTAAATTTGGGATTTTTGGTCAGAATTTTGGGGAAAGTAGAAATGGGTAGGGCCTTTGTGTATGTAATATTGGGAGGAGGAGTTGCTGCTGGTTATGCAGCTCATGAATTTGTTAAACGAGGTGTCTCTCATGGAGAACTATGCATCATCTCTGAAGAACCTGTAAATATTACTTCTCTTATTATATTACTTTGATTGCTTACTTTTTTTCCTTCTTCGAGCTCAGTTTCAGCATTAATTTATGTTTTCTTTGATGTTTTTATCTTCTTGTTCTTTCTTGATATCTGTGTATTGCTGCTTATTTATTATAGCGTTGTAAATGTTCAATTTTGTGAATTTTCATGCGTATAATCCAATTTGAGTAGGTTTTCTTCTTACTGAGCTGAATTTAGGGTTTTGTGATGACTTTTCAGTCCAGAATAAATTTTAATTTTTAATCACATTGAAACTTCTAGATAATTTTAGGAGGAATGTAGTGATACTTGAATTGGTAGGATGAATCCCAAAAATCTGTTCTGATTCCAATAACAGTGTTACATGATAGAAATGCTAACAATCTGTAGATCTGAGATTGAGTTTTTAGTGCATACCGCCTACTTGAAGTGCTGCTGGAATGGTTATTTCTTTTTACTGTTCCTCCCTCTCCTCATTCATTTTCTAGGAGGCAAAAAGATGCATTAACTTATCAATTTATCTATCTCTGATCCAATTTAATGTCATTAGGAATAATAAAGATCATAGCTTCGAGTGATCTTCCCCTTATATCTATCTTGATCTTTTACCTCCCTTGAGTTAACAAACTAAGACCAAAATTCATCAGATGCTTCCTTATGGAGACAATCATTCAATGGATGGTAACACATGATGGCTCTATCTTGTTGGAGCTTCCTGAAGTTTCCTACCTCATCTTCTAAACTTCTGCTGTTCTTTTCAGGTTGCTCCTTATGAACGGCCTGCATTAAGCAAGGGTTATTTACTACCAGAAGGTATCTCCCAGTCACCTCACCCCTGTTCATATTTGTCTTAGACATCTTCCAAGTGGATGCTAATGCTTTCTTTAGATTTAAAGATAAGTTTTGTTGTGCATTGTAATTTTGGGGAAATATCCTACAAGCATTAATGGTGGAATACTCCCTGGCTCTAGTTACAGTCACTTAACAAGAGTTATCTGAATTGTTTCTTCTTTTCTCTGCTATGTTCATTCTTTTTTAACTTTTTGAGATTTTATTCTATGCAGATCCTGCACGTCTGCCTGCTTTTCATTGTTGTGTTGGTTCAAATGAGGAAAGGTTGACGCCGAAGTGGTACAAGGAAAACGGTAATTTTTTAATATCTTTCGCTTCCATAACCTTTAAATATCTTAGCAGGCATCATTGTAATTCATCAATTTTCATTTATGGTTGTCATAGATATATTTAAAATTGTCCAAAGTGAGCATTGCAGTTACCGACTGAGTTGAACTTATAAAGGTTTTTGAATTACTTGCAAAGAGGTAGAGCTTAAAGATTAGAATCACACTGTGTTATTCTATTGTAGCTAATGTCGCAGCATCATTTTGTTGTTGGCATTTCCTTAAGGAATTGGAATCCCCAGAAGTAATCACATATACTTGACGCATGCCCATACAACTCATTTAAAAAATGTCTGAAGGATTACAAATTAATTCATCACATATGATGTCTTCAGAGCCAAGTTTGATGTTTGTCTCACCTTTTGTAGGACTACCTATTGAGAGGATAGTTGTTTCATAATAGAAAAAAAGGTTAGGCTTTTCATTCAGAAGGTCAACTTTGCTTGATGTAGCAGAAACCTTGTTTTTATAGGAAGACCATGAACTATTTCCTGATATTTAATATCTGCTTAAGTTTCATGTTTAGCCATCATTTTGAAAGATTAGAATCAGGGGAAAAGATTTGGAGAGTGACATTCTTGCTTTTCTTGGGCTGTAATTAGCTGCAGAAGTACTGGTTTTTGAATCACTTAAAATGAAACTTCTATAGCCATAGACATCGTAAGGTTTTGAAATTGATCTCTTTTCATGGAATGCACTAGCTGGGAACGGCAACGAAAAAAAGCTGCTGTAACTGGCATCAGTGATTAGAATATGTTATTATGTTGAGCTATTTCTTTTAGTTCTACTTACTTTTTAGTGCAAAAGAATGTGGCATTTAATATCTTTCCTAGTATATTGATAAGTCATTGATTGTTCTATTGCCTTTAGGCATTGAGCTGGTCCTTGGAACTCGTGTTAAATCAGCTGATGTGAGACGGAAGACATTGTTGACTGCAACTGGTGAAACCATAACCTACAAGATTCTCATAGTGGCAACTGGTGCTCGGGTATCTAATTATCTTTGGGCTCTTCTGCTGTAGTACCATATTTTGTTGCATTTTTTTATGCATCAAGACATTAGAGTAGTGTCCTCTTTTGATGGAGCGAATAAGCAGGGGTGAATGCAACTTCAAGTTACTGGGTTCGGATCCAGTACTTTTGACGCGGAACATAAAGTTATTTGCAACAAATTGTAGATGTGAACCCATAACTTCAAAAATATAATGAGTTCAATACTAAGAACTCTTATGGGTTCTACCTTCAAGGTTCTTAGCAAAAAACAACATACCCGGATGTAATTTTATAAGTGGGGTATGCAAATCTTACCCCTGTCTCTTTATCTTTACGAGGTAGGGGTAAAGTATGCGTACAACCTAACCTCCCCTGACCCCACTTGTGGGATAACAGTGGGTATGTTGAGAACCTTAAAGGTACAGCCAATCCTGGATCCGCCTCTGTTAATAAGGTCCAGATACTTGCTTTAAGTGATTTCCCAGAGAAGTCAGTGGATACTGAAATACATTCTGCTGTACCAGCTAAGAAAGAAAATGAAAATTCTGTTGTTTCACAATACCTTAGCTTCTTCATAATATTGTGCATGTGATTTTTATAGTTAGTTTAAATCAGTGAATATATTACTTGGTTCCTCTCCATAGGGACCGTGAAAATAATGTTGAGAATTAGTCGCATAAAAATTGCCAATACAATCATTTTGATATGTATCCTGCAGAAACTAGGTGTCAAGCTTGTTAGCATAGATGTTAGGCTTCATGGACATTCAGATGAGTAGAGTTCATTTAGTTCAGTATTGGAAGTTTGAAACAGAATTGGATTAATGAATGCGCTCTCAGGGTTCATGCCAAAGGTTTTATTTGGTGTGGACAAAGTTCAATGACTTCAATCTCAAAGATCAAGCAAGGCTCTGACTTTTGGTTGGCATGTTTTGTTAGGCTTTGAAGCTTGAAGAGTTTGGAGTGAGTGGCTCAGATGCTGATAGTGTATGTTATTTACGAGATTTGGCTGATGCAAACAGGCTGGTTAATGTGATGCAGTCCAGTGGTGGTGGCAATGCTGTTGTAATTGGTGGTGGCTACATAGGAATGGAATGTGCTGCTTCTTTGGTGATCGGCAAAATAAATGTCACCATGGTCTTTCCAGAAGCACACTGTAGTAAGTATTCTTTTGTAAATATGGAAAACTTCCATTTATTTTTTTAACTCGAGTTTCGTTAGGATGATTGTATATTATATTCTTTTGTGAAGTTGGAGAACTCTCTTTTCTGTTTCTTACTCGAGTTTCTTTAGATTGCTTGTAAATTATATCAAAAGTAAAAACTTTGTTTTCCCCTCTCTGGAGAATAATGCATTAGTACAACTTTAGTAGTTGCAATTCCTTTAGAAGAAACAAAAAAGCTATCTGAAATCTAGCACATGCCTTACTCTCCAAACCATGCTATTAGTAGAGCAAAACAGTGATCATAGTAATTAACAAATGCTTTAAAGATATGAAAATTGATTAGAATGGGGGACTTCCGCCACATATTTCCTCGAAACATGAAATCAGAAATTGAAAGCTTATGTATGAGAGAAACTATTTTTTTTCTTAATTCTTAAAACCCGAAGTCCAAGATTTAGTTACAGTTATAAACCATAACTGTACTAATCTATCTTAAGTTCATCAGAAGACTAACCTGTTGCTTTTTCTAATGTTTATATAAATCATTTAATTTTCTTTCCTTTTCTTTTGTTGTTAGTGGCCCGCCTATTTACTCCTAAAATTGCAAGTTTCTATGAAGAATTTTACCGGTCAAAAGGAGTTAAGTTTGTGAAAGGAACGGTCTTGACATCATTTGATTTTGACTCCAATGATAAGGTAAAGCCTGTTTCTTGCTTCACTTAGGCGGCGTTTTCTTGATAGCTTTTCGCAGAAGTGTTCATTTGATTTGCTTTTTCATTTACCTCTCTTTGAACATTTCCAACCTCAATTTGACTAGTTATTTTGTTAGTGCAAACTCAGTTTATTAGTTTCTGAAAACAGCTTCTTTTTTTTAAAAAGAAATCCTTTTCTGTTTGAATAAGAAAAGGTTTACTTTTACTGAAGAGTGAAGATCTTTGAACTCCGTTTAACAAGTCACTTTGTTAAGCTGGAACTAACATTAATCAACTGTTGCATTTCACAATCTTATGTATCACTGAAGTTATACTGAACATGATGCTTGAACGCGGGGACTTTTTATGTAGATGACTGCAGTTAATCTGAGAGATGGAACCAAGTTACCTGCTGACATGGTCATAGTAGGCATTGGAATTCGACCAAATACCAGCCTCTTTGAAGGGCAACTTACTCTTGAGAAAGGAGGGATAAAAGTCAATGGCCAAATGCAGTCAAGTAACAGCTCAGTCTATGCTGTTGGGGATGTTGCAACTTTTCCTGTCAAAATTTTCGGTGAAACACGGAGACTTGAACACGTTGATTCTGCAAGGAAGTCAGCAAGGCATGCAGTTGCTGCAATCATGGAACCAGAGAAAACAACAGAGTTTGACTACTTGCCATTCTTCTACTCCAGAGTCTTCACACTCTCTTGGCAGTTCTATGGTGACAGTACTGGTGATGTAGTCCATTTTGGGGATTTCTTGGGAAACAGCTTTGGTGCATACTGGGTGAACAAAGGTCACGTCGTTGGGTCTTTTCTAGAGGGTGGAACCAAAGAGGAGTATGAGGCTATTGCAAAGATCACAAGGCTCAAACCAGCAATTGAGGACTTGTCTGATCTCGAAACACAAGGTTTAGGATTTGCATTGACATTGAGTGATAAACCAGAGCCATCGGAGGCTGTTGTTGTCAGCAGTAGTTCGGGTTCCACTCTTGTAACGGAGAAACCTTTACATGTTTGGCATGCAACAGCTGGAGTCATTTTGGCTGCTTCAATTGCTGCCTTTGCATACTGGTATGGTAGGAGGCGTAGAAGGTGGTAAATGTCTTGTTGAAGAAGCATTTCCCCACGGAAGATTTTTACACGTCGATTCCTGCTGTGTTGTATGATTTTAGCTTAGAGAATTTGAAATACTTGGCCTGAAAATGGCTTCAATCTTACAGACATGTATTCTGTCTTTACAGTATATATCTATACACATTATCCTCAATCCCTAAGCATGCTCTCTTTATGTTGAAATTGCTTATGTTTTGACAGTAGTACATATTAATTGGAGGAAGATACAACTTTAAAACAAGGAAGAAAATCAATGCTATCGGTAGATGCTCCTGAAGAATTGGAGCTTAGGATAAAATAGTGAACAACTACACATATATGTCTTATATGATGTTCTACGAGACAATTCTATGTCTCGCGTGTATTATACTCACAAAACACATGTGTTTACTTGTTTAAGTTGTGAAATGCAGCCACAATGAATCTAGGCCATGGATTTAGGGCTGAGCAATTTACAGAAGGAACAAAAAATGGGAGAATCTTATTCCACAGAATCATACAAAATTACACAGAAATTGATACAAAGCTATCTATATATACACTGCAAACTCTAACAGAAGGTTAACACATTCTTCCTTGCTCATTGCTGTTACTACCTATCTAACTAACTTTACATAAGTTAGTTACACTACAAATAGCTGCCACGTCACTGGGCTCAATATCAGTTTATATAAGTTTGAGTGTGTACTTGTGCATACATAAAGTTAAAGTGCGTAGATGCCTACCACAATTAAGTTAAATGACATATTTATATATTATCCATTTTAATTTTCATAATGTTTAGACTTTAAGGTACACAAATTTCAAGGCAGGGCATTTGGTCTAGTGGTATGATTCTCGCTTTGGGTGCAAGAGGTCCCGAGTTCGATTCTCGGAATGCCCCGCTCTTTTTTACATGAATAATTTCTTTTTTCTTGCGTTAAAAGAAAATAAAAATATTTTGTAGTAACTGGTTTACATATCTGAGTTTCTTTTTTAGAGATGTTTTGTTCTCAATTATTAGCATTGTATATTGCATTTTTAAAATCAGTATTTAAGGTTTATATAATCTAAAATAGTATTATTAGGGATATCAGAACCCAAAATATAGATTTAATTCCTTTTGAAAGATTATCTTCTTCTTTTGTAAATTTATTCAATAATAAATTAACCAAAGGGGAGAAAAAAAAAGGGGGAATTATATATGACCTTATCAACACAATTTTTCAATCCCCTTATCCTAATTTTTCAATCTCCCTCTTTCACTCTCTCAATTTCCTTTTAGCTCTGCTACAATGGCTTCCACATTATCCACAATTACCCTTCGTTCACCCTCTCCTATTTCTCCATCAACCGCAAGCTCCACGCACGCTTCAATTTCCTTCCCCACCAAAACCCTAGAACTTCCCATTCGCACTCCCAAACTCTACCATCGCCGAGCAACTTTCGTCCGCCCTCTCGCCGCCGTCGAAGCACCGGAGAAGGTAGTCCAGCTCGGAGATGAAATCTCCAACTTAACCCTCGCTGATGCCCAGAAACTCGTCGAGTACCTTCAGGATAAGCTTGGAGTTTCAGCCGCATCCTTCGCTCCCGCTGCCGTTGTCGCTGCCCCTGGTGGCGCAGCCGCAGATGCTCCAGCTGTGGTTGAGGAGAAGACGGAATTTGATGTAGTCATCGATGAAGTGCCGAGTAATGCTAGAATTGCGACTATTAAGGCTGTTAGGGCTTTAACAAGTTTGGCTTTGAAAGAGGCTAAGGAATTGATTGAAGGATTGCCTAAGAAATTTAAGGAGGGTGTTTCCAAGGATGAGGCTGAAGATGCTAAGAAACAACTTGAAGAAGCTGGTGCTAAAGTTTCTATTGCTTAAATAAATTTGTGGTAAATGTTCATCCTTAATTGTGTTTTCTCAAGAGAATTCAGTTGTTAGATATACTTGTACTCAATTTTCTCAAATCAAGTATTTTTCAGCCGTCTTTGCTTATGACTCTCTACATCATTTGTGATTGTTCCAGTTTTAAATTGTTAGTGTGTTTGTTGTTTTACGACTTGGTCTCACAATCAGGCTCGTAGACAGAATCTTAGCTTGATCCTACTGTCGCACAACTCCGTTGAATGTTAATAATGAGAGTGATATAACTAATTGGGATCAATCACTCTATGCTCGAATTATGTTCCAAAAATTATTGGTTCTTGTGTTGTCCAATCTCAAGAATATGCAACTCCACTGTATAACATGAGTTAGGTTATCTCATTTTGGTTACTGTTACTGGTCATGAAAATAAGCTGATAACTGAAATGCAATCAACTGTTGAATGGTTTTATCCATGTTACCTCTCTGTACTCTGCTATGGTGCAAAGATCACAGGGCTTAAACCAGCAATTGAGGGCTATGGATTTGGCATTGACATTGAGTCGTTAAGCACAGCCATCAGAGGCTGTTGTTGTCAGCGGTAGTTCTGATTCCAGTCTTGTACATGCTTGGCTGCATCAATTGATGCTTTTGCATACTAAGCATTTCCCCTATAAGATTTTACACATCAATTCTAGCTGTGTCGTATGATTTTAGCTTTTAGTTACTTTGGAATACTTAGCCTGAAAATGGCTTACAAATATGTGTTGTCTATATCAGTACATATTGTCCTCATAATGCTCTCTCATGTCCATAATGCTTATGTTTTAACACTGGTACCTGTAATAGGAGAAAAAGGCAGCTTCAAAATGTCTTGGATGAAAGTAGTGAATTCATGCACTTTCTTTTTAACGTCAGGCAGGCATTTTGAATGCTAAATCTCATAGTTTGAAGTGAATAGCACTTGAACAGTTAAACCTGTGACTAATAGACCATTTCAATTCTAATCATGTTGGAACTTGGTATGATTACAAAATACTATCAGCAAGATAGAACTGAAATTCCATTTCTTTTTCCCTAGTAAAGATGATAGTGAGGCGATTAAGGATAATATATCTCATTTACTCCAACAAGATTGGCTGTGCTTTTCTCGTTCTCTTACATCCTTCTTTCATTAGAAAATCATCCAGTGAATAAATACTATAAGTACACAAATACCGAAGCAGGGCATTTGGTCTAGTGGTATGATTCTCGCTTTGGGTGCGAGAGGTCCCGAGTTCGATTCTCGGAATGCCCCTTTTTTTTTGTAGTTTTTCAGTTGTTTTCTATATATATTCAGGAACCATTAAAATTTTAAGAGAATTTTACATAGGAAAAAAATATATAATTTACTAAACTAAAGTAATGATACCAAAAAAAATAATATTACTATTCTATTTAGTAATTTAGTACTAATAAGGATAGAATGAAACAAATATAATCAAATCTTCTTAATTTCATAGATATGTAAATTAGTGTGGTTAAAACGTTCTTCCAGCATCTCATTACATAAAGATAGCCCCACCCATCCAATTAGAGGCTCCGAGGAATTAATAAGTCAAATAATATAAATGGAGAGTTTTAATTTATTATTAATGTATATAATAGTAGATGTTTTTAAAAGAGGTAAATAAGAAAGAGAAAATCTTCCAAATTCACATATTCTTGTGGAGTTTGTCCGAAGGTTGGATATTTTAAAGAAATTATTACTTCAACGATATAGTAATACTACTGGTTGTTATAAATATTAAATTATTTTAGTTTATTGAGTTTATTATATCTATAAAAACTAAATCTATTAAGAGCCTGTTTGAATTGGTGTTTAGTTTGACTTATTTTTTATCATTTTAGTTTAATTTAGCCAGTTAAAAATAAGTCACTCTCAAACAGGCCCTTTTTTCTCCAATAATTAAAATTACAATAAATAATGGATTAAAATAAAAAATAAAAATGAGACCCTATATATAACCTTATCAACACAATTTTCAATCCCCTTATCCTATTTTTTCTTGCTCCCTCTTTCACTTCCTTCTCCTCTCCTCAATTTCTCTTTAGCTCTGCTACAATGGCTTCCACATTATCCACTATTGCCCTTCGTTCACCTTCTCACATTCCCCCCTCCACGCACGCTCCAATTTGTTTCCCCACCAAAACCCTACAACTCCCCATTCGCACTCCCAAACTCCACCACCGCCGAGCCACTTTTGTCCGCCCTCTCGCCGCCGTCGAAGCACCGGAGAAGGTAGTCCAGCTCGGGGATGAAATCTCCACTTTAACCCTCGCTGACGCCCAGAAACTCGTTGAGTACCTTCAGGATAAGCTTGGTGTTTCAGCCGCATCCTTCGCTCCTGCTGCCGTTGTCGCCGCTCCTGGTGGCGCAGCCGCAGATGCTCCACCTGTGGTTGAAGAGAAGACGGAATTTGATGTAGTCATCGACGAAGTGCCGAGTAATGCTAGAATTGCTACCATTAAGGCTGTTAGGGCTTTAACAAGTTTGGCTTTGAAAGAGGCTAAGGAATTGATTGAAGGATTGCCTAAGAAATTTAAGGAAGGTGTTTCCAAGGATGAGGCTGAAGATGCTAAGAAACAGCTCGAAGAAGCTGGTGCTAAAGTCTCTATTGCTTAAATGAATTTGTGGTAAATGTTCATTCTTATTTGGTTTTGATTATCTGGGCAAATTACTGTAAGTTTTTGTGTTTTTGTAAGAGAATTCAGTTATTAGATAGTTGTACCCAATTTTCTAAAAATCAAGATTTTGCACCCCTTTTTACTTCATAGTTCTGTATAATTTTGTGGTTGTTATAATGTGTTTCAATTTCTTTTGATGCAAAACTAGTACTATCTAAGACATGGCTAGGTGATTTCTTCTCATCCGCTTAAATTGTGCTACTAAAGTTTAGTATGTACTCGATGAAGTAGTCAATGTGCACGCAAGTCTGCTCAAAGTAGAACTAGGCTCGTAACTTATATCACTATTGTCGATTTCCTGTGAGTTGTAATAATAGTTGAAAAATCTATTGTCCCAAATTGACTCAAGCCATGCCTTTGCCATCTTAGATAAAATCTAGTGTGAAGTCTAGCAGATGAAACTAATAACTTGTACAAAAAAAAAAATATCATTTTCCAAGGCGATCCAATCCATTTCATTTCTGTTGAATAAATTTGTTGGAGAACGCCATCAATCAGCCTCCATAAAAGCTACTTTGTTTGGCTATGTAATCACAGTGGGCTTCAAATGTTGTCTGGTTTCTCACCATCCACAGAGCATGAATGCATTTAGCATATCATATTCTGTTTAGTTTCGCACTTTGAGACTTACTTTTGGAGTTGTTGATTGCTCAATCCAAGTGTGTTAGCAATGAAACTGTCTATTGATCCAAGAAGGCTCTAGCAAAATTACAGAAGATAAAGATGTTCTCTATTTTTCAAGTGTGTTTGACAGGATTTATACATTCAATCTCCATTTAGACAACCTATCTGTAGTAGGAAGCCTGTTTTCAGAACTAAATTAACATGTTTGGCAACACATTAGGATGTGTTTTCCTTGTATTTATGAGATTATTGAAAAAAAGAGACGAGTTTCAGGGATATTTGGTCGTGAAAATTGTGAGTATATGAAAAAAGTAATTTTTGTTTTCAAAGTGAAAAATAATATTTGAATAATGAGGTTTTAAGATTTTTGTGAGTATACTTTTTTTTTTTTTTTTGGATGTTTTTCAAATTCTTGAAATTTTTTGAATTCAACTTCTCAATTTCTTGCAAAATATTTATACGGAATTTTCATTGTGTATATAGGGTTTAATTTTTAAATGACTTTGTATCTGTAACTTAGTTATATTTTAAGACTAGTTAGTGTATTCTTCTACTGTATTAAATTTAAATTCTTGAAATTTATAAATATTGTATATTAACTTGTTTAAAATATTTAAATTCTTGAAATTTATAAATATTGTATATTAAATTGTTTCAAATATTTGGTTTTTAGGACAAAAAGTAGTCATTGATACTCTTCGAATAGAGCTATACAAGAAGGTTCAGAATTCAGCAACGAGATAATGGAAACCAAAACATATGTTAAAAAAAAGTCTTAACTTCCTTCAACGTTATATAAGCCAAAATTCTTGTAGCTTTCTGTAGCTTTCTGTAGTTCTTTGATGCCTTCTAAAATATTTTTTATATACATCACAAATAGTCAAACTTCCTTCAACGTTATAAATCGAACTACGCTTGAACGTTAAATGACTATCGATTAGCACCAAAAAGACTAATTAGTAGCAAGTGCCTATGTTTTGACACTTCACTCGAGGCTGATTGGAATAGGTCAATATAAGACTCAAGATTAATGGTTGATCTCCACAAAAGTGTCATAAGGATGTCCAATTCTAAGGTGGGCTCTCCCGGAAAAGGTCCCATTAGTTGTCCAATCACAAATAAACTTAATATGCACAAATATTAAATCGCCTAAAAAATTTCAACGAATGATCCTACCCAATTTCACAAAGGCACAAATTATAACAAGTATTTTCTCCATCTTAATTTTACCATGTGTCACCATCCCAATTCCACATAGACACAAATTATAACAAATATTTTTTAAATTTTAATTTTACCACGTGTCACAATCTAATTCGTCGTAAATAACTATGAACCCAAAAAAAAGAGCGGTAAATGATGGATGATTCAAATTTCAAGGAAGATCCCCAAAAATTACCGCCTTGCATCGTTGGAAATCTTTCATTTCTTACATTACATCTCAGCCGTCCAACTCTTTGTTTTATTTCAGAGAGTTAATGAATCGTTCTCAAGGCATCTTTCATCTCAACCGTCGAAGCTCTGTTTTGACTGATAGAAACGCAAAATAAGCCAACTGTACGAAAATATATTTTTGTCCAAAACTCAAAAGCCAAAACTCCTTGCGGTTTCTACAAGCTCATTTACTCTTCTCTCTCTCTCTCTCAACAAACAGAAGAGGCACGGCGATTTCTCCAGAAGTTTGCAAACTCTGGTCGATTCTGGTTTGTTCCCTTTCTCTGTTTATGTTTATTCATTTTATTTACCTGTTATAGTTTTTGTATATATGATTTTTAAGGTCTAGAAAATGGAACCCCAAACCCTATGTTTGTACAAAGGTTGAGAATTTGTGGTGGTTTATCTCTCTGTTTCTGATTATGTTTTTTTTGGGGGGGATTTTTCTGAGCTGGGGTGTTGTGTTTTTTTTTAACTTGTTGCAGATTTGAATCGGTATAGAACTGAAGTGATTGTGTTTTGTAACGTTTTATTTGGGTATGTCGAGTGACGAAAACACAGAGAAGAGCGAAAACCTAGCTGGGTTGTCAGCTGAAGCATTGGACTCTGAAACCCTAATGGCTGATACTGGACCTGGGTTGCCTGATGAGGTGCCTAGGGTTTCTCATGATAATGGAAATGTGGATACTGGTGCTATTAGCGAGCCAGTTGTTGCTACAAAGGAGAGCCCGGAAGTGGGGAATGATGCTGGTGGTGATGTGGTGGAAGTTCATGGTTCACTGGATAATGTGAGTGGGGGAGATTGCTAGTCAAGGGGCTGAAGAAGATCAAGGGTCTGGACATTTGGTTGAGGAAATGAACGGAGAGGAGAATGTAGCTGGTGGCTCGGATGATGA
Source organism: Solanum lycopersicoides (assembly GCA_022817965.1). Lineage (NCBI taxonomy): Eukaryota > Viridiplantae > Streptophyta > Magnoliopsida > Solanales > Solanaceae > Solanum > Solanum lycopersicoides. The sequence continues at coordinate 77,001,740 of CM040619.1, forward strand.
GATGGTTGATGCTGTTGATGGAGAAACTGCAGAGGATAACTCTGGGGAAGATACAATAGTGTAAAACATGTTTATGCAGTTGGTGACTTTGTGTGGGGCAAGATTAAGAGTCATCCGTGGTGGCCAGGGCGTGTTTATGATGCTTCCGCTGCCTCTGACTTTGCTATGAAGTATAATCAAACAGGTCGATTGCTAGTGGCATACTTTGGAGATGGGTCATTTTCTTGGTGCCCCCCTTCGCAATTGGTGCCTTTTGTTGACAACTTTGAAAAAATGTCAAAACAGAGCACTTCCAAGAGTTTCTTATATGCTGTTGAAAAAACCTTGGATGAAATTGGTGTGCTTGTGGAGTTTCAAATGACCTGCCAATGTGTCTCTGAAGAGAGTCTTACTGGACTTAGTTGGCCATTGGCAGTGAATGCTGGAATCAAAAAGGGTGTTCAAGTGCCTGTTTCAGAAACTGTCAGTCTTTTACTTTCTCAATTTGAACCTGCGGAAAGACTTAAAGGTCTAAAACGTAATGCACTAACCAATTCTCATTCCAATATACTTGAGTTTGCTGTCCTGAAGAGTTGGCTCTCTGCTTTTTATCGTGCTAAGTATGGACACCCTTTGGCTTCATATTGTGAACCCCTGCTAGTTGAAGGCCTTGAGGACAAGAAGGAAGATCAAGTCATTGATGCAAATGACTTCAGCATACCCATTGAGGTTCCCATTCAGGGTCCATCAGAAGAAGAAATTCCTAATTCTGGATCTTCAAAGTTTCCTATGACTGCCTGCGACAAGATTTATCAGAAGAGGAAGCAGAAAAGTGTGGCTGAACTTATGGGAGAGAACGCCAAGCCCAAAGGTAAGAAGACAACTGAAGATGATTCTACACCTTCGTCTGTAGAAACATCTGAGAAGAAAACGAAGAAGTCTGGTGAGAAAGCTAAAGGTCACACTAGCAGCTCGAAGAGTGTTGATGAAAAAATTGGTAAGAGGGTCAACAAGAAGTCTGGTGACAGTGACTTGGTGAAAACAAAGAAACTTAGTGTTTCAATTCCTGAGAGTGATGAAATTGGCAACCAGCAAGACATGAATGCGGGCCCTTTATCAAGGGAAAGAAAGAAGAGCAAGTATTTGTCACCTCCTTATACAAGCCCTAAGTGGAATGCAGGAAAATCAAGCTTTAAGAGAGAACTGGCAATAGAATCTCAGAAATTTTCTGATATTTCCAAGATTGGTGAGAGGATGACAAAGGCTGCACGTCTTCTTTTGTCTTCTCCTGATTCAGACGGGAAAGAGGCCTTCAAGGATGATGTTGACAAGAGTTCTCGGATCAGAAAGCGAAGCTCTAGGACTTCTGATACCATGGCTATCAATTCATCTGTGGATGAAGTTTTGTCCGAGGTACAGTCTACTGCTCTAAACCCTCTTTTATTGAGGAATGGATCTCTTGAGAAGGCCAGAGGTTTCATTTCCACTTTCAGAAACTCGGTATATTTTGATGGATCAAACTACAAGCAGTATCACCAAGTGGAAACAGGAAAGAAGAGAAAATCCGTGGGATCAGGAAATCTAATTTCCCAGAGTGATACTGAATCACCAGACTCCGTTCCTTCAAAGAAGAGGAAGACAAATTATGCAAAATCAGAAGTTACCAAACTCAAAAAAGAATCTGGTCCTTCTAGTCAGGGAAAAGAAGATGAGGATGATGGTAGAGAAGCTTCATCTGTGATTCTGTTGGTGGCATTTTTAACTGGTTTTTCTTTGCCATCAGAAGATGAAATCATTCGAATATATAACAAGTTTGGAGAGCTGAATGAAGAGGAAACAAAAGTGCTTGTGATTCGAACTCTGTTCGAATTGTCTACAGGCGTGGTGCAGATGCTGCACAGGCCTTTAAAGAATCAGTAAGGCAGAGTCCTTTTGGTGCTGCTAATGTGAACTTTACGCTCAGCTATTCCTCTAAATCTGAGAGTCCACTATCCTCACTAAAAGCTCGTAAGGGGAAGTCCCAGGTACAACTAATCAAGCAGAAGCTGAAGGGGATGGCATCAATATTGGATAAGTGTAAGGGTAAGATTACAAGCGAGGAGAAATCAGAGTTGGAGAATGAGATAAAATGCTTGCTGGAGAAGGTAAGTGCAGTGACTTCAACAAACCCATAGGAGATCCCCTGAAGCTGGTTGCTTCAACTTGATGTGTTCTCCTTTTGTTGATAGTGTTAGTATATTGTCCAGCTTATTTTGATTAGGATACTGAATGCACTTGTATTAGGTTCATGTATGAAGTAGGAGCATAGGATGCTAGCTCTGTACAATTGATTTGCTCAAGTTACTATAAAGTTGCAATTACTTTGATTAGTTTTTGTTAAGAGTTAGCTAAATCTGCAGCCATCCCCTCACCAACCAAAACTTAAAGGGAAGTAAAAATGCGTTTGTGTTTTGCATTTATGAATATTCTTGTCAAAAGATCCTGAACTGCACTTATAGAGATAGTAGCTTGATTGCTTGTTGAATGCAGGGATACGCTCGTTTTTCTGAGTCTATTATTTGCACATTCAGAGTTAATTCATACTGATATTGGCTTGTTTATGGATACAATAGCCTTGTGAACTTTGTATTTGTAACGTGACTGCAGAAGTTTAGTCTCTATATCAAAGGCAGAGTGCACACATTTTATATATTTTTTTTTAATGAATCATCAAGAATATACCTTTCGGGTGCCAATGAATGTCTGTGATAAGCCAAGAACAGTCTTGAAGTTGTGCAAAGCACAGATAGTGAAGAAGGCTTCAAGCATTAAGCAGTTAACGAATACATCAATTACAATTAGAGGGAGTCAAGAGTTCATTCAGTAAGTTTGGCATAATAATGGCTCATAATCTTTGCCAAACATTGATTGGAGCTATAAGGCTGTAAACAAGCTATGTAACTCTAGATTTGGATATCACCCCAGTTAAAATTAACAAGCTGTCTGACATTTTAGAAAAGAATATTTCAGGATTTGCAGAAAATGAATTGTAGTAGGTTTCAAAACATGTTCGAAGAATATTTATCCCTACTATTATTTTCGTTATTGAAGTTCCAGAACTATAATTGTTGTTGTAATGTAAATTATTACCATTTCGAATTAACTATGTTTTTTGGATTATTTATTTTTTTACAATTGTTTACAAGGGTGATATATCAAGGAAGGTTGAGTAGAACGAAAATGATTAGAACGCTTAATATACAATTTCATGGCATTTACTATTTGGGATTAATTATTGGGTTGTCCTTTCAATGACATTATATATCAAGAACAAACATGAAAATACAAAGAAAATAAGAATGATCTGGAAAATAAAAAAACAAACTTTATCCTGATAAAAACACAATTTGTTATTAGGATTCTCTTGTCTCTCCGTGCTTAAAATAAAAAACAATTTTAGCACTAATAATGTAAGAGGGCCACACGTCTGCTATAATACTATGAGTCAAGATTTGTTATTTTATTGATTGATTGGGTTGGTAGCTAGGTGCAATCCATTGCCAATAGATTTACAATTTTTAATTATATGGATTGCAAATTCTGTAGAGATGAATGTTGCAATATGATATTTATTCCACCTCAATTACGAGTTTGGGCCTCTTTTGTGGAATTAGGTGAAAAAAGGAGGCCCTATTGCCACATCTTAGTGTGTTTCTTTTTCCAAATTTGCAGTTTCTCATTCTAATAGTAATTTACGTTTCTCATTCCAGTAATTTCTAGAGATTGTTATCTAAACTTTATGTTTATTTCATGACGTCAAATCCGAAAATTATTTACGAATCAACAACATAGGTCGTAGGAAGGTGTCCCATAACATAAACATAATCATGTTGTGCAACTGTTCCAGCCCCAACCCTTGGGCCCAATCAATTCATATCTAATTTTTTACATTAAGTTGATGCTAATAAGCAAACTGGGGAATCATTAAACAAATATGGAGAAGAAACTTCCCTTCATTTAAAAAATAGAAGTACTAGAAACTAGTATTTAAGAAAAAACAAAGATAGGTCATCTTAAAAAAGGTAAAATTTATGTATATGATTTAAATAGATACCTCATTTTTCCTAATATAATCAAAAGAAACTTCAGATATAAAGAACAAGGTAACAAAATAGCACTGTGATAAAGAAAAAGAACATACAATAAACTGTACAATTCACAAATACAAGATACAAATTGGTGGTTTTTTAAAGTTCAAAACCCCCCCAAAATATTATATTTCTAATAATACTGATCCTGCTATATTACTCTTTTTCCCTTTCACTGATTATGATTCTTCCATTTCTGAACAATGCTGTAGACATCGGAGATACAACGAAGTCTCAGGTTCGAGCTTTGAGAATAAAGTTGTACTGAGCTTTTTCAAACGCGCAAATTTCAAACACAGAATGTTTGAAGAAATAAAAAAAAAGGTTACCCAGTATTACCTTGAGAAGGGATTCCAGTGTAAGAAACTCTGCCAAATCCCAAATGACCAACTTGTTCATACAAATCTAACCAAAATTGTTCTACATCAAACTTAGCACTAGTATTGTTTTTGTCTTCTTCCCCAATTACAATTCCCAATGATTTCTTCAAATTTCCTGTAACGATTTCTTCATCTTTAATTGATCTTGTTGAAATTCTTCCATCTATACTGTCCAATTCATACGTAACGCAGTCACGATAACTGTAACTCTTCTCCATTTCTTCCTCCTTCTTCTTCTTATTCTGAATCTTCTTCTTCTTCTTCTTCTTTTTCTTCTTTTTTTCCGAATTTTTACTTTTCCCCAAATATTTTCTCCCCATCATCCACGGGATCCTGACAAACGTCAATGCTAAAATATCAATCACGGCGCAGGGGCAGCAACATAATGCAACGCAATCGGCTACAACTCCAGCTGTACATGACTTGCACGATTTCCCCGTACATTCAATCGGGTCGCCGTCGCCGTCGCCGTCGCCGTCGACGACGGTAGTCATGTGGCGGTGGTTTTTCACGGCGGTTATTGAGCAGTTTCTTGAAGGAGTACTGGTACTACTCATCACGTTTCCAGTACTCTTGTTACGTGCAACTGCTACCGGAGATGCAGGGTAAATATCTTCCATACTTCTTTTAATTTCTTTCATGAATATTTGAATGATGATTAACAATTACTTTTTTAAAAAATTAAATGTATAGATACATAAAAGTTTTGTAAAAATGTAGATATAATATATACACATATATTTTTTAATATATATATGCATACAAAAATAGTATTTGTAAAGAAAATAAAAAGAGTGAGGGGAGAATCAGTTTATAGGGAATTTGGTATGCTGTGAGTTTGAGAGCGTCTTTGACTCTTTTAAAGGTACCAATAAATAGTGCTCCCTAGTTTTTAACTATTTTTAAATTTCAAGACCAATGGGAGAGCCAATATTTTTTAATTAGGAAGTTTGAAAAATAAATAAATAAAAATAATTTAAAAATAAATTGCAATATATATATATTTATGATATTGCATTTTAATCATGTATAAATATTACCTATTTTTTTCATGTGTAGTTTGAATATGATTTTAGCAATAATAACAACATATCATGTGAAATCTCATAAAGTGGGTTTTTGAAAGGGTAGACAATAAGTAAACCGCATCACTATCTCTTCAAGATAAAGAAATTGTTTCTGAAATTCAATGATTTAAATAATGCTCATTTGAAGTTGAAATTTTGTGAATTTCTTTTAGTTGTATCTTTCTCGTGAACACAAACTTTTACAAAATCTTATCAAATAAATAAATCATAATTTATAAAAACGATATTTATATTCTCTTAATAAATAAATATTTACGGCTATATTTTATTATAAATTTTTTAATTAAAAATCACCAGTCAAATAATAATAATAAATTCACTATTTCTTTAATATAATCGTGTGTGCTTGATCAATATAAATAACTTTTTTTTTATATGTCCATGTTATCAAAAATAATAATATTAGTAATGAATTACTATGATACTCATTATCATTATAATAGTTAAAAGATGAGCTGCCGATGATGTAAAAGAGTGATACTGACATGTCTATTACCTAAAACTTAACCTTTAAATATTCATAATTTAGGTTTGACGTTATAATTCCTTTCTTTTCTTAACAACTATTTTACTGACCCTTTCCGTCATCAATAATACAAGTCAAATTCATATTTTAGTTATAATCTTTGGATTGCTTCCAAATATCTTTAACTTTTATCTGATATTTGTGGATCAAATCAACTTTTTAATTATTACATTGATACTTTTTTACTATCACCAAAATATATTACTTTCTCCGTTTATAAAAAAATAATTTAAATTTGAATTAGAACAAAATTTAAGAAAAGAAAGAAGACGTTTTAATCTTATAATTCTAATTTAAAGTCATGTCAAATGACCAGAATGTCCTTAATCTTGTGGTCTTAAATATGACATATGAAAAGTTAAAGTTAATGTGTTGCCAAAAAAGAAATAGAATTATTCTTTTTTAAATAAATTAAAAAGAAAATAAAGTTATTCTTTTTTAAATCGAAAGAGTATAAATTTTATAGCACATTAAATATCGAATAGAAAATTAAAGTACCAAAAGCAAACTATACTAATAAATATTTTTAGCCATATCATTTATATATTCTTTGTGATTCCAGAGGGTAGAGAGATGTATCTAGAACGGACAAGGTGAAAAAAAAAAACCAAAAAAAAAAATACAGGGAAAAATTTACTGCTCAGTTTGACTGCCTGAGAACTCAACCATATTCTCTATGAAACATGGTGAAAAATCATTTCACTATTACATATTTAACCACTTTGGGCAACCCCACCCCCCACCCCCACAAAAAGACTTCTTTCTAGTTTCTAGTTTCTAGTTTCTAGTTTCTAGAGTGCAATGAGTAGAAAACAAATGGAATATCTTAAAAGTAGTTAAAGATTTGGCCTTTAAAAGGGGCTACTTAGTTAATTCTGGTGTTAAATTTTATATTTAAAAGATATATATTTAAAATTGAATATTTTTAAAAAATATTATATCTTTAACGCAGTGATAATGATGTTCATTTGAATGAATAAGTTTCGAGTTTAAACTCTAAATAGCTTAACATATTCTCATTTAATTTTGACATTCACGTATCATTATTTTTGGACATTCTTAATAAAAAAAAATTGACTCTACTACTGATTCATGTATTTTTTAACAGATCTTTATAGATATAATATTAAAAATTTCAACGAAGCATTATCGTAGACACCCCTTCATATAGGGTGCAACCTTTTCACTACAATCATTTCGAGGGATATATTCGAAATCGAGACCTGATGTATCGGGATGTATCAAAATTGAAATATTGAGTGATGTATTTGAAACACAGATGCAATATACCAGAATATTAATGTATCTGAAATTAAGACACGATATATTGAAATGTTAAGTAATGTATTCGAAATTAAAATGCGATATATCAAGACGTTTTGGGATATATTCTGGTTCCACCGAATTTAAGAGTAAATTTAGTGTATCATTTAAACATGATGAAGTGACAAACAAACTTGTAAACAAAAAAAATAGATGTAAACACCTGATTTGAATAATTTCATTTTTACAGTGTTGTTGGTGGGGATAAAGAAAAGTAGTCACAATAATGAAAACAAAAGATAGCTTAGAAAGGGAATGTAAGAGAAGTGACAATATAGACAGAGACCTTTCAAGCAGAATCTAAGTTAGTGAAACTTGTTCTTCATCCACTGGAATTGTCGTAAATTACATTCCCCTTTTATTTCATGTCTTTAATTTTTATCCAACATATATAACTTTTTTATTTTTTTTCTCTTCTTCTCTGCATTGAATTGTCAGTAGACAATACCATACTACTATAGTACTATCACTACTCCCATCACCCGTCACTTCCCTTATAATTTCTCAAATGCAATGTTCAGCTAACACGACACTCGACTATTTACTAGATACTTGTTATTTTTCACAAACATAAGTGTTGAATAGTTTTTATTCAGATTGGTTAGGCATGCGAGTATTTGGGTTATAATAACCTAATTACATATATTTTGGATGAACTCATAAAATTTTATTATTTGATACGATATTATTAACGGAAGGAAGTTGAAATATTGAAGAAAAAAAAATACAATGTATGTACGCAATACAAACAAATATATACATGTTGAACTTTAAAAATTATCTTCGTTTTTTTTTTTTTTATAAATAATCTTATGTGTAATCAAAGTCCTTCTAGAAACATACGTGGGAGAAGGTCATATTACTAAAAGGTCATGCTGATAACAAAGCGTGTTTGTCTTTACTCGGGGATTTTCGGGTTAAAAGCGACAGCATTCAGTAACTTTAATTTATGTGTATTTAATTTGTTTTTAGATTATGTAAGTTATAGCTAAATTATTAAATTGAAAATTAACAAATTTAATATTACAATTTTGAAATCATAAACTTTGAATTGTGTTTATCTCCAATGTTATTACTGATATCTCTATTGTACAACTCCATCTCTATGTCCTTACCACAGTAATTTTAGATCGAGGAATAACATTTTTTTTCTTTATTTCTTTCTATATCGTACGTAGGTTGGCATCGAGTAAAAATGTTTCTTTTCATGTTGAAACAAGTTCTGAAGTTTAATTTATATATTTGTAAAATGGGTGCCTTAATTAATTGAGAAATTTTTTCTAAATAACAAATATAATAGACATAATAAGGTTTCATTGATATATTTTTGAATCGTACTCTATATATAGACATAGTTTTGTTTGTTATGGAGGTTGCGCTATGTATAGTTCGCTTGCGAATATAAAAATACGATAAATATATACAAAAAATCTGTATTTATATATTCAATAATTTTTCAAAACTTTGTTTATACATTTCGCCTGCCAATATACAAAAAATGGTAAGTTATTATGATTTTTTCACAAATTGCATATAAATAGCTAAGCATGTATAAAGTTCTGAATTTATACAATTAGAAGTGGAATTATACAAATTTTGAATTTATACACATCAGATAAATCACAAAAATTGAAAAAACCGTAATCACTAATTACAACTTTATTAAACTATAGCTATAATACCTAAATATTTACCGTTGTCCGTGATTTTTCCTAGTAGTTTGTATTAGTGATTTAATTAGGTCAAGATCCTCACCTAATATCACTAAATTAAATAGTATGCTCACGAGGTGAGATCAGTGAATAGACATAATTAAAATACAAGAATTCTACTCCCAATGTGTAGTGTAGAGATTCCACATGTGATGTTTCCCAGATCCGACTACTTTTTTAAAAAATAAATATATTCTCAATATTCAACATGGATCCTAAAGTTCATAAATTTCTTACTCAAAGTTATATATATGTATACAACAATATTTTCGGTATATATGGCATATTGATATTTAATATTTACATCAAGTCATACTAATATATAGATAATTCAATGAAGCAAAACTATGTCATTAATTAATCATAATTAAATGCTAAATCTACTGACAAAACACATATTTTAATTTCCTTGGTTATATTTACGTGGTGTATATAGTATGTATAAATACTTTAGTATAAAATATTAAGTGATCTTTTTCTATCTTTTCAAATTTCAAGTTATAGTATATAAAGTTACTCAAGCTCACTATCTAAATTAAAAAGATATCTAGTAAAATTAATTAAGGTACAAATAAATTGATTTGCTCAGACACTACATCAATTATATATACTTTAAATAGATATAAGCAATTAATTTTGCAAAGTCCAATTAAGTATTTGACTGTCAGTACAAAGATATAAAACGAATATTGAAGAAATCAAAATTATTAAAGTTACTACGAACTTTAGATTAACTTTCACGTGAAATTGTTATTATTGACTGCTAAAAAGTTGTACACTCAACAAATGTAGTATTAAAAACAAATTTTAAGGGTTAACTTATATTTCATATTTTTCAAAAGCTATTCTACTAAAGCTAGAAATTTTTGTCGAAGCATATGAAAGATATTAATTAAAGAAGAAATACAGTTGCTTTTCCTCTTTCAATGATGTAATTGGTTTACTTATGTAGTAAAAAAAATAAATGGGGTTTTATAAAGGGCCAGGTGCTTTTCAAAATCAGATTTTTTTTTAAAAAAAATACACAAAAAAGGCTACAAGTCAAGAAGATAATAAGTTGATGGATTGCACGATATATAGTTGTTAACAAATACTTAATAGTTGCAAAATAATAATCTTTTATAAAGCAAAATTGTATGGTCATATGTGGATATGCGATGGCCAACTCATATATAAAAAAAAGAAAATTAAAATAGCTATCACGCCTTAAATATCTTAATTCTAGTGACTCAAAATCAGTAACCTTAAGGTTGAAAGTGAAAAATATTTCTTATTTAAATAATTTGTTCTTGTCAATTTTATTATGAATCAAACTTCTGCTAGTTACAAAAAATAATGAAGAATACAATATTACAATCATATATTTACTCACCACACAATATTTTTGCCTACCAAACTAAACAATTTAAGCTTAGCAAATAAGATACGTATCATTCCCTCTATCTATTTACACGGGGTAAATAGCATAATTTATGTGACACAATTTTAATAGAGTGCGGATAAAGTTTATATTTGAATCATGTGTTTAAAATAAGTGTTAGACATTTTTGCACGACTATAAATCAATTTCAATAACATAAAATGCGAATATTAAATTTAAATTATTAGTGAACTTAAGAATATTTTTTTATTTTTTTTTGAAACATAGTTATAGAAAAAAGTGCGTCGCTAAATAAATTGGCAATTAGATAGTTGGAGATTTGGAGTACTAAATTTGTTAATGGAATAAATATACTTTTTTCAAGTTAATTCTTACAACTGAAAACTTACATTGGAATCATTTTCCTCTCACCAGCATCATATAATATTTTTCCATTTTGATGAACAATCCAAACACATGAATACATTGATAAAACCATGGTCCATGCATATGAAAAATGGGAAAGAAGACAAAATAACCAGAAATTTGAGTTTATAGATTTTGAATTTTGAATAAATTATTTATAGGTTAATATAATTTTAAAAATATAAATAAAAAATCTAAGTTAAAATTACTGAAATCATAGAATTCATCGGTAAAATTATTGGGAATGCTGCTACAAATATCTGCAATGGTAGTTTATGGAACTTGGTTACAAATAGTATAATATAGTGTATATATATAGCATTGAAGTTTGGACAAATATTAAAGTTCCAGTTTATTAAATGTAGAATACAGCTAAGCATCTTTCTGATCAGTTATAATACAGCACTATAATATCTGCTTATGTACAGAGTTTGTAATAATATAATAGACCATTCCTCACCCCAAGGACTTGGCTTCTTTCTCTTTTAACCTAAGTGAGAACATTAATAATAATCTATCAAAAATGTGGGGAAATAAATTATTTCTGTGCTATAAATTTAAATTAATCAAACTTAAATATGAATATCTAACACCAAATGAGAAACGCTGGATATGGTTCCAAAAATGCTGGATATAATTTTATATTTGAATAAGTTTTAGGTTGCACAACTTAACTTTTTCTGAGTTGGGCGTGTCACTGCTTTTTAGTCAAATAAAGCTGATTTTAGGCTAGTTAATTTGTATATTTAACTCAATTCAAATTTAGTCTAATTGTTCATTTAACTTCTTTTATTGAAATTCAAATTAATTACGGACACGAGTTTAAATTTGGCCTACTGTACATAATTGTATTCATGTGAAAATCTATTGCCTTGAAATAACTAACCTACGATTATAGAAGTTTAGTCAAAATTTGAAGTAATTTCGAAGTGATAATCATGCAAAATAAAATAAAGTAAAATAAGTGATTACCAATTAAATAATGGTTTATCATGAGAGTTTACAAAATAATCTACACTGGGATATTTTCGTAAGAATAACCCATATTTGGCATGGTATTTAATTTTTTCCATTCAATATTTTATATAGTAAAAATTAATTTAAAAAATAGCCTATTATTAAAAAAAAAAAAAAACTTAAAAAAATGATAGAATTTTGTATTTTTGTATCACAATATAACACAACTTATGTCTTATCCGACAATATTAAGGGAAACTTACATAAATATACTATAATAAAAAAATATTTATCATTTATAGCAATAATTTTTTTTTTTCACTTGATCACTTTTAATTCATTTATAATACAAGTTTAATTCATATTACAAAAAACAATTTTTTTTTCACATATAATACACTTTTAATGATAAATAATTCATTTATCACACATTTTAATACACTTATAATTCAATGTGTCAAATTTTTACCAAACAAACATAATATACTTTAAAAATAAATATATTTCATATATATTGCATACATAATTCACTTTTAATACATATTGCAAATTTAACATAGTATTGCTATAAATGATAATAAACAAAAAGTATTGCTAAAATCAGTAATTATTTATTAAAATGTATCAATTTATGTAATTTTTGCAAAACTACTTAGCTCCTATAAAATTTATATAAACAGAGATATAAGCTCAACTTTAGAACGTTGTGTACTAGGATTCATATCTACAAATGATGCCTTACACGATATAATATGACTCCTAACGAACTTATGTCGATAGAAGCATTAATTTAAGTTTGGGAATCCACAAAGTTATTTATGCCTAAGTTCTCTACTTTTCTGCTGGATAACACAAAAGTTGTGTAAACTTATATCTTTTGAATTAAATACTACACAACTTATGTCGCACAAAAATTCTTTATCCCAGAATTTATCACTTAATGAGCCACAAAATTAAAAGTTCAAAACCCACCAATTTAAAGGGCAAAAATTGTTAATCCTGGAAATAAGTTTGGGCCCATAAGGAAAGTGAAATGAATTAGGCTTATAGTGGCCTGTTGGGCTGCAGGGCCCATAAGGAAAGTGAAAACCCTAATGCCGTACTGGTTCTTGTATAAGTACCCTCTCCATCTTCTTCTTCTTCATTGTATGAAAATGTTACTGCATTAGTACGTCACTGCAACAACTAATTTGATTTGATTTGATTTTTTTCCTCTTTTTTTCGTTTATTTATGTTTTGTGGGCTTTGATGATGGTGCTATTTTTATTTCTGACACCTCTTGTATGAGAAGAGCCTTCAAAAAGCTCTTCGCTGAGCAAATTAAGCAAACTATCTGAGCCTTTTTCGTATCCCCAATTCCCTTTTCCCTATTTTTCTATTTTGTGTATGTATTGAGTGGAAATTCAGGCAGCCCCCTTTTGTTCCTATGAAAGGATATGGAAAGGGAGGTGTTAATCTGCTCGTAAATTAAAATTGCTTTTGCTCTTCAGATTTGCTGAGATTTTAATTAATCTCTGAAGCTGGTCTAGTAAGCTTTAGTACATTTTTTTAATCATTTAAAATTAATTTAGATAACCCCACTTTCAAATATTTCTATCCTTTCTATATAAACACAACCTTTTTGGCACTAGTTAGTACTAATGCGCCTCTTATACCGTCTACTGAACAAGATTGTTGATAGCCCAGGAGATATTGGTCATTGTTGAATTCTAAAAAATGTACTAAAAAGTGCATTTTCTCTATAAAAAAACTTTGTCTAAATCCACATTTATTAACAAAAATAAATAATTAATTTAAGTCGTCATTTTCTTTTTTACCGTTAATAAAGCTGTGTTTTGAATAATGCGGCACATGATAGTTTGTTGTAAGGCGAAATCATTAGCACGCCACTTAGGGTTAAACGGTTTTAGTGTTTTCCGTTCCGTATTTGATGAAGTAGAATTTGTGTTAAATTTAGTTTTTAGTTAATTGGCCTGTTTGAAAAGACACCTCTAGTTTAATTATTATAAATCTGATAATTACAGTAATCTGTTTGATTAATATTTGCCACAATGTACTTGCTATCCACATTGCAATTATAAAATTAATTAATTAAATATTTAAGATATATTTTTTATGAAAATATATTAATTATAAACATATTTTCATCAACTCTAATATTATGAAAATAATAATTAATTTATTTTTATTAAATTAATATATTTTAAATGAATTGATGGCAAAAACAGAAGTATTAAATTTCTACTAATATTATGAAATGCATGTTTGATAAAAAGGTTAATATATAATAATATATTAGTAATAATATTTTGACAAAATATAATTTATCAATGTCTAATTAAAAAGAGGATGTGCAGTTGAATTCAATTTCACTAAAACAAACTGAAATGATGTGCATAAATATGGGTTTTTTTAAAGAAAACATGAGTCTGTAAATTTTTAAAATTACTTAACAATAACTTCTATTTTAATTTAAAAATTAAAATAACACTACAATTATGCTAAAGAGAAATATAAGCATAGCATAAAGAAATAGATAATATAAAAAATTCTATAAATCACGTAAAATAAAGTAGTAAGAAGTATATTCTTTGTTGACCTGCGGGACAAATCTCTGGCTCGATGATGCTTTACTCTTTGCCTTTTTTTGGGTCATAGAAGAGTTGATCTTGGTTGAGGTAATGAATTTAGGAATTCATTATCCTCTCACGGCTAGCATTGAGACTTATTTTTTCAGCTGAAAATAGTGAATTCTTTTTTGGAACTGTCTTGATCTTAGGCTCGCAGCTACTGTAAAAGTAATTGTCAGGTAATTTTTTTTTAAAAAAAGTAATCAACATGTAATTACACTATGTAATTACAACAATTCATAATTTTTGCCTGTGAATTGTAGAGTTTAATTATCCTGCCAATACATTAATTAGTGTTGAACAAATAATTATTTTGTTGAACTAGGACAGACAGTGCAATTAAATCAATTACACAAATCTAATTATCAAGGTGTCCTTAGAAACAGACCCTTAGTGTTCTCACGAAATTCAATAATTCATTATTATTTAAAAATTTGAATTAATTTCTCCCAAATAAAAGTATATAAACAGGGAACTTTTATTTTTATAATTTGACATTAATTATTTTGACGAACATAAAGAGAATAAATCATACTTGTACGTGCTCTTAAGAGTTATACACAGAAGAAGAGGGGATGGATTCGGTGTTCACTATTCAGTATGTGAAATAAATTTATTGATGAGAACTAAAACTCGTTATGACATCTATGTATTGTAGACATTAAGCAGAAGCTTTGCATTTGACAATTTGACTATGTTTGAGGAATTAGTCCTCAAGTTTGGTCCCATCGACCTAATATCTACTCCCGTCTCTCTTGCTAATTTTTCAAGTTCCTCTTCACTCCTAACAACTTGATCAAAGCTAATGTATCTGTTGTATGATGTGTTCTTCATATCTTCAAACACCAATACATGTTCTACTGCTAATCTGTTAACGTCTACTGTTGCCAATAGTCCGTTTCTAAACATTTCTTCAGCCCCTGAAAATCACATACTAAGGTGTATTAGCTGAAAGTTCGGAAATTTTCTAATTAATTTTATTCACGTAAATAAAAAAAATTTGGTAGTCACCTTTAAGATAGGCAATGGTAGGGGTTGGATTTCTGCTGATAAATTCAGGACCAGTCACTAGACCAGGACATATAGTTGCTAGTTTGAATCCATTCTCCCTAGCGATGTTACACGCTACTCTTTCTGCCTTTAGCTTACCCAGAGCATACCATAGCTGCAAATTTTTAGTCAAGTATAACTATTTAATATCCAGAAAAGTTTTAAACGTGTTATTGTTTTCCTTTAGTAAGTAGAAAGCAGACTTCATTGAAACAACACCACTAAGTTAGTGCTTATTATGTACATTAAAATAAAGGGGGAAATCCTTTTAGTCTTGCAACTTGCAAGGAGCTGATAAGGTCTAATTCAGAGGCGGGTCAAAGGGTTCGGGAGTTCTAAATCAAGTTTGTTTAGAATTCACTGTAATTATATACAAATATTTATTTAATTTTCCAAATACAAATAAAGAGTTTATGAAAAAGCTAGTGAATTCGTTTAAACCTATGAACCCCCTAGCTCTGCCTATGGGTTTGTATATTTTCAGTCTAGTGGAGAACTAGTGCTTGCTTCGTTGTTATCTTAACATTTTAAGTTCAATGGACTAACCATGTAGAAATGATTCACCTAAAATGCAATTATAGCAAATAATATATTTACTTAAAAAAGAATTAGAGCTATCTTTACAATGATTACTGATTGGTAAAGTTATAACTTGTTTTAATCATGAACTGTACTTTTTCAATGGGCTGCTACAATTTTTTATTTTCATATTAGTATTTTGTATTTGTAATCCATTGCTGCTATCTATAAGAGCTCACGTTGGATCGGCTCACTAATGTATGATATTCTACTACCACTCCCTATCTAAAGTTTTTCTATACTCAAATTTGAAACATTTGATTAAAGACGGATAAATATCAATCATCTTATTAGGACCATACCCTAATTTGTCTTATTTACTATTTTAAGCATGTGTGACATTAGTCTTTTTGTGGGAGTAGGTAGAGAACGCCAAATAAAATAACTTAATACCTTCTTGTCTGTGCAGAGAGACTCGTCACTCCAGCAATCATGATCAATTATTCTTGAAGAGTTAATATCTTGCCATACACAGGCTACAAGAGAGGATGTGAGCACGCAATTTCTGACCGAAGGTGTTATTGCACATGCCTGACTCACATTCTTAGTTATCAACACTTCTACTTCAACCATCGATTTCTACATAAAGAAATAACAATCAAATCAAGACTTCGAAACGTAAGGACCACATAACTAACAGAAAGTTAGGCAAGTGCTTAACAAATGACTAAAATGTCAGACAATGGTTCATTTTGCTAATTAAATCGCTACCAAAAGCGCCAATAAAGTCAATAATTAATGAGATTTTTACACTATATTAATAGGAAATTAGGAATGTTGGCCATGTTTGACCAGACTACTGGTGTTGGATGGGCCACATATGAAATGGCGACATTTTTTCTAGAAGAAGTAGTAGTGTACATCGAAATTGACATGTACATGGTGCGAGTGTGGACATAAAGCTTTCAATATAGCCTATAATGACGCACTCAGGCTCCGTCAATCATAATAATCAGAATAGTATATGAAAAAATAGGTGTCGATTCAAAGTGGTAAAAAAAATAATTTCCCTAAAAATTATACGTATTACTTTCAAATTACTTATACATCTGATGTCAATATCTCTCTATTTTGTTTTGAATAAAGAATCTACTCAGTATTCACTCCTTATCACTAATACTATAACCTATACATTCATTATGTTATATTGCGAAATTTTTAAGTTAAAATATATTATCCCAAACTAATAAATCAATGTCATGTGTATAAGTAGTCTGGTGCGGATAAGTATTTACCTTTGAAAGGGAATGGTAATTTTCCTTCATTAGAGTTAATGGAGAGAATTGCATTGTGCGCTGAAATTTAGCAGTGTGGATTAATTGTGATCTCTTCTCTAACAAATTGTACCGAACTCTTCTACTCAATTTTGATTGTTACTAATAAAATAAAATCATAAGAAATGCGTTTCCCTGTTTTCTGGTGTCATAAACTGTGTGGGAGACTTACTGAATATCCAGATAGGCCAGCAGGGTCCACGAAGGCAGCAGTGTGGAGAACAGACAACACTGAATGCCTGCGATAGGCTTTCGGTATCATTCAGCCTCGCCATTACTGCCTCTACGTATTCATCGACTGTCTCATTTCACACAGAATTTCCATCTCTCTTAGCTTTTCCAGATCCTCTGCACTTATAGCATATTAGGAATTATGTTGATTTGAGTTTAAACCAGAGTAGGCCAAGTCACCAAAGGATGAACTTATTATATAGCATTCCAAAACACGAAATCAAACAACCATAATCGAATTGTAAACCACAAACCAAAACCAAATCAGATCAGTAAGAAAATGTAAATTAAACCGGATATCACCGGTTCCAGCAAAAACGATACGAATTGTGACAAGCGTTGATGAACGAAGCACACCGAAAATCAATTGCCAAATCCACGGTATCTTTTGCTTTTCTCCGGTAATTTTAGAAGGAGTAAAAATACTTATAAGAGAAGAAAGGACACCTTGTTTTTTCCACGATGACTCGTACAGAGTAGCCACGGAGTAAGAGTTGATTGACGATGGCGATACCAAGGAAGGATACGCCACTGGTAACGCACCTTTCTTTCTTCAAGCTCACGTTTGTGTCGATTTGCAGCAGGCAATTGCCCTGGATTTTGGATTTCATCATCGCGGCTTGGTCCGGTGCACCGCCGCGTTAGATAGCAGCATCCGGCGAAACTCCTCGATCTCAATCCCTCTTGTCTCATCGGGGCACACGATTCCCATGGTTGTAATTTGTATCTTTAGCTTGCTTAGATACTAACCTCTTATATATATTGTCCTGGTTTTGGGTAGACTTTAGAAATTTTAAATTTATAGATTAATGAACATTAATTTTATTAGATTATTTTAGAATTTGAAATTGAATTCTCAATTAACTTCTTACTTCTTAGTTCTTATATATATATATATATATATTATATATATATTCTAATAGTTATATAGATAAATATAATAGTTTTCTATTTTAAATTTGATAAAAAATTTAAAAATTATAATAATTTGTAGACATAGATAAATATACAAATATCTTCATTTCGCCCCTTTATTGAGCCGGCGTCTGATTGTTTCTTTTCTTTTTCTCGGCTCTTTAGCTTGTATTGTCCATGCATAAATGTCCTTTAACAATGTTCGACACAGAAGGTTTGGCTTTTAATGAGTCTAGCCGACACTTTATTGTACTAAGTTCCAGAATTAATTTTTGGGTTATTAATATTTACGCAAAGCACGTACACTTGCAATCGGAATCCTCTAATATTTGCTAAACAAACGTTCAACTAACAAACAGTTGTCATACTAAGTTTTGTTGTGGCGTTGTGTCACACTAGAGTGTGTTTGGTAGAAGGAAAATATTTTCTGGAAATGTTTTTTCAATTTTTTCATGTTTTGGTTTGACGACAAAAGTTTTTGGGGAAAATGTTTCCAATCAACCTATTTTTCCTCAAAGATTAAGGAAATGACTTCCCTTCCAAAACATTAAGAAACAACATTTTCCCAAAAATCTCCTCCATATCAAATTATATTTTTTTGGGGGAAAAAACATCAATTTTAAAAAAACATATTTTCAATTTCCAAAATTTTATTTTTTCACCCGATTCTGACCCATCCCCGGTCAGCCCCCACCCCCAACCCTATCCCCATCCCAAAAAAATAATTTTGCTTTTTAAAATATTTTCAACTTCAAATTTTTATTTTTAATCCTACCCCCCCGCCAGCCCCTACCCCCCCTCCCAGCCCCCCCCCCAAACCCCAATCCAAAAAACTAATTTTGTTTTTGAAAATATTATCAAAACTTTAAATTTTTCGTTTTTCAGCTCCTACTCCCCTCTCTCCTCCCCCCCCCCCAAAACCTCAAACCCAAAAAATGTAATTTTTAAAGATATCATTTCATAAATTGATTTCCTACTCTAATCAAAATAAAAGATGGTCTCTCGAAAAACATTTTCATTCATAAATTAAATCACTAAAAATCATTTCCGAAAAATATTCCTACTCACCACCGCAAACATGGAGAAAATATAGTCCAAAATCTGCTTGTTTTCCTGGAAAACATTTTCTATGGAAAACATTTTCGCAAGAAAACATTTTCGCCTTCATACCAAACACACCCAAATAAAAATCGTTCTTTTGTTAATTATGTTAAACTTTTACTTGCGTGAATTTAGCGTATTCTAACCATTTTTACATGTGAAATCTTATTCTTTTCATAAAAATTACTAGGGTAAATAGCAAACTTAGTTGCTATAACGATTTGATTGGATGATGAAATTCGTCCACTTAACATTTTAGATTTAATGTTTTTGAGAACAGAAAATTCATGATCGGACAGCTTTTTTTTCATTTCAAAGACTATAGAATGTTTTTGAATTAATCGGGTTAAGTGTGTCATGAAAATCTAGGATACTCCAAATAGTTTTAAGGTCAGAGTCATTTTCTTGCATTTTTAAAGCTAAGAATTTGGTTTTCCTAGAAAATATTTTATAAAAATATTATTAATACATATGAGAAATAAGAAAATGTTTTTGGACAAAAGTTTTTCGTATGTAACAAACCGACCGTTGCGTCTTCATTATCAGTGGTTAAGCTTTACTCTCTACATTCCTATTTATAGTTGTCATCATTTTAGTTTACGCGCTTTTAAGAACTATGTAGCTGCTAGTTTTTAATAAATGGAATATAAATTAGTTTTATATTGATTTATTAATTACTCTTAATTTTTCAATGTGGGTAAATATATATTTTCAAGGCTAATATTCAAACGGGCAAATAGGAAGAATAGCAGTCATTTTATGTATTGAATTTGTGAAATTTAGATTTTTTATGTATTAGTTCTCATAAAATAAAAAACCTCATAAGTTGTAAAATTATTAAAGTAGAAATGCTTTTATATACCCCAACTTTGTCATTTTCCCCTTATTGTTTATACAATGACTCCCATTTTCTCTACCATAACAAAAAGGGATCTCTAGATATCCTTCATCTAAGTTAAGTGAAAAAATTAAATTTTATATTTATTTTTTTGACTCTTTATTTTAAAAAAAAATCATGCAGAACGTGTTCAAGATTTATTGCCAATCTTTTCATACATAAATTGATTCTGACTTCTTTGATTATGCATTATTTGAGTATCTTAATTTTGTCGTTAATTTTTTTTCTTCATTCTTTTAGTGTAACAAAAAAAATTAAAACTAATTTTTGTGACAATATTATAAGATTTTAAAATTAATTTTTTCGGCTGTATTGTATTTAATTTTTGTGGTTTGTACACAAAATAGTTGGAGCGTCATTAATAAAGTTTTACAAGAAAATTAGTGAAACATAAATAAACTTTGACGACCAAACATAATAATTTAAATTAGTTATGTGAAACAAAAAGTCAAAATAATAATACGTGTGAGAAGAAATTTAAATTAACTTATTCACTTTCTGTTTGAGGCAAAGAGTATATGTGAGTCATAAACATAAGGTATAGCAAAAAAAAAAATCATATTTGTGATGCTATAGCAAACTTTGCCAATAATTCCGCTCCATAGCAAATATATAAATGTATTATTCGCCACATATACATATATAATTGTTATGATTCGCTGACTATTTTGCTGCAATTTGGTATAATTCGGTGGCTATTGCTGGGGCAATTTATATAATTCGGCTTGGCCTATTGTTCGCTGGTAATTGTATAGATTTCGCTGGGGCCTATTTGCCTGCAATGTTATATTCGCTGGCCTATTTCGCTGCAATATATGTATAGAAATTTTGCATTTTTTTTATACATGTAATCGATTAAATGTTTGTATATTGTATTTATAAGTATATAGGAAGGATGTTATATGTTTTTGGCATGTTATATACAATTTCTCTTCGCTTTTATACAAAACAAGACATTTATACACTTTTGTTGTATAAAGCGAGAGACAATTGTATTTCGTGTAATTGTATATTCGCTTAGCCTATTTCGCTGCTAATAATCTTGTATGAAAATTTGCATTTATATACCATTAAATCGAAGTAAAATATTATATATTGTATAGATTTAAGTGTATAGCAACTGAAGCATATTTTTGTTGCATGTGTATTCAATTTTCTCTCGCTTTATATCAAATAGAAACGCAATTTATACAATTCTGTTCTATAAAGGACAGCGAGAAGGGAAGAGGCGAGCAGAGAGTTTAGGGGAGAGGAGACGACTGGCAAACGTTTGGTAGAGCAGAATTAAATCAAACAGTAGCTCTCCATTTATGTTTAAGATTATTAGTTTGCTATTCTGTAAAATTAATCTCTTAAATAATAGTAGAGATATATATAGTCGATTTTTTTAAACTTTTACCAATAAGCAAAACTATTAAAATATCTAACAATACACTATCACAAAGATAAATCTAAGAAAAACAATATTATTGGTCAACCTTTAATTTAATTAAAATAAATATTATATAAGTTGTGTTGCACTAGTCTTTAATAATGGGTCCTTTTTGTAGTAACGAACACTCTTATCATGGTGAATTTGCATTTCTTGTTTTTAATGACCGAAGAAGGTGAACTATCATTGTTAGTTTTCAGAGCAACTGTTGGTTAATTTGGTTGGTAAACTAAATTTGATAAAAAGATAAATGATTTGGGTGAATAGGAATGATAAACATCGAATCGATTTGAAAGGTACTAATAAATTTTTCTCTCTTCGTCACTTTTACTTGTCACGTTATTTCTCAAATAGATTTTCAAATTTTTAGTTGACAATTTGACATATCAAAAAAATAAAATTTATATTTTTTCATGTTTTACCCTCAAGTATAATACTTATTTTTTCAAATCATTGTTCAAGACATTCTTTAATATGAAATAGTTTGGGTAATACTTATATCAATAATTATTTTCTTGATGGATGTGTCAAGTCAAAGTGTGACAAATAAAAGTGAACGGATTAGTGAGAATAGATCACTATATGAGTTGGGTTGTAGCAAGAATTGATGGGAAAATAGTAGGGAAAGAGAGGAATTTGAAAAGTTGAGAGATTGAAGAGTTGAAACTTGAAAAGTCCTCTTATTGGCTTATGAAAAATCATTTGTCCTCATCAGTGGTGGAAAGAAAAATAGGAGAGTTTAATATCAGAAACACCCTACTTAATTGTTAAAGGTTGAAAGAAGGGACCCTTCTCGACCCCGTTTTATTTGAACTTTCTCCCGTTTTAGTTTAAATTCCCTCCATGATGTTCTGAAAGGTTGCAACTTTCATGACAGTCATTATCAATTTGAAAGGTTGCAAACTTTCATTAATGGTCGGTGTAGATTCTGAAAGGGGTTGCAACCTTGTCGAAACCTGTTCTTCTTGCCTATTAATACATTCATTCTTCAGATTATTCCTTACGATTTTCTGATCTTCTTCTCTTCCTTCCTTCTTGTACATTTTTCTTCGTGGACTTTCTTGCTGTGGATTGGTTCGCTCGAACAGTGAGTTTTTGATATCTTACACTCTGCTGATAAAATTATTTTACCCTGGGAGGTTTATATTCCAATCAAACCTCGATAGTTAGAGGGGAATAATTTCCTTAAGGGGCCTGTGAGTTTTCAGTGGACTTGATTTTTTTTTTGATTTAAAAGATTTTTTTTAAAATTCTGGTAACGTTTTTTACAAGATTTTAGTTTTTGGTAATTAACTTTTTGTTTTCGCATCTCTTACTGTTCTATAACATTTCAGTTACTCGTGTTTTTTTGAATAATTAAATTAGAAATCAGTAATTTCTGGTTTTATAACACAGATTGGACTTGAATTGGTTTAAAAAGTATATTATGAATTTATAATTTTATTTATATATGAAATAAATGATTAGTAGAATATAATGTGGGACTGTTATTATATTTTTTGTATTTGAAAATTTCAAATCATGAATTTGAGATTTTCAAATCATTAGTTTTGGGTATTTTTTTTATGAAATTACAATGTTGCATATTAATTTTAATTCTCATAATTTTATATCGCTTATAAAATGTATATTCAAACACATACAATAAATATCATATAAATAAAGAACGGACATACTTAGTAAAAATATCGAATAATAAATAAGAAGGAGAGAGAATAGTAAATTTGTTTCATACCTTGTCTCCGCGCATACATGTTAGATGCATTTGAAACAATGAGAAAAAAATAAATAAGCTCTAAGGGTCCCCTATTCTAACCCAATCAATGTTCCTCTATTCTATTTCCTTTTCTATTCCTTTTCTCCTTTTTGTCATTTCATGAGGGAATTTGAGTTTTTAAGCCCCCCCCCCCCTAAGTAAATACCGAATATCAACTAATTACTTGGATTGAACTATGATGGCCAATCTGCAACATTTCTTAAATAATATTTGATTACATAATTTAAATGAACACTTTTCATTATTATTCTCGTAAACATTATAATATAAATAACTTTGTAGTAATTATTAATTTCCCTTAAAATATTAACTTTTATTAAAAGAAACTATATATATATATATATATTTTAAACATTCATATTGATCTTAAATACGCTCAATTATTTAAATTAATGAAAACCACAAATTAAATATGAAATAAAGAGAGTAAAACATTCATTGTAAGGTATTTTTCCATAATATGTCAAATTATTATTGGGAAAAAATTTTATAATAAGAAATAATTAAGGTTTCTAATTGAGAACGTGTAAATTTCTTAATGCAATGAAATCTAAAAAGGGACATATAAAAAAGAACTGAACAAAACTTCACTATACAAACAAACAAAGATCCAATTGTATGTTATATCAAAGTGCATATTACACTCATAACAACATAGATAGTATAATTCGCTATACATAATACAAGAAGAAAACAATTGTATAATATTGTATACATATACAAAAGAAAAGCAGTTGTTCAAATCAATTGTATATTTGTGTATGTATAAAACGAGAAAGAGAGAGACAAAAAAGAAATATTGTATTGTATTTAATTATAAGTGTATAGGACGAAGATACATGTTTTGTAATGTTGTATTACAATTTTCTCTCGCTTTATCAAATAGAAGCACAATACATATATTTTCGTTTATATTTGTATAAGCGATAGAAGCGAGCGAGATTGGGGAGAGGGAGAGAGGGGAACGAAAATATATGCATATAAATAATTCTTCTCACTTTATGCACAGAGACACATTTTATACAATATGTGTTTGTATACAAAGTAAGAGGGAGCGAGAGAGAGAGGAAGAAGTGACGAGCAGATTTTGAGGGAGGAGGTGATTGACAACATAGTTTGCCAACAAAGCACAATAATCAAAATGTGGTTATGCATTTAATTTGAATTTATTAGTTTTGTCATTAATGTATAATTTTTCCAAAAAGAATGAATCTAGGAGAAAGGACAATTTATTTATCCATTTTTTTTTTATTTGTCCTGCATTTTGACAAAATCAAGAAAAACAATTTTTTTTCTTTACCTATTATACCTTTAATTAATTATTTTTGAAAATAGTAAAACTTTTTGAAAATCTTAATTTTTAAAAAGATCAACTTTCAGAGATAATATGGGTAAAAGACAAATTCCCTATTAAGAAGTCTATATCGGTAGAGAGATGAACAAATTTGATCTTCATAATATAAATTAAGGATAAAATTTTTCTTAAGAATTAATTTTTAGTGTTGAGTTAAGATTTATATGTCAATAATCATATATTAAATTAATACTAATTTTTTAAAATATATATATCAATTATAAATGATAATAATTTTAAAAGTGAATAACTAATTAGGGACGAACAGAACAGTGTAAATGGTAAACGTTTGAATTGCTCACAATTTTTTATAATTACCACTTGAAATGGTGGGTGAACGTGATTGTTGTGACGCGATTGTATGTGGGGGTTTCTGTTGCTTCGTTGTGTGTCATTTTCATGGTTTCTGTAGAGGTTAACGTGGCATCAATGCGCCTCATTTTTACTTTATTCAAAATGGTGGTGCATTGTGCAAGAAGAGCTTAGGTCTTTGTATTTACAAATCAATATGTTTTTGTGACCAAAAAAAATATCTAACGGAGAAATAATAGAAAAGATGCTTGTGGATATTTTTTTATGATAACTTATTTGCTATTTATTTTTCTTTTTTTGTTTTTTTTTTGTTTTTTTTTCAACTTCAATAACAATTTGTTTATTATTAAATTTCAATTATATTTATTATTTCAAATATGTCTAATAGTTACAGAAATCTAATTTATTTATCTTCTCAGCACTTAATACATGTATTTTCAATTTCTTTCTAATTATTGTTATAATTCACGCTCATTTTATAAATAACAATGAATCTATGAGATGTTTAATGTTCTTTTTTTTTTCGCATTCTCTCTCTTTTATTAGTAAGTATTTTTAAATACTTTTAAAAAAAAATCTTTTCATCTCTTTCCAACCTTCATTATTATATTATCATGAAAATGGGTCTTCACTTTGATGAAAATCATAATATATATATATATATAAATATATATATATATTATAATATATGTATATAT